>JAHDVE020000455.1:0-90118 GCA_022606495.2 Halesus radiatus
AAATAAATATATAATTTATTTAGATTTAGGTAGATACTCCTTTATTGCCATATATCAGATGATTTAATTCTTGTATTTTCACTGAAAAGGAAAATAATTTCATTATATCCGAAAATTTTGTTTAGGTTTAGAAACGCTAGCATAGCTTATACATATCTCAAACAAATAAATTAATCTAAAATAAAAATCTCCACCGTTTGAGAATCTGTGAATTATTCAAATACATATTCCATTGGATATAATAATATCACGAGCCAAGTGTGATTTTGTGCCTTGTAATTAATAACAAATGTATTTTTTTGCATTACAAAACACTAAACCCATTTTTAATTAATCTTGCAATTTGATACAATAATGTGGTTTATATTCGAAACCAGGTGACCAACGCATTATGCTTAATGAAGTAACACCCTGCTTTTTTATCTTTACTTTCTAGGTCTTTTACTTACTGGATGTACTAAGGTGTTTATATAATAACAATTATTCTGCATTAGCCAATCATATTTTAGAAACCAATCATTATTTTGATATAAATAAAGGTTTGAAAAATTTACATACAAATCCAACCGGTTTACAATTAGACCAATTAGAAATTTTAGAAATTAGAAAAAGCGATAATAGTGAATTAAACATAATACTAATCAAATATTTTTTTAAAGTAGCTATCTCTTGAATTTATTGTCATATTAATATTAATAATAAAATAACTTCTTTTTTTAATTTCTAATATAAATTTGTTATTCAATGTTTTATAACAATTTTTAATTTATTACTTACCTACTTTAATCAATTTTTGTTTATGTTTTTAATTTGTCTATTCTTGCATTATTGTGTTCTATGTTTATCATTTGTCTATACTTGACATTATTATTTTTTAGTATTCTATATATTACTGGTGAAGAAAGCAGCGCTTTCTAAATATGTTGATATGTGTATATTAATAAAATGGTTAGTACAAAAGTAATTTTAATTCATTTAGTACTAACAATAATTGGTGATAATGACAATACAAGTGCGATGCCTTTCCAGGTGCTTTATTTGCAAAGTATCTACTTGCTCGGATGAAAAGTCTACAATCCAACTTTCAATTTACTTTTATACGCCTATCTGTAGGTACTGATTCCTCTATTTCCATAAATTATCCAGCTCGCAAGTTCTCCGACGATTTTTCCTTTTGCGTTGGTATTTTTTGCCATTTCTTCCGCATATCGCTTTCATAGCGAGTAGTTGCCAGTAGCTCTTGTTGTTCGGGCAGCAGAAAGAGATGGACTGCTTCACCGAAAACATTTTTCGCTCTTTATCTTGCGCATTTAAATTAACTGAGCGAATGCCATCGCGCTGATCGACATCTCTATGGAGTTGCATAGAAAGAGGATATTGCAACACGGTATTATGACGACTTATGTATACTTTACCGTCGATACTTAGCAACCGAACGGAAGGACATAAATTAACTACAAATGCAATTATGCAATTAATGTTTTTACGAGTTCTGTGATTATAAAACGGTTTTGTTGTTGCGCTTTTGGGCAAATATTTATCCCTATTTTTGATTAGGTTATTTTCAATTAAGAGAAATGCCACAAGAAATGCATGAAATATGATTTATGTCATCCAATGTACATTTGTAGTATCAGTTATATGGTTTTTGGTAGCTGGCCAAAGATATGATAATATGCGGACAAAAATATTTTTTTTATAGATATTTTAACATATCATGTAAACTATTCGCCGAACATAAGTCAATCAAATCTCAGTGACTCCGAAATGATTTTAATTAGTCAAATTATAAAATCTCATTTTGTTTTAAATAAACAAGCTATAATTTTACTACTTTATGCAAAGTCGTTAAATTAATGAAATACGTTTTTTTATTGACCATTAATATTTCACTTCACGCCATGTTGTTCACAGCTCTGTAGGTTGATTGCATTTTTAATTTGAATAAATAAATATTCTCATTTAAGTATGAAACACTGACATAAACTCGAGCTCGAGAAGAACATTTAGTAATAAAGTTTGGGTGTCTGTATGTTCATTTGTTCATCGTTGTTAAGTTCTCCCGGTGAGATTGACAAGGCAATTCGTACGCAATATTCTTTATTCCGAAAACTGACCACATTTCAACCTTTTTAAAGCGGATCATAATATAGATCTTTTCCACAGCCATACAACAAATTGTAATTTCACCCAGCTGAGCTGAAAGGATATTTTAATGAATGCGCGCCAGTAATATAATGTATTAATAGATGCATGAAAAGGAATGCAGTGCATCGCTCATGAATGTGATGATGTTAATTTAGACACCTGACGTCAAAATAAATCTTCATTCGGCTTCCGTATTCGTCGTTCACGTTAAGTAGACCCTCGAACCATCTCATTTGCATTAACTCGAATGTATTCAAGAATTGTAGTACATATATTGATGATTAAATAGTGTAGTGTGTAGAGTACTGGCATCATGAATCTACTATAGAGGTAAATTCGTGCTTGAGGGATATTTACGATTTGACAAATTTTGTTTTAATTGAAAACGGCATCCGAATAACGGCGTTAATTTACTTATTTGATTGTATGCCCATCTGGGCTTTTACGTGAATTTTACAACACAATATAAAGAGCTATCGAAAATTACAAGTACGTAGAGATTTCTAACCCATAAAGTAATGAACATTTCTATGAAGTAATGAATCTATTTTTAAACGTTTAATAGTGACATAAAATAGAAAATCAAAACAATATTATAACACAAATTATTAACGCTACAATACTACATATTGTAGGATTCAACAAAGGGCTGTATAGATGACCCTTTACTGTATAAATGGAGTCAGCAAATATATCAACAACACCTCCAAACTTGTTGCCCAGATCATGCATCCTATTGGTTAATGAATGAGACTGATAGTTGGTTGTGTAAGTGTTGCAGAAGAATGTTACAGTTTGTCTTGTGTTCCTCGTCGGTACATTTAATTTAATAGTGGCGAGGATGGCGGGGCTGTCAATTAAGTTATTAATGATTCTACATAATACAACTAGGCCATTTAATAAAAAATAGCATGTTTGCCATTTTATAATTCAAGTAAACGGAAATGTTTGTTTTTTAGGTGTCCGACGCCTGACTCCCTCTGCTCTAAAATTGATTAATAGATTGCCGAAGCGTTTGCACTACAAAGCAGCTCGGGCTTATTTAATTTTACAGGGGTTGAAGGGGGAGAATGAGGGGGTTGGACGTCCGGCGCCCGGGGCATTGGGCTGATTTCTTTTTTACGGTTCGGCCACTCCATCCTATGCAGTTCACCTGTTACATATTTTATGGACCTTTGCTACCCCCAATACATGATTACTAGAGGCCTGAATACACCGCGTTTGGTGTAACGCGACTTTTACCCGAGCTTTGCAGTTTTCGGGTAAATACTCGCATTTTTTTCATATTTTTCAGTCAATTTTTTGTTTATTTAAAAATAAGAAAGTAATATTGCAGGTACTTTTATATACAATGTTATTATTAAGTTCTGCAAGTATTTTTAGTTTTTTTTATTGTAACAGCTGTTTCGGCGTTCAAGGCCATTTTCAAACTACAGTTAATCCATATTGTGAAGACTTATTTATATGATTTTATTTACTCCCCCCCCAATTCTAATTAGGACAAGTTTTAAAAAATATTGATTTACTATCGCTAAAACCGATTAAGTTAGAAAATAATTAAAATTATCTATTCAGTGAGGTTTTTACATTTATAATGTGTTTCCCCGTATTTAAATGATAATGCTTTCTTAATTGATTTATTTATATATATATATTTTTTTTATATGACAAATATTCCCTGGTTACGAATAACCTGACAATATTTGTAACCAGGGTATATTATTAAATTTGTTGTATTGTTTTGATAATGTGAATATGATCGGTGAATATATGATTTGATTACTTTATTAATTAATGTTATATTAGGATTATTCTTTCGTTTATTAATTTCTAATTGTTCAAATAAATTTAATCTAAGACCCTTTCTTTCTATATGCAAGGGTTTAGGGTTACATACTTGCAGAACTTAATAATAACATTATTAGATTTGATTTACATTAAATTAAAAAATAATAATAATGAAGTTCTACGAATTAAAAACATAAAAACAATTAATGATTGTACGTTCTAATTCTTTGACTATGGTTTTGACATGCTCGAACAGCCATAAAATGAAACTCAACTAACTTCGTGTTAAAAACGCCGCGTATTGTAATTCTTGTTTGAATAAAAAAAAATATGTACATATATAAAAAAAGACAACATAAAAACGTTAAATACCAAAAAAATATAACACCACTTTTTGTTGAAAATTAAGCAAATTATCGGAATAAATAACGCGAAATTTACCAAAAATAACGCATATTTAACCGAAAAATAACACCGCCCTTCCGAAAAAATAACGCTAATTTTTAAGGTCCCTAATAATTACCGATCTTCACGAATGCAATACAGATATTAGGATCGTGTATTTAATCCATTTTCCATTTTTCAGAATACCGATATGCATTTTACTATTTTTTAATATATTCAATTTTCTCCATTCCAAAAACATATAATAGATTTAGCCAAAAAATTTTCCTCCGAATTAGAATCGAACTCGAATCCCTCAATCTCCAACCTCCAGCACCGACCCCCTCCATCTCCGCCCAAATTCTATCTTTTGCCCTCCATTACCTTAGTGAGCGGGCTTAAATATAAGATTGCTATCAGCAAGTGCCTCTAGCACATAAAACACAATTTACAATTCTTTGAAATAAATTAAATAAAAGCCCTACAGTAGCAATAGGCAGCCTGCTAACTGGGTAGAGAAGACTATCTCCACATTTATGCACCTCTAACCACAGTTGACACAGGAAGAGGGAGTAATATTCCCTGGCACTGTACACATTTTTTTGCAATACGATATACGTATATAAATTAATTTTATTGAGTAGATATTTGAATTTTTTTGCGGATTCTATTTAGTTGATTTGAAAAGAAACTGAGATTATCTCGCTTCTTGGGCACCGATGTAGCAAAGCACTTATTCGGTTAAACGTCTTTCAAGAAATAAATACATCTTGTAATTGAAGAATAAGTAAAACAACTCGTGCGGAAAACATTTATAGAGCGTTTCATAAAAAGCTCCACTTGAATAAAAGACGAAGTTTTTTTTCTATTCGTTTTGTTTCTCTATTTCAGCTGAAAAATCGAAATAAAGGTTTTCTATAATACTCTCAGAACGATCTACTTGTCATTTTCTACTGAGTCTGTTTTAGTTGATACTTAGATAGGTAGGAATTTAAGATGATGTAGATAAAGTATATAATACAATACCGAGATGCCTTCAGGTCTCTGCCAAGGTACTCTGCACTAATACTCACATAAACAGTTTTATTATTTTTAATAAAACTCTTAGGAACTGTCTGACATTTAAATGGTTTTAAATAACAATACCAAAATGACTCATGGGAAAATTTTGTGTATAAAATATGCACTTGATCGCAAATATGTATAAGTTTCAATTGTGTATTGGGTTTATATATGTGTTAGGTTTATATTCTAGTTATACCCACTTAAGTCTAAATTTATAAATCACTAGCTACAACTTTTAGTTATAAGTCTCTAGCTATAAGCGACAGATGAAAGTCACTAATTATAAGTCTCAGTAGTTAATCCCTAACTATAAGTCTTAAGTATAAATCAATAGTTATAAATCTCACTTATAAGCCATTAGTAATAAATTTTAGCTGTAAGGTATTAGTTATATGTCTAAGTGATATGTTATATAAATTATTTGTATACGCTCTGGAGATGATTTTCCCACGAAAACGGCGCTATAGAAGTAATCCAATAATAATAATTATTATTAAAATTAATTTAAGTCGAAAAAGCACAATAGCACAAATACAAATTTTTAACTTTAACAAAACGGTCTCCAAAAATTAGTGGTACTTTCCGAAAAGACATTTTTTTAGTAAAACTTTTTTTTACACTTTAAAAGGCGAAATGTGTGGAATAAATTTCAAAAATCGAGTAGTTTGGCGGTGCCATAGAACCAAAGCGCACACAGATACTGAGTTTGGTGAGCGAGCTTTCAGCGTGTCAGGCCCTAAAGCCTGGAATAAACTGCCATATGATCTAAGATTGATTAAAGACTCGACAGAATTTAGAGCAAAACTGAAAACTCATCTCTTCGGAAAGTCATATCCATGAATGGTTCAGTTGCATACCCAATTAACACAGAGAATCTAACCGTTAGTACCTACCTAAAGTAATGAACAGAAATATTTTTAAAATAACTATTATCGAAAATCTCAAATAAAATAATGTTTCAAATAATTATCAATGACAAATAGGATTTAAACAGTAACTGAAATATAATGCAATGTGCAGTATTTTCTAATATTGTGTATTGAATCATATCGTCTAAAGCGATAACTTTGTAATTTAACGTTTTAATCTGGAGTGACCTACCAGGTTAGTATGTTTCTGTATCTGTTTGTATATAATAAGATAAACCCTAGTAAGTAATATTTGTACAGTACCCTTGAGCTGATTTTTAACAAAATGGCACTATACAAGTCATCCAAATATTATTATTATAATAATTATTATAATATTGAAAAAAAAGTTTTACGTTTGATTGCCTACTATCGCTAAATAAATAAAAATGAATGCGTCAACGTCTCTATTTTTCATTGCTTTAATCTTCTCTGATATTAATTTGTATTTCAAATACCTATATCAATGTAAAAGTGAGATGGCGGTCCCTTTTAGTTCACTGCTTTTTGGGCAATTCACCCAGAAAAGAAAACTTTCCAAACGTTTGCATTTGGAGCGTCATTAAAATATATATATTTTAAAATAATTATTTAGACATATCTTCATGCTTATATATGTGTTTGTATCCGTGATTAAACGACATTATTTTAGCTCATTTGTTAATAAATTGTAAATAATTGTAAATTTTCTCATTACGCTCGTCAACGGTATTACAAGACAAATCTTTTTTGACAGGGTAAATATAAAAATATTATTAAAAAAACCGTTTCAGCGTTGCACTAGCTTTCAAAGACAGATCATGAATAATAAGTTTTGTTTATTTACTTATGATATTTCTAAACGAGTGTTTTGCCAAAAACGGTATTTAAAAAAATGTGAAACTAAGCCAATTTTATCACATACTAGCTGATGTGTGCCCGGCCTTGCTCGGGATTATTTATTTTTTTTGGAATAAAGTTATGAAGTTGTGAATTCTCGCTTGTGACGACTTTTACTATCTCTAAACAAAAAACAAAGAAAATTTAATTTGAAAATTATATTTCATTAAAAACATTTATTTTTTTTAACATTTATCTAAATAATAAAGTTCTTAAGTGGGTACCTACTTGTATTTTCCGTTTTTTAAATATTCTACCCAAACAAACCTTCTTCTTTTGAATATGTTATCTGTGGCTAACCAGAGTGGTATATCTATGGATTAACCTTAAAACAACATGGCAGGTTCAATGTTTTTCATACTAATTTTAAAACATTATAGCATCAGTTTTACATATTGGATTTCATTCAAACTACTCTTTAAATCTTCCGACACTAATAAGAACAAACTGTGATATTTTCCTGGAAATTTTCCAGAAAATCGAGGACACACAAACAAATATTCGTTTTTATATACAGAGATTTTAAATACGCGTAGGTACAATTAAAAAAAAAAATAAAAAAAATAAACAATAAAAATGATCTAAAAGAAACGTACACTTTTTGTCAGGAACTTTTAATTAACAAGTTGAAGTAGCAACATTTTATATTAAGTAACCTCCATTATTTAACAGAACAATCGGTCGTAAAATTAACCATTTTATGAAAATTGTTTAGCCTAAACAATGTTCATAAAAACAATTAACTGTGTTTATGGTTGACTGTTAGTTCGTTACAGTGATTAGGTGCACTACTGGGGAATTACTCTCAATTTAGTCAAAATCAGAACACCTTTCACACTTTTATAATAAGGAACTCCACTGAAAAATATTATAACTTTAAAAATATGTATTCATATAGATCCGCAAACGCCGATTCTGAATTTATGACTTTTATTATACATAATTATTCGTAGAATTTATAAATCGTTATTAAAAAGTAAATAAATAATCATCTCATCAAAACACCTTGTTATGTTGGTACCATTGCATTTGGAACATCTGACGTCACGTGTGTATTCTGTTTTTGGAATAGTATGGAAATTTTTATTTTTCGATTTTGTTTTTTTATTTTAAATATTTTTTTTTTTAGGTTTTTTTGTGACTTTTGGTGACTTTAGGGTCTTTAATTGTTGTTCAATATAAAAAAAACTATTATATTTGCACAAGTTAGAGTATTCATGAGCAAACCAATTATCAATACGAATATTATGATAATGTTATTGCTTAATACTATTATTACACATAATATTATTACTTATGTTTATTTATGGCTTACTATGAATAGAATGGAAAATTATGTATGGTAAAGCTCATCCTTGTTTTGACATTTGACACTCTAATCTCAAAACCGACCCCCATAGATTTGGAGAATTTTGGCGGACTAGAAACTAACTATGAAAACTAACTTTAGGAAAAAGCGAAACACACCGGTATTTAAGTTTGAAGGTCATTATTGAGAAGAAGAATATAAAATTGGACTGGAGTACCTTATTGAATGCTTCGAGGGTTTATGTTTATTAAGAATACTTACAGTAAAGCAAGCCTCTGCAGTGTCGCGTGTCGGCGCGAAGAATGACTAGTTTATAGAGAGCTACAGCATCCGCTGAAGTTTCAGGGACTTTGTCTATTAGATCTTGTTTTATATATCTCTATATTGTCTATATCTCTTCGAAATAATTATTCCTCCTACACAGCAGCCAACCAGTAAAGATCTCTGGCTCGCCGGATCCAGGGCAGAGGAATCTTAATAAGAAGATGGCGGTATTCCTAGTTCGAGTAGGAGCGGATTATTTAAATGGGCCTTCCCTTTGAGCTTGCCGCCATCAGAACTATTGTTGAACAATGCCCGTCAATGGCTTTTCATTCACTTTGTATCATCGACATTTATCTTATCAGATAGCACCGGGTTATGATCTCTTATTAAAATGATACTACGTTACATGGAAGATGAGTGTTCCTCCCTACCTCCAGGTACTATCTATCAACCGCTCTTACTTAATTGCGCCTGCGCCCAGGTGATGTGTGCACTATCAATGACTTAATACTACGTAGATTGACCGCACGATTTAAAAAGTCATGATTGCGTTGCGATATCTGGATCGCTTAGTGTAGGGACACGCTTGTGTAGTGTGTACTACTCAACTGCCCGGCCATCCAGTGTGCGCACTACACTTAGAGTAAGGACAGCTTGTGTAGTGTGTACTACTCAACTGCCCGGCCATCCAGTGGTGCGCACTACACTTAGAGTAGGGACACGCTTGTGTAGTGTGTACTACTCAACTGCCCGGCCATCCAGTGGTGCGCACTACACTTAGAGTAGGGACACGCTTGTGTAGTCTGTACTACTCAACTGCCCGGCCATCCAGTGGTGCGCACTACACTTAGCTATGTTATATGTATCTAACTTTAGGTCGGGAGGTTGCGAGTTCAGGAAATTCTAAGACAAATACTAATGACAATACCTCCAGCTCCGGACATTTGATGGCAACGTGATACACCAGCGCCCCTAGCGATGTGAGTTGGCATAATTGATATTTTTCATACATTTTAATAGATTTTATGTGAAATATATTCTTAATAAATTATAGAAATCTAAAATTCATAAAATAAATATTAGGTGACTTACATGTGATTTTACTCTTTGCTTATACATATATACATACATATAGAAAGGGAATAAAATATTTATTAGCAAAACAGTCCGGAAAGGCTGCAGTACGGGCCGCTAGAGGCGCTAGTGAAGCATGTTTCCAGTATTCTGATGTCTATGATGTTTGATTATACGCGTAGCTTTTTATAAATACTAGCAACATGTTATACTAACACGTATTTATTTTACGAATTTTTGATTACTTTAATTTATTAAGAACTAGATGATGTGTACCCGGCCTTGCTCGGGATGTTTTTTATTTTTTTAAATAAAGTTATGAAGTTATGAATTCTTGTTTGTTGTTTGGGTGCCATCATTGTTTTGACAGTAATGCCTTGTGACGACTATAACTATCTCTAAACAAAGAAACATTTATTTGAAAATTTTATTTCTTTCCAAAAAGTTTTTTTTTTTTAAATGCATCTAAATAATAAAGTTCTTAAGTAGGTACCAACATGTGTTTTCCATTTTGAATATATTCTACCCAAACAAAGTGGAATACCTATTGGCTAACCTCATTACAACATAGAGTTCAATACTGTTCATACTAATTTTAAAACGTTATAGCAACAATTTTACATATTGAATTTCATTCAAACTACTCTGTAAACATTCCCGGCACTAATAAGGACAAACTGTGCAGTTTTCATCGATACCGGTGGAGTAATTTATGAGAAAATCGTGGACAGTGAAAATATAATTTCTGCCAACTCGCGCCGCCAGAGGCGCTGGGGAAGTATGTTGCCATCAAATTTCAGGAGCTGGAGGTAATGTCATATAGAGCATTTCAACAACCTCGAATAAGTGACCTTACATCTGCTTATGGCGAAAAGCAATGATTAATAAAACATAATGATTCACTAATAATATTGAAGGTAGCACGTTCACCTCACAGCACCTAGTAATTGATGTTTATTCAGAATAATTGAACCCGCGTCTCTATAATCTAAAAGTTATTGTCGGACCGTCAGACTGCGTCAGATTGTCAGACTGTCAGGCTGTCAGACTGCTGGCCACGCCGCGGGGTTCCAGATTGCCTCGTGCTCGGAGTACAGTAATGAAAAGATGCTAATACATTTGACGAGTTAATCATGTCATGCGTATCTTTATTGTTTACTTAATTAAGAGGATTTTAAATTCCATAATGACGGGGTCTAGTCCAGAGTGGTACATTCACGTCTAGAACACGGAGGCCCGCTCGCTCGTTCGCCAGTTAGTGTCCATACGGCGTACTTTAATCGTATTTAACTTTCAAAACGGTTAATTAGTGTTCTTAAAGGAAATATTAATGTTTAAAAATCAAATCTGCCTTTTTGTTATACATTCGTTGCCCAAATTACTGATGTTATGGTGGAACCTTGCTCCATGTAGCTGATTAACCTAGCAACAAACTTGGACAAAATTCATATCACATGTAACATATTATAAATTACGGAATTTGCTGAGAAGAAATTTTACTTTGTTACTACTAATCAGAATAATAGCAAAATAGTGAAAATAAGTCATCTACAAATATAATTTCTTCAAACTATTGGTATTCACTTTGTGGCGTCACTATTATTAATTAATTTTAAAAAAAAACACAATATATTATTGCAAAACTAACATATACAGACTTCTTACAAGTTTCTTGAAGAACTTAGCTTTAAACATACAATAACAATTTATTGTATTTCATATACTCGTGCGTACATCCACCAACAAACAATTCATCAAAATTATTTTTACTGTATAATATTAATTACATAATGGAATCTTGTACCCGATAAGCCACTGCAAGTAGCTTGTCAGCAGGAGTTTAGTTCAACAGTATTATATAATACAACAATAAATAACAATCATTATACAAATGTAGCGCAATAATAGAACAATATAGGAGCTTTCATGTTGTGGTCAATGTACACAAGTCATTGAAAAAATATTTTAAAAATGTGAAAACAGCATAACAGTTTTTTTATAGAGATACTAGACTCCAATTACATAATATCGATTTAAATAATATAATAAAAATATCAGCAAGTATTAAACAAATTGAGAAAGTTTTGATATAATGAGGATAGACTTAACATTTAAAAGCAACCTTAAACTCTTTCTGTCTGAATACTTTGTTAATAATAACTATATCTGCATAGTAAAACATATAGCGGAAGATATAAAAAGGTTGTATTGCGAAGGCTGACCTCTCAAAATGTTCTCAACTCAGATCATGGAAATTCTATTATCTCTGGTTTTAAAAAATATATTCTTCTACAAATATTTATGTTAAACATATATTAAATGAAGGTAAGTCATTTGTCAAACTCTTCAAAGGAATAACTCTATTTTCATTTTAAATAGTTTGTTATAATTGAATCAAATCTAAAAGAGAATAATGAGTATGAATGAATTATAAATTAGCAAGAATCTGCTTGAACCGCGTGTACATGTACATGTACATGTGGGGTGATGTGCATGTGGGGTGATGTACATTGATAAAGTGAAGTAATTAAATGTACAACTGTAATCTACAAGTGATGGCCGTGCTTTCAATGATACACTCGGCTATTATTTATTGTAAAATATACGTAATATTATGACTGGAATATTTTATGTCTGTTTATCATAATCTCAAATCTAGTACACTTCCCTCGCCGCTTCCTGCGCGAGTCTCGCGGCTGGACACTGCGCACCGCCACTGCGCAGCGACCAACGCGCATGCCGACCAAGCATTTCTCAACCAGTGGATGGGACACTTACATTTCAATTAAAAATTCTTTTGAAGATATTAATCAACAGAATAATTAGCATGCACAACCCAATTTCAAAACATTTATTTGAAACACACATTATTAAACAATAAAATGTAAGAAAGCTTTGTCTGCGCAAATGGGAACAAATCCCGTTTTAGGACAGTCAAATTGACAACTTTAGTTCATATTAAGTGCCATTACACAAAAATAGAAGGGAAAAGGCTAGTATTGACATAGTATAGTAATATAATATATCTGGAAAAAAGTATAATAATAAAAAATAAAGAGATGTGAAGAATAGTACAGAGAAAAACTTATGAACGAACTTATGAAAGATGAGAAAAACAAATATTGTAGAGTAAACAATTATGTGTATTTGTTTGATAGATACTGGTTAGTGCTATGAGGAAAAAAATGCATTTAAAATTAAGTACTAAAAAAAGTATTGAGTAATATTGATAAGATTGAGTCACGTATCACTCAGCTTTAAGAGCCTACAATGAAGCTCGTGGATGCAGCCCGAAGAGAACGAAAATGTATTTAATATGTTATTAAAAATAATTAATAACATATTAAATATATTTTATTGAGAGAGTACAAAAAGTAACTATAGTAAATTGAATATGAATAAATGTTTGTTCTTTTTCCTGTCCTTGGTTAGGGAACATCTGTGTGTTGTTTCATGTTTTGTCAAAATATTTAGTTTTGAGTAAATATTACTAGAGGTCAAGAAACGGCGATTTTTAGAAAAAATTACGTTATTTTCATTAAAACTGTTGATATTTGTATGAATTAAAAAACACATGGCATCCCTTATTATTTTTCCCGGTGGAAATAATATGGTTGTGGTACAAAGACTGTCGCTTCTCTGTTGGGGGGAAAATAGTTAGGGATATTATGTCATAAGAATGTTTTTTTACGATTCGTCTTACTTGCGTTAAATGGTGCCACTCTTAACAGCTCCAAAACCACTGGCGCCTACTTAAATTGAACGCTACAATGATTCTCATATATTATTCATCAGCAAAAGTATAACGCCGATCTAAGGACGTTTGGTTTTCAATCTAAAATAACTTTAATTATTTTCGTAAACGGTGGGTCCCACATTATGTTATGCCACCATAAGATGGTGACTAAAAACAAACATATCATATCATAGGAATCAAACTTGAAACCAGATCACTCCAACTTGTACGTAAACCAGTGGTGCACAACCCTTTTAGCGGGACGCTCAATTTATCAATTTTCAATTAAGTTCGCGGGCCGCAGGGTGTAAGGTTTCTACAGCTTGACATGGTTAACTTTACAGTAAGTAGAGTCGCCAGTGTAGATTTTAATTTTTTTTGTTATGCGAATATAAAATATTAATAGGTTAAGGAGGAGGCAGTAGGAAGGGATTTGTTAGTGTGGGACTTGATTAAATGTAGGAAGAAAGACAGATTCCAGTAGCTCGTTCCACATACGAGCCGATTTGCACAAAAACGAGTCGGCGAAACGACCCGTTCTCATGAAACCAATATCAACTGTAAACGGGTGTTCCGCTCGTATCCGTCGAGTTTCATGCACGTGCACCGGGACGGAGAGGATCCACGCTGCTAGCTCCTTCGAGCAGGCTCCATTGGAATATCTGTAGAACAGACTCAGCATACCTACATTGCATCCTGTGCATCAGAGATGACAGTCGGTCTGTTAATGACGGATCGTCAACAGATGAACCGCCCTCCTTTAAACAGATTAATTGGGTGAGGTTAGATTAGGTTTTAGGGTTAGTTTTTTTTCTTAGTTCTACTAACTTTTTAAAAGTACTCCGATTCATACATATGTTCAATTATCCGGTCACCATCGGTTAGACGAATAAATCGGTTTTTATCATTACTATTTATATTCTTAGCCAATCGAATCACAAATCTCACTGATGTAGGTAATTAATAAAAATGTGATTATTGCCTCAAAACAGCAAAACATTTTTCCGCTCGGCAATTTATTATCCCAAGAGAAAGCCCTTCCTCCGGTAAACCAGTCTCACTTACTCGTAATATCAATGCAGCTTACCCCAAGAGAAAGCCCTTTCTCCGGTAAACCAGTCTCACTTACTTGTAATATCAATGCAGCTCACACCGGTTACCCCAAGAGAAAGCCCTTCCTCCGGTAAACCAGTCTCACTTACTCGTAATATTAATGCAGCTTACCCCAAGAGAAAGCCCTTTCTCCGGTAAACCAATCTCACTTACTCGTAATATCAATGCAGCTCACACCGGTTACCCCAAGAGAAAGCCCTTCCTCCGGTAAACCAGTCTCACTTACTCGTAATATCAATGCAGCTCACACCGGTTACCCCAAGAAAAGGCCCTTCCTCCGGTAAACCAGTCTCACTTACTCGTAATATCAATTCAGTTCACACCGGATTACTTGCGAATTGATTGGCGGATTGAAGTACTGCGCGGAGCGGAAAGCATGTAGTTACCTACTGTGTATGCGTCGCCGTCGCCGTACAGTTAAATGTGCACATATGGTACATCCGTAAAGGGTTAAGAAATTTTCCCCTCATATTAGTGCAAGATTGATGCACTCTGGTTTCTGATGCTCCCCTGCAGGATAGAAGACAGCTCCAACAGGCTTTCAATTTAATATATAATATAATGTACGAGTATTTACCACGATTAAGAAAATCATTTAAAACCCGTGTTAATAATGCTTTATTTTTCATCAGAAGTATACTGGAATATGCATCGCCTGTCTGGAATCCCAAACACATGATATATGTCAATAGTATATGGTAGAATGAATACAGAATAAATTCACTAAGTTTCTCCGGTTCAAATACGACAATAATTATCACTGTGCACTCCAATGTCTGAAACTACGGCGAACGGTAGCCGACACTATGTTCCTGTATAAAATCTTAAATAATGTAATAGACTGTAATTAACCTTAACATACCATCGAAACGTACTCGCCACACCAAACTATTTTACACATTAAACAACAAAACAAACGTTGCAGCAAATTCACCAATTTCCCGTGTTTTTCAGACATTTAATAATCTTTGTCCCAACCTAAATCTCGGGATATTTTTTGACTCCCTACCGTCATTTAAGAAAAATATTACTCGTAACATCAATGCGCAATCACAACTCTACAGTACATAGCACTATTCAGACACATAGGTACACACACACACTTCTACACTATACACTTTTTTTCATATTCCTTTTTATCTTTACCATGTATCATTCCCTAGCACTGTACTAACCCCGCCCGGTAAAATGTATATAACCACTTACTAGATATTCCACAGAGACGTGTCATTAGTAATAATTTTCTAAAACCTTGTAATTTGTACACCACTCATATTATACATGTACTGTTTATTTCTAACAATAAAAAATACCGTTTGTTAATTACTTCTCTGGTAATTTGATACAACTCTCCAATAATTAGTTGTACTACAAGAACAAAATCCTTTCGTTCGTTCAAAAAAATCAAAATGTCATTTTTTCAAGTTCAAAGTCATTAATTTCGAAAACCACCGTACGTTATTCGAAGCAACTTGAACAAAGGTCAGATCGGACCAAATTCTTAGCCTTCCTCCATGCAACACTAATTCAAAGCAAAACTCCTTCATTTAGTGTACATCACATACTTTCACGCACTAACTTCAGATACCTACTCACCTCATATTACCACCGGTCTATTAACTTTCTTTTTATACAGATATACACTATTTTTTCTTTTTCTTTTATTAATCTAAAATCACACATATACATTTCAATTAGATCGACCCCTCCCCCCCTACCTCCTTCCTTTCCAGACCCCATAACAAATGTAACTTTCTTTTATATTTTTTCTTTATTTTGTACAATCTTTTTAATTTTACTTTGATTTCTTCAAAAATCATTAGAATCACTTATAATTAATACCCAAGTGGAAACCTGTAAATGGTCAAATTTATATCACTTATTCATTATATTTTTTTTATGTAAACTGTGATCTCCCAAATAAAATAAATAACTTTTTTTTTGTATTTTCACAAAGTTACTTACTTTCTTTAAAATCTATCCGTATTATTGCCAATGTGTCGTTTTGACCATTGTTATGAGTTCTCAAAAATGATGTTTATGCCGAACCTCAAGGCAAAGCTTTACCCAAAGGCAAGCACTTCTCCAATTAATCCTTTAATGGTAATGGTGGAGTAATTTAAAGTACACTGTTTATGAAAACTACTAATTTCGGGCAGACAGTGTTTAAAATGATCTTTACAAATAGATGTTGACCTTCATACTATTTCACGTGAATGGGAACTCATAAAACATGTAAATCCGGTGCAATCTTGACAGGTCAAAGAATTGAATTAATTTTTATTTCCTAGCATGACAAGTCTTGTGACGAGAGACTGATCGCTATCTCCCTCTAATTAGCGAGTTGGTTGCGATCACACAAACGGTGGCGCCACTTTAATTATTCATAATTGAGTCTTTCCCCTTTTCTGGGCCACTTACCGCGAGCCGCTGGCCATCAGCTAGATACAGGATAAGTTCTCGGCACTTTGTTCTTCGCGGGGTCAAAACCCATTCCAATAAAGCGAACAACTTTTCTGATCGTCAATGTAAAACTGCCTAACCAACCGCGTTATATCACATTCATTCAGATGATGCTCCTAAATTCATGACGTATCATCGAAAAACTGCCCCTGAGCATTAGATTGCCTGTCCATCTCTCCCCTACCTTGTTATATTGCGCCGGAGCTGTTCTAGTAACATTACAGTGTTTTAAATAAAAGTTGGCAAAACGTGAAGGCGATTCCTTTCCTTTACTAGTTTAGTGACTAGAGATAGGACCAGTTCTCACAGTGTGATTTGAATGTAGCCGGCTTGCGTGGCCAGGGCGGGTGTCGGGTAGGGCGGGTAGGACTGATAGGGGATCTAGTGGACCCTATCGACGGCAGAAAGCACTACTTCCCAGGCAGCAGATGGGAGGATCACGACTTCCGCACACGACTTATACAAAGCTGTGGCATTTTAAAGACCTGTGTTTAATTATAGGTAAGAAGTTAGGTTCCGCACATGTTCAATCAACCCGCGAATATTCTGACAATACTCCAGATATGCTAATTAATGTATTACCTAACAATAAGGCTGTCTTCCTTACCACTCTTGCCAAACCAATAGAAAAGATTTAACATATTTCTTTATCACACGTAACATAATACATATATTATTAACATAACGTCCTAGAGGAATAAAGTCTTTCTTATCTTAGAAACTTATTGTTCCCATTATGTAGTAATGTTTTCTTTCAAATATCCTCGAATCTCGGCAATCTTTTTATTAGGAAATTATACTTCCTTTATTGTGCTCGCTGCTTGCTGTGGATTCATTTTAAGCGGCAAATACTTGTTTGCCATATTCATTCACAATGACGGCCTTATTGCCAGATATAATTACCTGACAACAGTAATTTTTTTAATGAATTGCAAATCTTTTGCCCAACGCGCTTAACACAGTATTTTAATTACACCCGTTCCTGACGTCATTCTCTGCCTACCAACTGCCCCGAGTTCCGAGCTACTCTATGCCTCGACCACACGATCGGCCAACGTCCCAACCCGAACTCGGTTCGGAGTTGGGACGTTGGCCGATCGTATAGTGACTATATATCCGGTAACTACACGATCGGCCAACGTTCCAACTACAAACTCCAAGCTAGTGATGCCATTTTAGCTAAAATCTATCGATCTTCCGATATTCATAGAAAGTCTACTGAAATTTATAATATTATTGACACAATTCGTTTCTCATGAGGTACTCATAATACCGGAAATAAATATAACGGATAGCTGTTGCGCCTGTTTTAGCTCGGTATTTTATTTTTACGCGTCAAATTACAGCTCAAAAGAATATAACAACTAGCCCCGATCATACATTGGATTACATGCATTTTATTCTTGAGGTGATTTTTCATGAAAAACGGCGTTAAACATATTAACCAATTATTATTAGCATAATATACATAATGCACATTTGAGCTTTTATTTGGGGGTTAGTTGCATATGTCTGTCTTTTTTCGTCATTATAAACATAGTTCAGTCATATTTTATTCTTCGCGCAGCACGTCCGTCGAGATCGCCTGCCGAACTCGTACTGAACAGCCAATATCTGGAAGCCAGTTTGTCCGAGTTCGGCCAACTATTTTGAAAGTTGGGCCAACTAGTTCGCCACCGGGGCGATCTCGGGCGAACTCGCCGAACTCGAGCCAACATAGGCTCAAAGCATATGAATTATCCCTCTACACGATCGCCCAAACATTCGAGTTGGGAGGTTTGGCGATCGTGTAGTCGTGGCACTAAGGTATGCGATTGCCTTCCTGCGCTCTGCGTCCTCAAACTGCCTCTCGCCTTGTATCCTTGCATTACGGTAAATTATATTCATTAATAATCTAGGAAATCAGAAGTTCCAGCGAAGAACCCTAAATCTGAATGGAATAGGAAATGCGAATGTAAGGTGACGTTACTTAACTGGAGATGCGGCCCTCGCACGCAGATCATATAATAATTAGCAGATGATTATCGCTACCGATTTAATTAATATTTCATCGCAGCGATGTATGAATGCTCGCAATTATATAGTTAAATGTTTGTATAAGGGCGCTCCGCTTTCTAAAAAGTTTAATATAAAGTATATCTGAATTAAAAAAATCACCGCAATTAAAAAAACCAAGCCTCCGTACGAACAACTTATTTATCGAATTAATTGGTGAAAATACGTTGTCAGAATACTAACCAAAATAAGAACTGTGTTCTGTATGCCAGATTGGATAATTCCTCGAATTTGAGTTGGTGAATTATTTTCAATTAAACTCGGTGTTAGTTTATTTCGAGGTGTTGTTATCTCATGGGGACTGCAATCAATCACTTTTTGTTTTACGTTAAACGTTGTATGGTGTAGTCCATTTGTTTTATCCCATACATTACCTCGTACTCACAGGCAGTGAGCGAGCACACTGAAACTGCCAAGGGCGTTGTGGCGATTTTTATTTATTTGAAACACAGATTATTAAACAATAAAATGTTAGAAACCTTTGACTGCCCAACTGGGAACAACTCCCGTTTTAGAAAAGTCAAATTGATAAGTTTAGTTCATATTAAATGCCATTATACAAAAAAAGAAGGGGAAAAGCTAGTATGGACATGGTATGGTAATATAATATATTTAGAAAAAAGTATAATAATTAAGTATAAAGAAATGTGAAGAATAGTATAGATAAAAATAATTGTGTATACCAAATAATTTGAGTATAGTATAATAATTAATATATAATAATAGTTAAGTTCAAAGAGATAAGAAGAAAAAAAAAGTATTGAATAATTGTTTACGTATACCAGATAATTTGAGTATAGTATAATAGTTAAGTAATTATGAAGAGATGAGAAAAACAAATATTATAATGTAAACAATTATGTATATGTGTTTGATAGATACTGGTTGGTGCTATGAGGAAAAAAATGGGTTTAAAATTGAGTACTAAGAAGGGTAATATTATTGAGTTACGAATCACTCAGCTTTATAAACCGACGATTTTTTTTGTATGGCTTATTTTCATATATTAGATAATTTGTCTAACAAAACATCAATGTATGGAAAATATAAAAAAAAATGTGGTTAGTTCTAGCGGTATTTAGAAAAAGTTTAAAAGTAAGTGAGTTGCAAAAAATATTCCCTACTATTGGCCAAAACACATTCCCTATAATTACTTCATCAATGTTTATTCTGTGCTTGTAATGGTGCGACCATAGATAATAATAATTGTCACCAGAAAATGACAGTTGAGCACGCGGTGACATTTTCTATGGAGAAACAATAGCTCGGGTCATTGTATTGTGAACAGCCAGCGCGGTGGCTTCCAGCGAACACAAATTACAGAGAAAGCAAGATTTTGCCATCATTTTCAGAGGATAATAATATGTTACTTCAAGTTTTTTTAGTTATGAACACGAATATTCACCGGATATCTTGCAAAATACCTACATAATTAGCCTTGTAATTTGAAAAGTAGACACAAAAACTATAATGGAAGTGATTAATGAATAGATTTACTTTCGGAGTGTTTTATCAATACTTAACGATAAGAAATACGAAAGTTCCTACTTATATGATAAATACCAATGTCGTGGTTCTTTTTAGCTTTGTAGATTCCAACCAAGTGAAGGGTTTTTCTCAAAAAATCATTTTTCCACAGTTTCCATAGATAAATCTGTAGTACGGTCACTCTATCGGCGTGGCAGGTAGTAAATTGAATTTGGAATGTCAACTTGAGTGCATATTCACTGAGTGGACGGCCATTGGCCAATTCAATTTAAGCTTGGAAAGCTCTCATAATATACACTACCACTCGGGCCAAAGCGGGGGACCTACCCAACCCGGTGCCATAGAGTAAAGATGCTATAGAGGGATACCCAGAACCGGTACTTACCTAATCTTGTCGCAGAAGAGATCCAGTACAGAGAGGCTCTTACTACTGCAAAGGAAATTATTATTTTTCTGTTTGTGAGAGATGAGAGGATGTCAGTTTTGAAGTTCATTCTCAAACTGTCGTATAAAGTGAGAAGGGTTGTATCCTAGTTTCAATATTAATACCGAATCATTGTCTATAGATTTAATTTGCCGAGCTGCAGTACGCATTTGCCCCTTTGATTTGGGCACGTGCACGATCATTACAATTTTTTCATAAATCTAAAATCGATTATAATTATTTGAACTCGTTTGATGTAGGTACAGTATTGTATTCAATTACTTCTGTGTGAAGGGTACGTTTTCTAGTACAGGGATTTTCTTGACCTCGCTTAAAAGGTTACCTTGATGGACAGTCGAAAGAAAATTGTGACCCCTTATCGGAAGGGCTCTTTATTCGGTCTGAGAAATACTTAAAAAGTTATTAGGTTTATTCAAAAGGGCTCGGACCCCACTTAGCCTGGCGGGCGGGGGGCCCTACCTACCGCCTTCCCCTGGCACTGGCGCTGTCTTCCACTCTTGTCCCCCTCTATACTTTACACTCTACGCTCTACACTCGTACTTCCCCGGCACTGAACGAAAAGCACGCGTTTATACAGTCTGTTGGATTTCAATCAATTTGTCGAGCACCTATTTATGAGGGTGTGGAATTCGACTAGATATATTCAAATCAAAACTGAAGGGAGCACAATGTTGTCTATAATTCATATTTTGTTTTAAATATTTCGTCTGCTTTACATCCTTAAAACTACCATGATTTTGGGAACATCGCATAGCAGCTATAACTATTTTTTTTTTTTTATTATATTTTACCCATCCACAATATAAAACTTTTTCCCCTTTTTTCTTCCTCACTATATTATGTATTGTGTACTTTTATATTATATATTTGTTGACGTTTTTATTGTATTTAAAAAAAACGATTACTTTTATTTCTTTACGTCATCACATATATAATATATATATTGTTTTTAATCTACAACTTTTTTTAAATGTCTCTAAATCATATGTTACACCTACCATATATCTATACCTCTTATTTATCGTCTTCTTTTTTCCGTTTAAAACTTATTTTATTTCTCTATTGTGCGCAACAATTAATAAACAAAAAAATAAACAATAACAATTCGAAACCATTTTTTTTTGCCTTCCGTACCCGATATGAAATACGGAATTGTAATATACTCCTACATAAATTATATAAAATTATCAATTTGAAAATTTTTTTAATAAAAACAATATATTTTATTATTAATTGCTTCGTGATTTTTTTTACTCATACCTCAAAAAATAAAAAAGCCAGTTCGGTACTCTCGCATTCTATCATTGTATAACTGTAAAATACCTGTCTTTTCTCCGGGCTTTTGGAGATGTTTAACATAAAGAAATATGATTGGCAGTTTTTGAGGATATCATCAATTCCCATAAGAAGTAGTGACGCTGACAGCTGCATACAAAGCTGTTTGTTTTCCTCACCCTCGTTACCCGCTCTTCGCATCCCATTTGAATGCTCAAGCACCTCGGTAAAGAGCATTTAGGGAAATTTACCGTGTATCTTTGATAAACGATTTAGCGGATGATTATTTATTAAATCTACTTTAAAGTATAATTTCTTCAAAAGATTCACTTTTTTGCGTCATTATTAATAAACTAATTAAAAATTACTTTGTAATCACCACTTTATTAATATGTACATATCAATATGTTTCGAAAGCGATGAAATATAAATATAAATATATAAATAAATATAAATATTCATCTGAAATATACAGAATACTAAAAAATAATAAAGTATAGACGAATGATAAACATAGAACACAATAATGTCAGAAAAGACAAATTATACACATTTACAAAAATTTATTAAAGTAAGTAATAATTAATAAAAAAATTTAAGATACAATTATTATAAAACAATTTGTATTAGAAATTACAAAAGAAATTATTTTTATTCTTACATTATTGTGTACTATGTTTATCATTCGTCTATACTCGTCATTATTATTTTTTAGCATCCCGTATGTCCTGATGAGGAATGCTTCGCTTTCGATACATGTTTATATGTATATGTTAATAAAGTGATGATTACAAAGTAATTTTTAAGTCATTTTCTATTTTAAAGTGTTTAAAACGCTCTTCAAAACTTAATTTTTACTAAATTTAAAAAAATAATAATTATAACATATTACTACCAAATAAAGATTTACGCCCCAAAATGATTGCAATAAGATACCTACTGTTTGATATCATTTTTTATGAGAAAAACGACCATAGAAAATTCCAGTAATGTCAAGGTGTGCACGTGCTACCAGATCTAACTAGCTAGTTCTAACGTTCTATAGAATCTTCTAACGGACATTTTTCAACCGTCGAAGGCGCAATACTTAAAACGGGCGAATGGGGTAAATAACCGAAGTCTGTCAATGCCCTTTTGATTTTATGTAATCTCAAAAAGAAACTCTAAAAAATCAAACCAAATATTCTTCTTGTCGCAATCTGCGTTATTTATAGCTAACAAAATTACAAATCCTGAATTAAAACCCTTTGTTCCGCAAATTGTGACATCGGTAGTGGGGCACACAGCCTACGAGGAACATGCTAAACTTGTGTCAATTTCGTATTAAAAAAAATCTAGTAACTGTAAACCTTTTGTTAAAGCAGCAGACGTATTGTCACATAAATTACACGATCTTGAGAAAAACCGTTTGGTTCATTACTTTTTACTGTTTTTTACCCAAAAAATGTGTCACGGCGCAAAGGGAGGGGGCATAAAAAATGTAATGCATTCCCTCGTGAATAGCAAGCAGGGGCTGTAACACTACCCCAGTAACACGGACCCGACAGGTTGGGGGTAAGACAAAGCAGAGATTTTTTTTATCGTAAAAAATCTTTAAATTCACCCAAAAAAAACAAAGGGCTACCCGCCGTAGTCGGGCTGTGACCCACTTTTGTACGGAAGGTCGTGAGAAGACTTGGCTGATTTTTGCCAAATAACCGGCGGAGGGATGGTGCCCTACTTTTTAGGTTTTTTAGGAATCCCGAATGCACTTCCAGAATAAAGACGCGGGACGAATGCATTGTTTGACGAGCGGGGAATAATAAGGATCGTTATTGGCTTGTTCTGTGCTGTTCTGTTGGGCTGGTCGGAAGGGGCTGTATTTGTGATAGCATGACGGTTACATGTTCTACCCAGATTTTCACACAGATATTTAATGTTTTTTACAAAAAATGTCTTTTTTGCCAACTGCCTTCCCATAACCCGGTAACCTCCTTATTTGACGGCGTTTCACTACTTTCAAATAATTCAGAAGCAGATGGATCACTATCCACTCTTTTGGCATCAACACGTATTGTTTCGTGCTGCTTTCACATAAAATGTTGAATACCATAAGACTAAACGTAAACCTTAGGGCGCACAGTTTACGCCCGCTCTGTGCAAGCGAATTTCTTACAGAACATCGGACCATCCCAATTCATATTAAATACCAGCTGATGTACCCGGCGTTGCCCATGCTTTTAAATGGTTGTGTTACCCCTCCCCGTAACCCGACTCAGTAAATTTCTTCTAATTTTGAACGTCAAACGTGCAAAATTTCATCAAGAAAGAACCAAAATAAATTAAGCTAAGCTTTCCTCATCGGGAATATACAGAATAGTGAAAATAATAAAACAACTGTTTCCATATTTCTTAAAATTTAATTACATGTAATTAATAAATTAATTAAACCATTACTTTGTACTGGCCACTTTATTAATATATACATAACAACATGTGACGAAAGCGATGCTTTCCTCATCAGGAATATACAGAATACTAAAAAATAATAATGTCAAGTACAGACAAATGATAAACAAAGAACACAATAATGTAAGAATAGACAAATTATAAACATAAACAAAAAAATGATTAATTTGGGTAATAATTAATCAAAAATCTTATTATAAAACATTGAATAAAAAATTCATCTTAAAAATTATATTTATTATTAATATTAGTATGATAGTAAATTCAATAGTTAGCTATTTATAAGATATATTTGATTTTTAATCATATTTAATTGACTATTAACACTTTTTCAAATCTCTAAACTTTCAAATTTGTTTAATTGTAAACCGATTGTATCGGCATGAAAATTTTTAAATCAAAATTATCAAAAGAATGGTTGGTTTCTGGCAAATTCAGAATAATTGTTATTATTTAAATACCTTAGATGTTCCTTAACTCTAATATTAAAAATAACAAATAATAATAATATTTATTCGAAACACACGTTATTTAATAAAAAAACATTTAAGAAAGCTTTGACTGCCCAACTAGAAAAAAAAAACGTTTTAGGACAGTCAAATTGACAAGTTTAGTTCATATGAATATACATATACATGAAATAATATAAAAGAATCCATAAAGTAAATTTATAAAAAAATATTGAGTAGTTTATTTGTTTTATTTTTAAAGTATGATATGCATTTTTTTAGTTTAGTGAAGAGTAATAATGAATTACATATGAAGGTTTCATTTAAAATTGTGCATATCTATTAATCAGTGTACGTTCGCTTTTGACCCTCCCTAAATGGAGAAGCCAAACATTGATCAGTTTTCGAAGATAACAGTGTGTTAATTTTAATATTGTTAATTATCTTCTAATATTGCATACCTAGGGGGATAAATTTGTTAATTTATTGAGCGCGTTCGAATTTATATTGAGAAGAAAGAATTTCCGTTTTAGAGTTTCATTGGTAGTAAGAAAAATCCTTTCGTGCAGTAAGAATCGAATAGATTTATTCTGATTCAATGAGGTGTTTGAGCGTATCTGTGTATATGTGCTGTGCCACCACAAGGCTCGGGTGGTGGATGATGCGAGTGTGGGATGAGGGTGTATCGGTGAGACGTACGACATACAACGTAAGCCGCTTCACGTCGGTGTTGGAGAGTGCGACTCACGCAGACAGCGACAGACTCGCGAGGCAAGTAAGCACGGCGGGCGTCGCGTCGTTCTACACAGAATTTAGAACACCGTTGTCGGATGAAATGCAAAGTAGGGTAGAATCGACGCACATAAAGGCGCCTTTTAACCGCCACCAGCCATTGGGCCGCGTCTCCGCCAATCACGACACGTCGGATAAAAAACTGCCGGGAAGAAAAAGGGGTCCGTAAAGAAACGCTCCGCACCCCTTCTATGTATAATATTACATATGTAAAATGAGTTCAACATTACATAAACGATTATGTACATATGAGATCATTCATTCTCCAGTTACCTTCCTCGCGCGTACCTTTATTTGACAGATTTGTTTATATCGGAACGAAGGTTTTATACGACCCTTTTCATTTATGGATGCAGGGTAGGAACATAACATAATACAATCGATTGCTATTTGCAATGCATCCTTTTTTAACCATCGCTTTTTTTTATCCAACCGTTTCTTTTTTTTAAATCCGCGACCGTGAATAAACTATTATTGTTCGTTTTTTTATGGAAGAATCCCAAATGTGCCCGAAGTTTGCAATTTAAAACTAACTTCCCTGTTGGATTTGTAGTAACGGATTTTATAGGATTGAGCTTTAAAGGTGCACGTAACATATTTATCAAAGGGATGAAATATCAGAAACTTTTCAAGTTTTTTTATGTTCCCCGGGTACACAATACAATATGATACATGTGGCAAATTTTCAATAATGCTTTAAAACTTTTTATGCATCACGAAGGGAATAACGTTTGTTACAAAAAGGGTGGTTTGTGTTATTTTAGAATTTGCGCACGAGATCAAAATGTGATGAGGTACGATTACGCTTGTTCGTCGCTTCAATCAAATATTGTAGGGAATTAAAACAAAATGCGATGAGGTACGATTACGCTTGTTCGTCGCTTCAATCAAATATTGTAGGGAATTAAAACAAAATGCGATGAGGTACGATTACGCTTGTTCGTCGCTTCATTAAATATTGTAGGGAATTAAAACAAAATGCGATGAGGTACGATTACGCTTGTTCGTCGCTTCAATCAAATATTGTAGGGAATTAAAACAAAATGCGATGAGGTACGATTACGCTTGTTCGTCGCTTCAATCAAATATTGTAGGGAATTAAAACAAAATGCGATGAGGTACGATTACGCTTGTTCGTCGCTTCAATCAAATATTGTAGGGAATTAAAACAAAATGCGATGAGGTACGAACGCTTGTTTGTCGCTGAATATTGTAGGAATTAAACGAAATGCGATGAGGTACGATTACGCTTGTTCGTCGCTTCAATCAAATATTGTAGGGAATTAAAACAAAATGCGATGAAGTACGATTACGCTTGTTCGTCGCTTCAATCAAATATTGTAGGGAATTAAAACAAAATGCGATGAAGTACGATTACGCTTGTTCGTCGCTTCAATCAAATACGTTGTAGAACAAAAAACAAAATGCGATGAGGTACGATTACGCTTGTTCGTCGCTTCATTAAATATTGTAGGGAATTAAAACAAAATGCGATGAGGTACGATTACGCTTGTTCGTCGCTTCAATCAAATATTGTAGGGAATTAAAACAAAATGCGATGAGGTACGATTACGCTTGTTCGTCGCTTCAATCAAATATTGTAGGGAATTAAAACAAAATGCGATGAGGTACGATTACGCTTGTTCGTCGCTTCAATCAAATATTGTAGGGAATTAAAACAAAATGCGATGAGGTACGATTACGCTTGTTCGTCGCTTCAATCAAATATTGTAGGGAATTAAAACAAAATGCGATGAAGTACGATTACGCTTGTTCGTCGCTTCAATCAAATATTGTAGGGAATTAAAACAAAATGCGATGAAGTACGATTAAATATTTTAATAAAAGAATTAAAAATTATTTTGTATTCACCACTTTATTAATATGCACATATCAACATGTTTCGAAAGCGATGCTTTCTTCATCAGGAATGTATAGGAAACTAAAAAATAATAACGTCAATTATAGACAAATGATAACCATAAACAAAAATTAATTAAATTAGGAAAATAATTAATCAAAAATATTAAAAAGGAATTATTATAAAAGAAAATATTATAAAACATTGAATAACAAATTTTTATTAGAAATTGTTTTTATTTTAAAATTTTTATTAGAAACGTTAATATGAAAATGAAGTCAAAAGGTAGTTATTTTTTTTTAATATTTGATTATTCATTATATTTAATTCAACATTAACGCTTTTTCTGATTTCTACAATTTAAAATTTGTCTAATTGTAAATCGGTTATGAAATCGGATATGTAAAATTTTTAAACCTTTATTTATATCAAAAGAATGATTGGTTTCTAAAATATGATTACCAAATTCGGAAAAATTGTTATTATTTAAACACATTGGCTGTTCCGTAACTCTAATACTGCAATTTTTGGAAAATTTCCTATGTAAAGATAGTTTAAATCGTTACAAATTAATTTATACATCCCCGATTTGTTTAAAATATTACCTTTATCTTTGTTATTTAAAATACATTTTTTTTATTTATTATTATTATAAAAAGCTGGTTGGATAGTATTTGGGATGATTTTAATGATTTACATTTGAGGTATTATTATTTAAAAACAATATTTACTCCACTGTTTACTAACATCAGTTATTTGTGGTTTGACATAAGATTTGAATTTTTTTTCTTGAACTTTTTGTTTAATATTATCTATTAAGAAATTAGAAAATATTTCATCTTGTCTTTATTTCCAAATCTATTGATTTGTAGTAAACGGAAGATCACACGTACAAAGTAATAATTACCATTTCTACATAGTACCAATTCATAAATTTTCTTATAAAATATTTAATATCATTCCTCGTGGACATATCCATAGTTCTAAATTGAAGTTATTTTGAAATGTGTTTTTTTTTTGTATAATTATTAGAGATATCAAACAAAGACAAGGTCTTCCCTGAAACAGTTAGATTTCTCCCGTTGGTCTGGGGATGACAGAGTAGGAGCACCTCCTCTATTAGTATTGTCTCGAGTTACCAGGGGGGATAGTGATTGCTAAACTTTTTGCATTGTTTTTGCAAAACCATATCCATTTCAGGATACATTACTCAACAGCTGTGAGCTGCGAACCTCACCTGATTGGCAACTCTACCCGGAGTAGAACACCGCAATTAATACTACTTTAAACAATATTTATCTATTCGTAAAATTCGTTATCTACTTTGTTGCTGGCCATAATTATAATATAAACAAATAAAATTAATATATTCCTGACGAAGGAAGGGTACCTTCGAAACTGGTCGAGATTGGTATATCAAATTAAAGTGGTTCAAAACAAATGTTTACGTTTATATTACAATATTTATCATTTCATCGTGTGCCCATTGATAGATTGATAACTGTTGATAGTTAATTAGGCAATAGCCGCTCTCTACCGTATCCTTGGCAGAAATAATCTATTATCAACAAACAATAAATTACTCCTATGCAAGACGATTATAAGAACGGGCTTTACTTACGCTGCTCCCATTTGGAGATACGCAGCTCACCAACACATTAAGAAACTACAAACCCTACAAAACAAAGTCATTCCATTAATATTTAATACACCTACGTGGATCAGGAGTAAAATCCTGCCCCTAAAGTTGTAGTATAGTTATGAAGTTTCGAGTCATCCACTCACCACCAACAAAAATTAAAAAGTAAAGAATCATTAAATAATCATTTTTAATTATGCTAGAGTCAGAAAGCTTTTAGTTTAGGAACTCTGTATACTAATCAAATTAAAATCAAAATAATTGATAGTTTTTTTTTCCGAAAATATCTACCATCGTATTATTATCCAAAGACCTTCTTTCAATTTGTTAACTTTGAACAAATTCAAATATTTCAGGTGCTCAAACAATGATCAGAAGGAGCCAGTGTAAAGGCTCAATCTGTTATGAAGAGATAAATTATTGTTTCATGTTGCAGTCGGATTATGCACACAATAATGACGCTCGCACGTGCTGCCAATTCCGACGCCTATCCTCAAATTCTTATTTGTTTACGCGTTGTGCGTTATCCGTTATTCTCCTCGGTAATAATAATACGTACAACGCTTTCTTCTCTCCTTCCTACTTTAACAACAAGAACAACCCTTTCTCTTCCTCCGATCGAAGTAACAATATTTTCAATTTGACAAAAACGACCCCCTTATCGGTTTTCAATCGTGACAAAAGATATCTTAAAAATACCAAACAGGGGATTAACAGATGCGACTAATAATAGTTCTGGTAATGTTCCGCAGGAAAGGGAAACGGAAAGAGTGAGCGGACATGAAGTGAGAGTTCGTTGAGGGGTTGATTATATTATTTATCTTAAAGGAAACCCTTTCAGGAAGTGATTTTTTTTTGTCGCGGGCCAAACCAAACCAAATCGGCCCGCGCCGCACACGCGCCCCGCAGCAGCTTCTCCGCATCGCCATTCATCACACTCTCTTCTGCCGGCTGATTTTTTTGTTTGTGTTATTTACCTTTATCCTAACCCTTTGACGAACTGAAAGTGGCAACCGCAAAAGAACGGGACTCTCTTACAAAAGCAAGATTCGCTTTTTGCTTCTGATTCGAATGTTTATTTAGTGGCCTAAGGTAGAGCAACATGGTAACATTTCTTAGAAGACACAAGCTTTTGTAGAAGTTTCATGTCGCTTCAGCTCCACCGCGACAGCCCGGCAGCTGCGGAGAGGGCGATGGACAGACGACCTGGGAATTATAATGTTTTCCACAAATGCAATCGAGCTAATTAATTATGCATCGAATTCTATTCCGATATAAAACGGCATCTAATCAATGTCTGCACTGGAGCTGGCTGAGACGCGCTGCCCATTCCTCTCCGTCTGCAGCTTCTCGGACGGGAGAGAGCGTGAGAGCGCGCGACTGCCCACTCCGTCCCGCGCCAGGGCAGCCACCCGTAATACATAGTCATGTATGGAAATAGGTAGCGCAAACGCTGGATTCGAGAATAATAAATCGATTTGGAGCGAATGCGACTGCGCGTCTCTGTCTCCCACCTCCCCCTCCCCCTCCCCCTGTGAAGGGAGAACATTTTCTTCGGCATAAAGTGTTAACCACCCCCTTCCCTCCCACCCCACGGCGTGTGAAATTTATATAAATATACAAAATGTATATTTCCGCCCCCACACGGCTACATGTACATCTACGGCTACGGCTACAGCTACGGTTACGAGCTGCGGCGTAACGGGAAACTGCATTGCGCTCGTGTGCGTCCTTTTGACACGTGTATTAAATGTATATCCAGTAGCCATGACTTGTCGCTTGTTGAACTGGTCGCTTTGTGTTCGGGATATACGGCGTTAGACTTGTTTATGTGTGAGATCCGCTACGAAGCTGTATGCACATTGCGCACGCTTTTCCTGTTGAAATATGTTTTCTGGACGGAAACGTTTCAACCACACTCAATAGTTGGATGGAAACGATAATACAGATAAGCACATACACTATTGTACAATGATACATTGGACTCTGTAAGTGTGTCGATGCACCTTATGTGTCGATGCATTCAAACAAATTGTATTAGGTGTAAGATTTTGGCAAAAATAATAATAATATGTTAATAACTATACACACTCAAATGCTTTTTAAAAAATGTAAATAGATAGTATCGGACATTGTCGTAGTGTAATTATAATAATTGGACAACTTGTATAGCGCCTTTTTTATGAAAAATCACCTCAAGGGCGCGGCACAAGTATTACGTCCTATTCTCTGTCAAATTATGTACAAACAGGTACGGAAAAACATACTTCCCTTGCAGGTTACTTCAGATAAACACTATTTTATTAGAAAACTTAAGCTTTAAGAAGATACAATTTTTACAGTTGCTATTTTATCCTTCTTTATCATTGATATTACATTTATTGGAAGATTGGTGCCAAAAGAAGAGTTGGTATTTATTTGAAATATTTGTATTTTTATTGTTCAATTTTAGAACTGTAGAAATTTTACAAAATGACCTTAAAAAGCTATATCGTATAGTCTAGGTCGAAGTGTCCATGGTTTTAGATCCGGACCCGGCATTTTTGGTGTCATTCTCGATTCATTTTTGTGCCCGATTTTTGTAATTCTGATTGTACTTTGCCATCATATATGGCGACATTTTATGAAAATCGTGAAATTATTTTTTTTTTTCAAATTCACAGCTTTGTATCTTTTTGATATCAATACTTAGTTCACTCGGATCGGATGTATTAGTTGTTAAAAAATGATACATTTTATGGACACGTGTCGAATCCGGAAATTCAAAAATCGTGGGTTCACTGTGCTTGTGTCTACTTTTAGCAGAGTTATTGAAATTAGAAATTACTTCCACAAAAACACTCGCTCATTTGGGCGCGATTGCTTCCCTACCCCTGGCGTCGATTTTAAAGACGTTTTCACTTCAAAGTCAACAATAAACACAATGTCCAGAAAAGTACCTATACATCCATACAAACACAATCCTGAAAATCTGATTAATGTTTGGGTATTATGACTGTTATTTTAAATTGGTATTATAATACGGGTAAACTATACCTACATCACTATTAAACGGGGACTAACTTCATACATTAAAAAACGAACCAATCCGTAGTCGTATTTTTATTTTATCTATAAACGAAGGTTCCGCAGCCATTTAAATGCGTGTTGATTGGGTAGGTACCCGCTCACCCTAAAGGGTTGACATGTAAATTGTTCCTTTGGAAAGATCAACCCTTCTAAACAGCTTTCTCGCATTCAACAGTGATTGGATCTACAATGAACCCCCTTCCAATTTGACGTATAAAAAACACTGTGATTTAAATCAAACAACCAATGACGTAATAATTTGGAGAATTAAACAGACCAATTCGTTTGAATATAATAGTTTTTGGGAATTGTGTTATGTAATTTTTAACTGTTTAAATTAATGATTTACTTTAAAACATCTCAATAAAATAGACGTAACACAATAACATAAAAAGAGGGATAATTATGCGATGTGCAACTAGCAACAGATAGTGAAGAAGTAAAACACCGATAAATCTGTGCCTTTTAAGTCATAACAAAAGTGAGTACACCTAAAATAATTGTAACAATAATTTGAGAACTGAGTCGTTCAAAAATCCTAGACTTCACGCAGAAGGCAATACATTTTCAGACATAGTAGATATGTTCAACTGCTCGGAATACATATACAAACAGACAATTATTGCATACATGCTCAACAATTATTAAGATATGTGTCTAGAGTATAAGTATCGGTGAATGTGAGGTAAGTTCTGTATATTTGCCTCGGTAGCTAATGATTTGGAATGGTACTTACACTATGTTATTGAACTGAATTTGTTAATTATGCAAATTAATTATTTAGTTGGCATGTTTCGTGAAGGCTATCCATTTTATTTATTTATGTACCTACTGCTATGTGTTTTGCACCTGTCTGACTATTGTAATTAACTAAATGTGTAAAAGCCCATATAGGGCGTATATAATATAATAATAAATAAATAATATGTTAATAATATTATTGCAAGCTTTTAATAATGACTATAATTATTGGATGATTTACATAGGACCATTTTTGTGAAAATCACCTCAAGGGCGCTGTACAAATATTACTTCCAATTATCTAATTATGTACAAACAGATGCAGAAAAACAAACTTACCTGGCAGGCACCTTTTTTTTACAAATTTAGTTATTTACATTGTTGCGGACTGTGAATGCATTTTCGCACCGATGCGTGATTTTTAAAAACTTATTCAATGAGTGATGAGCACTAACCGGTTAGCCTAGCTAAGTAATTTACGTGTGCATTTCTTTGATTTATAGATATGCTAGTACCTACTTTTAGAGTTCGTAAAAAATATTTACGCTAATTCGCGCACCCGTTTATCAAAGAGGTTTTTTGGTTAAGGGCGGAAATGTAAGCAAACCCTTATCTCTGCCTCGCAAAGTATCCGGCACAAAGGTGCGGGGGTAGCGGACTCGGAGCGCCCTATGTAAGGACCGCTCGGCCAAATAATGCCTCCTGGCCCCGGGGCTGATAAGGGCGGCGGTGCGCCCCTGGACCGGCTGAGGGCAGATCGCTTAGCTGATTCCCTTTAATGGAATCCACTATTGAATCCAAACATTCGGCATACAACACTACAGAGGCGGGTACTTCATCATGAAATATAAGGAAATCAGGCGAATGGAAACGGAATTCAATTGGGATGTTGTCAGAGAGAACCTTTTTCATGTTTTCCATACAAACAAATGACTCGTATTTTGTTTGATGCACTATTGTATATTAGATCATTCTTTCCTTCAAATTTCAATTACAATTTCTAAAACCATAACTAATAATAATAATAATAATATTTGTTTATTTGAAACACACAATATTAAACATCAAAATGTAAGAAAGCTTTGACTGCCCAACTAGGAAAAAATCCCGTTTTGGGACAGCCAAATCGACAAGTTCAATTCATATATAGTGTACTTTTTGGAAAAATATAATAGGAAAAGCTAGTATTGACATGGTATTATAATATAATTTATCTAAAAAAAGTATAAAAATTAAGTATAAAGACATTATGTATACGCGTTTCATAGGTACTGGTTGGTGTTTTGAGGAAAAAAATCCCTGTAAAATTGAGTACTAAAAAAAGGATAATATTATTGAGTTATGTTGGTAAGATTGAGTTACGGATCACTCAGCTTTATGAGCCGACGACGAAACTTGGGGATGCAGCAGATGAAGCAAACATATTAAATATATTTTATTCAGTAAGTACAAAAGTAACTTTAGTAAATTGTTTATAACTAAATGTCTAAAAAAATCCAGTTAAGATCTTTTCCCAAAGAGCACAAATAATGTAACATAAATTCAGTCAAGTAAATCAAACCATGCGATGGTAATAGTAATAAGGCCAAAGCGACATGATTCCTAGGATATTGTTGTAAGCCCCAGATAGATAATGGATTATGAAAGAATTCATAAAATAAAATAATAAATAAAAAATTGAGTTGCTTTTTTTTTAAACTGTGTAATGCATTTTTTAGTTTAGTGTAGAGTAAACTTATTAAAGCATTCCAACATAATGATCACCTGTATATAGAAACATTCGTATGATGGGTAGTAAGTGCCTATTACTCTGTTACCAAATTAAAGTTGACTTTTTTATTGTATGATAACATCAAGTATTGAGTCTATCCAGTTTTATATTGACCACGCAATAATCTGATTTCTGTATAACGCCCAAAGAACTAGTATTACTTTAAATAAATCAAATAATTCCGAACATTTGGGGGCTTTACAGAGACCAAAAAAGCCCAGAGTCCCTTCTAAGTTCAGAAGGTATTTAAAATTATCGGTTTATTTCCAAAATCGGAAAAGTGGAAATAAATTTATAAGTACGTGAATTTCATTCTGATCATTGTTAACCCATGTCGTTCAACTACTCGAGGAAAGGGTTAACATTCTAATATGCAAAGTAAATTAATTCGTGCTGTCTGCACAAGTACGGGGACCCGCCTCGTAAAAATAACATTGTAAAAGTACCCTATAACTATTGTCATCTCGTTTCACTTCCTTTACAACATACTTGACCATATAGACGAAGAATCCGACATAAAAGGTAAACAAAAACGCATCAACATCGGCGGTGAACATTCCTTTTCCTTTAATTCAAATTCCTCCCGCCTTACGCCAGGTCAGTTCATCCTTTGATCATTGAGCATCCTGCCTTGCCTCCGGGCCCCCGTTGGTGGGGCAGCCTGCAGGAGGAGAAGGGAAAGGGGGGAGGACATCTGCTTTTGACATCGCAAAGGGAAAGGCCTTTTCATTTACATAATCTTTGATTAAAGTGATGCTGGGTTAAGGAACTGTTGTGGAGTTGAGTTCTTCAATTTGGAGACCGTTTAAAACACGACAATCTTTAGATTGCTTAACCCTGTATGCAAATGAAAAATAAAATTGAAAGATGAAGTGTTATTAGATCTGAACTGGCCCAATAACACTCGTGCAATAGATATTTATCTGACTGAAAAGCCGCCCATATCACTCATAATTCACTTATAACAAAATGATGTGATACGAACGCCTCAGATTTCTCTATTTCGCTTTAATAATAAATTTTCCAATTTTCAATTTCCCATCGAGTTGAGTAAATATGAGAACCTACATAGTTAAACCAGAATACACTTCCTCGCCCGCGCAGAATCAAATGGGAGAACAAAAATCATAACAATTGGATAATTTTCCGGTCGGATGAATAATTGAATCAAGGAGAACAGAACAGCGGGGAGGTCGGAGGTTGGAGAGAAGGCTGCTAGGTATTACGTACTGGTACTAGGGACCGGGTAGTACTGGCCCTTCTGATTGAGGAAGTTTGGGGAGCCTCCTCGACCCCGGTATCGATCTGAGGGAAAGGGCATAAGGTAAACAATGGATGCGGGGGTAAACAACTCCACGCACGCGGTACATAATATGTAACGACCCTCTCTCTAATTCTGTTTGCCGTGGACCGGCCGGCAAACATACCCCGAAACACACTGCAAATAAAATACCATTTTGCTAAAGGTGAGGGATGATGAATATTATAAATCCCTACGAGGAAAAGGCCAGCGAATACGAATTAAATTTTCATGTCAAATAAGCGACTAATTCCAATTTCGCATGTAAACACAATGTTAACTTCTTTGTTTTGCTTCCGACGGATTTCCACTGGAGAATCTTTTGTTTGCCAACAAAGAAATTTCAAATTAATATTTTCAAAAAAGTTTACCTCGCTTTGTAAACAGTATTCACTACTGGACGTGGAAATGATAATTACTTTCCCACCCAGAACGAGAAACCCCTAAACGAAATGTTTGTATTCCTTATTTCCCAAGTCCAGAAGTGGTTACTTAGTAACTAACTATTTTCGGATCTAGCCGAGTATTCGTAACGCGTGGATTCAATTTGCAAAGTATAAAGAGGAAATAAATTGGTTTCATTCGTTACGCCGGACTTGTGGACAGGCGTTACACTGACGCGACGGCGAGGGGACAGGGTTCGGTCCCCAGGCCGGGTAAAGAATGTATCGCCTCCGATAATTGAAAAGGGCAATATTCCTTCTACATTTCCATAATGGATCGTGGGAGGAAGTAATGGTCTCTCGGGGAATTTATCGCCAGCTTACGGGAACCGACTAACAGCAATGGAGGCTATTTGGACACCCGACATTATTTAGCAGATATTAGCATGTTGGAGAATTATGCAAGCAGATCCATCGCTTCTTTCAATAGCCTGTCTTTCTTCAGACTCCATGCCGATCCTTCATCACTTCCCCTGAAGATATTCAGATCAGGTGAGCGTAATGCATAACAAGATTAGCCAATTACACTATTATGAATCTTATAACACCAAAGTCCTCACCGATACAACAGAAATCGTCCAAGCTGTAAACATTATTTTGAACACTCCTCGTACATTCCCTCATTCCCGCTGTATTCGGTCGTCTCTATTCACAGAGCGCGCACTGGCACTTTGATAAGATCTTAAGAAATGAGAGGTGTCGCAGACTGCGGGGTGGTACGGGGTGGTTGCGGGGCGACGAGGGGGGGAGGTCGCTGAAACAGGGTGGTTCATATTGATTAGTCTCAGGCAGGAGTGTTCGAGCATAACCAGACATTGGCCAGAGTATAGACGCGAATAAACTATCACAAATTTTGCGACCAGTAACCAGACACTTAATAAAAGATGTCCGTAAAAGTAAAAAGATTTTCTCTACCTTATAAATCACGGTTTTTATTCCGGTGACATTTTCTTTTAATCCTTTTATTGACCAAATTTAACAATCGAGTTACATCCAGGGGCTTTCATATTCAGTACTCATCAACGACCCGATAAAATAATTATTCTTAAAGAAAAACCTTCTTGTTTTAAACCACTTTATTAAAATTACACAATTTTCAACCGATTTCGGTTATTCTCAATCTTCCTCAGAAGCGCAATCATATGAACTCGGCAATAATTACTTCCCCACCCAAAACTAAACAGTTCGTATGATTACACTCCTGAGATGGTTAACATTAACAATCTTCCTCAGAAGCGCAATCATATGAACTCGGCAATAATTACTTCCCCACCCAAAACTAAACAGTTCGTATGATTACACTCCTGAGATGGTTAACATTAACAATCTTCCTCAGAAGCGCAATCATATGAACTCGGCAATAATTACTTCCCCACCCAAAACTAAACAGTTCGTATGATTACACTCCTGAGATGGTTAACATTAACAATCTTCCTCAGAAGCGCAATCATATGAACTCGGCAATAATTACTTCCCCACCCAAAACTAAACAGTTCGTATGATTACACTCCTGAGATGGTTAACATTAACCGAAACCGGTCGAAAAATAATAAAAACATTTATTTTACTCTTTTTACGTATTATACTGTTTTAGTAATTGATACATCGCTGCAGTTGGTTTTCAGCACTGCTTCTAGAAATTACATGATTGTTAAATTTAATAAAGTGGTTTGAAACAAAGAACGTTTTTCATTGAGTGTGATGTTAAGCCACAAAGCGATTGCTTCCTTCGATGATAGAACAATGATTACTACCAAAAAGCCTAAAACATATTTCCTTCATGTTTGACCTTTTGAAACAATGCCTTTATTTTCCTGGCATCTGGTGGTATCGACTGCTGTGATATTTCCAGCGAGCATAGACAATGGCTACTCTGTCAGACTTTTCCTTTGACCGTCACAACAAACTGTGTTGCAGGGGATAAATATAATAATAATATATATATATATATATATATATATTATTTGAGTGTGTGGGAGTGAGCATAAAGATAGTTTTACCGGTAAATCATTTCACCGGTAGTGGTTCAAATTGGTTCCAAATACTTTAAATAAATTCTTACCGATACAGTACACAAGCAAGTGATTCTACTGTACGACTCTTTTTTTTCCTTATGATCACCGATCGTGTAAATAACTTCTAATTATTCTTATGGTAGGTGGGGACACCACCCTCATTTATATCTTCATAAACAAATGTCTTCTTTTCTAAGAAAGCCCTAACTACTAACTACCAGAGCTTCTTTACGAAGAAAGCAATCACTTTGTGGCTTGACATTATACTTAAGGGTAAACGAAACGCAACACAACACCCGCTCACAGATGGTGCTAATTTAAATATTTTATATAAAAACACTTTTAGCATGTAATGCTTTTAAATATTGAGACGAATTGTATGTTGGCGGGTGTACACACGGAGTATGAAATGGAATAAACTATTACTGTAGATTTACAGCTCAAGTCCTTCGAGAAACTTATAAAAGTACAATATATTATAATTTAAGTGAAAAATGTTTTTGTTTTAAGCCACTTTATTTTTATATATATTTCTGGATTCGACCGGTTTCGGTTGGACTCAACCTTTTTCGGGAATGTACATATATGAAGAAGGTTGAGTTCAACCGAAACCGGTCGAATGCAGAAATATGTATAAAAATAAAGTGGCTTAAAACAAAAACATTTTTCATTTAAATTATAATGTCAAACCACAAAGTGATTTGCTTCCTTCGATAAAAATACAATGTATTACTGTAACACTAACATATACAGTATTTTTATAAATATATTGAATGACTTGAGCTTTAAACTTACATTAACAATTTATTTCTTTTCATATTCCGTATTTACACCCGCCAACAAACAATTCATCTCAATATTTAAAAGCATTAAGTTATAAAGGTGTTTTAAAAAAAAATTGCACCATCTCTACCCAAGTATTACATTTCGTTAACCTTTAAATGAAAAGTTATTTATTATATAAATTGAAAATATACTTTGTATATACCACTTTACTTAAAATATATAAATATTTCTACATGTTTCGATAGCAATGCTATCATCTTCAGGAATAAATGAATACATATACGAAGTGTATTTTCAATTTATATAATTAATAATGATGCCACAAAGTTATCAAGCATTTGAAGAAATTAGAAAAGTTATTTGTTTAAAACAACTTTATATAATTTATGCGTAATGCTCACCGGTTTCGGTTAATCTTAAACTTTCTCAGGACCATAATCAAATAAAATGTTTATATGATCACGGTTCTGAGTAAAGTTAAGATTAACCGAAATATGTATAAATTCAATAAAGTAGGTTTAAACAGACAACTTTTAATTATTAGAGCTTCGGTCAATACCTACAAATCTGTAATGAAAAAAGGAACCTAACAAGTAACTGACGAATGTAACTGGTAACTGATTATCTTCTTTAAATACGATTTTAATCTTTTTAAGTTCTGGGTACGAAACTTAGCGTTGAAATAAAATTGTTGCAAGTATATATGTGGATTCAAGTAATGGATATACAAATATTATGTGATTTTTCAGTATTCATTAGGTACTTGAATTTTAATAAATATCTGAATTAGTTTCGCTTACTTGAAATAATTGAGGCTATAAGTAATTTCCCCGTGTCACCCGTAAGTAGGAAGAATTCTCAAACGAATGAAGTGTACTTTGGGAACAATGCGTAGGTATATGATAGGTATCACATCGCGATAGCATCCTTCTCAGTAACTTTCATCGCATTTTGCAGCAATTAAAAAATTGACTCCCACACGTGAACTGAAAAGTTTCTAGATTTGACCAACTTTTATTGTCTTCTTAGATTTGAAAATAATCCCAACATAAGCGTTTCAATTATAGAAAACAATAGATAAACAAGCGATGGTAGGAACGTATGAGTTTATTTTACAACTTACATCGCAAATAATATACATATTAGTTTTTTTTTTCTTTTCCTTCTTTTCCTAAAATGAACTCAACGAAAATAAATTTAAGTAATTTATGATTTATTTATTATATTGTATACACCCTATATAGTCTTATACATATTTTGTAATAAAAATTCAAATTGCACATGCGCAAAACACATCACAGTAGGTAATATAATAATAATAACAAAGCATTTATATAGCGCAGTTTTGTGTTATTTCACTTCAAGTGCGCTTAACTCAAAATAAACTTAAACATGATTAAATAACTCCATTCAGTGGTATTCCTACAGTGCTACTTTTACATACTATTTGTACATTCTTAACATATTACATACATTCTTGCTTATTCTTAATATTACTCCTACAGTACTCCTTAGGTGCATATTCATAAAAAAAAATAAAAAAAATTACATTATATTATACAGTATACATATGGCTATACAACAATAATACATTCACAATATTACTACAAAAATAGTAACATTTTAAGACAGGAGTCGGGTTATGTTCAGCAATAACGGACTTCACATAAATTTTTTTTAGAAAATATATATTCGGAGGAAACCGAAACCAAACAACTACCAGAGGCTCGAGGAAATGACTTTTTAAAATAAATTGAAAAGAAATTAAAATTTATAGAGAGAAGGATTTTTTAAATAAGTTTGTTTTTAAAGCCCGTTTAAATTCAGTCAATTTATGGATATTAGTAAGAGCTGGGGGAAGTTTATTCCAAATGAGAGGGCCATTTACGCGAAAAGAGCGATCATAGTATACGGCTCGATTTGACCTTGAATGTTCAATTAGACGATTAGTAGCATCTAGATCTGCTGACCTCAGAGTAAGCTGTCTATCACTTAAGTCCTGTCGGATGCATAGTTCAGATATATAGGCTGGCGCCATTCTCTGCAATGCTTTGAAGGTCAGTAAGCAGATCTTGAACTCTATTCTTTCAGGGCATCGAAGCCAATGAAGCTGATCCCTTAGAAGTGGGGTTATATGACAATATTTAGATTCACAAAATATCATTCTCGCCGCAGCATTGAAGACGGACTGGATTCTATTGAATTGTTTTTGAGGGAGGCCAGCATATGCACTATTACAATAGTCCATATGTGAAACAACGAAGGAATTTATGAGTGATTTTGCTCCATCAGAGGGAAGACATCTCCTGATTGATTTTACCTGCCTAAGATGGAAAAAAACCAGAACTTACAGCTTTTGTAATTTGCGATTCAAGAGAAAGACTATTGTCTATAGTGAAACCTAGGAATTTTATTTCTGTAGAAGGAATTATATCTGTATCCTGAATACTTATTGGATTGGAATCAAGGAGGCCTTGCCTTCCAGGGGAAGCTATCCAGATAAATTCTGTCTTTGCTGGATTAAGTTTGAGTTTATTGACAGACATCCAACTTGAAACCGTATTAATGAAGCTAACTACCTCATTTTTTAGGATGTCTTTTTCATCCGGGAACAAAATTTAAAGATCAGACGATCGTCTGCATAGCCTTGTGATTCAAAGCCAGCTGAGTGAATGAGGTGTTCAAGACGATTAGTATAGAGAATGAAGAGAATGGGACCTAGGACAGACCCTTGGGGAACTCCAAATTCAATGGGAGTTTCAGGTGATGCATTTATTGAAAGTTACTGAGGCTACTCGTCCAGACAGGTAAGATGTCATCCATTGGAGTACATCACCTCGAACGCCAAATTCGGTATCAAGCACATTTATTAGAATAATATGATCTACCGTGTCAAAAGCCGCACTCATATCAAGAACAGATACCAAAGCCAACTTACCTGCTTCCATCCCGATGATCAAGTCTGAAATTATTCGCAATAGAACAGTTTCGGTTGAATGAAACTGTCTATAAGCAGATTGATTTTTGGCAAACAGACCAGTGGAGTTCAAGTACCCTACCAATTGTTTGGCAACGATTTTCTCAAGCAATTTTGATAAAAATGGTAAGTTGGATATAGGCCTGTAATTATCCGTATTGTCTGTATCAAGATTTTGTTTCTTTAGAATCGGAGTAATAATAGATAGATAAAATTGAAAGCCTTCACGAAATACAACTACTAAATATTTCATTTATCTCACCAACAAATTCAGCAATAATATAGTGTAAGTATGTACCATTCCAAATAATTAGAAACAGAGGCTAACATACAGAACACACCTCGCACTCACTGATACTTAATACTCCAGACACATATCTTATTAAGAATTGTTGAGGATGTATGCAATAATTATCTTTTTGTATTTGTATTCTGACCAGTTTTACATATCTACTATGTCTGACAGATTTAACATTTAGCATGTTTTAATCCCGACATTATAAAAATAGATAACCCTGCTAGCTGTGGTAATAATTTTACTCGCAAACCCCTCAAGGTTTTGCTAATAAAATGCCAATCAATGATTGCTAACACTATTAAGATAACTTCACCAGTGTTGTGAGGGTGATTCCTCCCGGCCCCCCTTCTGACTTCTCCCTTCCCCTTTCCCTTCACCGTATCCTCCCCGCCGCGGGGTGGATACTACGACTCTACTACAGTCTGGTCTCCAGTCCACAGATTACTCCCACCACCTTGAACAGAGTACACGTCTATACTATACCAGGCATAGTCTCCATTCAACCTACCACCTTCCTGTGAATACCTACATAAATACTTATAATAATGTAAAAATAGATTCGGGGATAACTTACAAACAGATAGTGGGTAAAGATAAGTTTCGCCATACTTTCAGACGAAATAGGATACCTACTTTTTAATATCATATCTACATAAGTAGCGGGTAAACATTTCAAATGGTCGCTTTTAAAATTGTTTTATGCGTTATTCCTGCCGTTTATCATTATGTAAAATCTAATGATAATACTCATGAATTTTGACGCCTCGCATGAATCACTGACCCTGCGCGTATGAATAAGCAACTGAAAAACAAATTTTCCGATGCCATTTCCGTCTGTTTCCTCTCCTGTCTGATTAGTTGCAGCGGGGAGGCTGCGCCGTCCCCACCTCTCTGCCCACCCGCCCACGTGGTCCGTCTGTCCGCCTGTCTATGTCTATATCGTCTGTACTGCCTATGTCTGTTTGTGTATACCTCCTAATGAACGGACAACTAACTGAAGTTTGGTTCTCCCTCGCGTGTCCGGCGGTGACGTGTTTAGTTCACGCATTCGGCTAAGAACAAGAGAGTAAGGTAGGTTAGTGAAGCTGCGTTCGCCTTTGCGGATATTTCCTGGTAAACAGACGGTACTATTTGTGTATTTTCTTAACCCGTTTCTACTATATTGTGTTAACCTCTTTCGTGAGAGACGTTATACTTTCTCGGTGCTATAAATAACTGTAGTTTTATTTACAAACCATACAAATATATTCTTGTTTTATATCATCTAACTATCGTAACTACTAAATTATCCCATTTTAAGCAGAAAAATAGTTATGCAACGGAAAAATCCTATATACTCGTATAATAGGTTCTTCGATGAATTGATCCCTACCCAGAGCAACTTAGACTTAAATATCCCATTGATGATTGTGTTAACCTTAACCTATCGTCACCTTAATTCTTTAAGCCAATTCCTTCACAAATTGAGATATCTCTTTACATTTCTTTAAACATATTAGTTACGGAAATTTCATAATCATATCCGTATGATAATTATGAGATAACGAAAATCGTATCAAGTATCGCAAATAGTATGGAAACAAATATGAAAGTAAAAAATATTAATCGTTTAAAAAATATATTTTTATTGGGATGCCAGCAGAAGTTTCGATTTATTCGCGATTCATACTCGATTTAACTTAAAATACCGTAATAAGTATTTTGGGGAAATTTAGTAAACGTCAAAGATGTTTTTTATTATCCAAAAGAGATTGTTAAGAAAAATCAAATATTCAGGATACCTGGATTCATGTAGACCCTATTTAAAAAACTGAAACTTCTGATGATAGCTGTTAGAACGGTTATCTCCAGATAGGTTTCCACTGAAACTTCCTACGCATATTGCAATTAAAGGGTAATACAAAAACCTCCCACTTAACGTCAAACCACATACACGATCTACTTCTATTATATCATCACTAAAAACATTCCTTCTGAACAAATGGCACTACACCTTCACAGTCAGTACCCAAGAATACACATTTTGCAGGTTGCTAACTCGAGAAATACAGATATTACGGATGATTTACATGTAAATCCCACACCGACAAAATTGTAATCTTTTAAATTCTATATGAAATACGTACTGGAATTTTAAGCAAAACATTCAAAATTGCTTTCACTGGTTTTCAAATGGCACCTATTTTCAGATATTTTGGGATTTATTTAATGGAATTTAAGGTTCACAGTTTGTGGATATTTGTTTTTTGCAACCCTATGCATTTTTGATTTTCCTAACTGCCCATAGTACTATATATTATATATAGATAAATCATTTGACTTATTGCTTGAGTTAGCAACCCGCAAAGTGATTAGTGTTTAGGACCATTTTTTAATGCTTCCCCAATTACTTTTAACACAAATTGTTTTATTTTTTTATTTTATTTTATGTAAATCAACTTTAATAATGTTATTATTAAGTTCTGCAATTATTTAATTTTTTTAAATTATTTGTGATAGCTGTTTCGGCGTTCAAAACCATTTTCTAACTGTGGTTAGACTACGTTGAGACGACTTATTTATATGACACAATTTATTATTAAATTTGATTTACCTTAAATTTAAATATATATATAAAATGACTTAAACATAAGAACCACTAACACATAAAATGATCACTAACAGACTAAACATCATTAGTCTTTCTTTCTTTCTCTTCTTCTTTCTCTTATCCTCTATCTATTTCTTCGGTATTTATAATGTTCACATTAATATATATTTAATCATTGTTTATTGGGTTAACTGTACGAAATAGAATGTACCTATACGATATGCCTTTGTATTTTATACCCTTATTTGTACAATAAAGATGTTTTGAATTTTGAATTAGAATACTTTAATCTAAGGCAATCCAAAAATCGTACTATTAATTTATTTTATTTCATAAAGTAACCGTGATTTTATTGCGTGCATCTATTATGTTTATAAAGTAGATCCATATAAACCGCCTTTCGTTTCTCCTGTAAAGTTGTCTAAATGGTATTTTACTAATTAAGGTGGCGCTATGTTTTTTTGTTTGCAGGTAAGATGTGGCTTAAAGACGAAGACTGCGATGCTGCCAACATGGCGTGGAGATCCCCGCCCATGGACGCGCTCGACCAGCACAAGGCCGCCCTGCGTGCCCGCCTTGGCCTTCCTTCTCCTGGTAATGATTCTTCCACTATCATATTATGACTTCCTGATTCCCCGGACCAATCATTGCAAGCGTTGACTGTTACTGCCCAACCTTTGGGCATCTTTCTTGGAGAATTTGATTGTAGTACCTAAATACAATGTGATTAGGACAAACATTTCAAACAAAGGCCTACTCGTGGCTCGGTGAAACCCATACTGCGAGCTTGAGCAACTATGTATCAGTGTGGTCCTACCGCTGAGAACTCAATTGTTAACTATCTGTACGTTAATTATTAATCATTATTGTTGCGTATCTAAAAACATCTCATCAAGTAAGTTACCGCTTAAGCACAAAAGTGTTGAACAAATTTTTGTTATGCACAACGCATCGGATTTTCATATCCATGAAACCACAACGAGGACATAGAATTACTGAAATATAAATACCCTAAAGCAAAATTAATTATTGCTGGTTGTTATATCTGCCCAACTGGACCAGCCAAGATAGGTCTACTACAAATGAAGCCGACGTATGGCAATATCGTTATGTATTTATTCCTGGGACTAACGTACCATAATCAAACAAGGTGTTTAATTCTAACAATCGAATGTTAGAATTAGTAATCTCTCGAAAATATTGGTATTCGCTTTGTGGCGGCATCGTTAATAAAACACTATATTGTTAATACACAGATATCAACATGTTTCTAAAATAATAAATAAATACATGTTTATTCCGGTATGTGGGGAGGTTAGTGCAGTCCCACACATTCCATACAACAATATAAATTCAATAGTTATAAAAAAATATACAAAATATATACATACATCACATCGTAAAAATAAATAAATAAAGAAAAATAATAATTTAACTAAATAAGAGTAAGATAACTCCTTAAGGGTGCTGCGGCATTTATATTGTGAGGGGCCAATATATTTGTCCAGTATGCGTCGATGCTGGAGGCTGGACTGAGGCGGGCTTCCATGATGAGGATATTCCTGGAGCTGTTTATTCTTTCCCTCATTCCAGCCACCCTGGATCTTATAAGGGCTGCAAAACCGGAAACTCGCCCCTCCGTGAACATACTGGAAGCACTGCAGTATCTGGGGAGGCCAAACATTATGCGAAAGGCGTTATTGTACTATTATTGTATTATTGTATTGTACTGTAAAGCATCAGGCATATATAGAATACTGAATAATAATGTCAAGTATAGACAAATGATAAACATAAAGAAAAAGTCATAAAGCAAGATTTTCAAAATATGTTTTACACGACGTTGGAATTTCCAAGGGTTTGAGATCTCTCTCTACCTATAAGTAATGATATCGACGGGGCTATTAAGGAGTGATACGTCTAATTATTTTTGACAGGTGATTAGGTCACGTGTCGCTGGAGAAGGTAATATCACCTCGCATGCGCGCTGGCACTGCGCACTGATTACGCTGACTTGCCACAGGTGTGTGCACTTCAATTACGGTGACAGAAAGCTATTACAATATGTTCAACTTTTACGATGAACCGAATATAAAGACTTAAAAAAACAAACTATGTTGCAATGACTGTCCTTCGTTCTACATAGGATTATGGTATTCGGCTTTGGAAAAGATGAGGCACTTTGTTTGCAGATTTTCCAGTTTTTATAATTTTCCATTAAATAAATTTTTGTTTATGTTTCTAATTTATCTATTGTTACATTATTATTATATATGCAATACACGAGTACAAAGTGAATACCAATCTTTTGAAGAAATTATTATTATTTTTTCACATAGTTACCTCGTCTACTCGTCTGTCTCCCATTCGTTAGAATAACTCAAATAAATCAAAAGCTATCAATTTCTTTACGATCATGATGTCACGTGGTCTCCAATTCACTCTTACCTAGTATTATCAATCTTTAGCTGGAATTTATGAATGTTTTAGATGACAAATGATGTGATATCATAGTTAATATTGCGTCGAAACTTTGAACGTTTTTTCAATAAGTCATAACGGTAATTTTTTTTAACAGTGCTTTGTAAACTTGTTTATGTCTGTATTATTCCTGCCAAGTTAGTGTATCATTGAAGTACACTCGCAAGTAAATCACAAGACGTCAGTTCACTCACTCGCCTAAGGAAATAATTGACAATGTGGCTCGAGTAATGTGAAAATAATCGCTTATGAAATAATGTTTCGCCTTGTTAATTTACTTTTTACCATAACAATGTCAAATAACAGGTTTTGTTCCACAGTTTTTTTTATTTCTTATTGTTTTTATTTTATTACAAGTGTGTGTTTTGATTAATAATTGATTAATTTGCTAGACTGCGAGATTCAGTTATTTCTAAAAAAAAGTGTTAAATATTAGGTAATCAATAGAATGAAAAGGCACTTTGTTTGAATCCACTTCCATTTTTGAATAAATATGTCGACTAGTTTCGATTCAACTAAATCATCTTCAGGACTTTATACTTCTTAACGATATTTTTCTTGTGTAACGATAGAGAAAATAATTAATTACAAATTCACCAAAATAGAGCAATGCGAATAATACTAGAGCCAAATATATATTCAAAAGTAGCTAAAATATTACAGGAATTAAATTGAATAACAGTGAAACAAATGTTGACATTGAACACAATAATTATTATACATAAAATCAGAGACAACTTGTTACCATTATTATTTACAACGTGAACATTCAGAGGTATAATACAACCACTGGCTCAAATGTCCTGAAATAATCCAGTTCAAGCTTTGCTGGATGGTATTTAAATCAATTAACGGGATGGCTCCGGCTTACCTATCGGAACTACGCAACCCTGAAAATTCCAATTCACGACAGTCAAACTCTTAGATCAGCGACGTCATCGGCTATCGGAAAGCTGGAGGAACCAAAGCGCAGATCAGACATTAAGTTTGGTGAGCGTGCTTTCAGCGTGTCAGGCCCTAAAGCATGGAATAAACTGCCATACAATCTAAGATTTATTTAAGACTCGACAGAATTCAGAGCAAAACTCAAAACCCATCTCTTCGGAAAGTCATATCCATGAATGATTCAGTTGCATACCTAATTAACATAGCGAAGCTAGCCGTTAGTACCCACCTAAAGTAATTAACAGATTTTTTTTAAACTTTTCATAGTCCGCGACATTGTAAATGATTATAAATATTTGTAAATGTAAATAATTATCATCTAAAATCTCAAATAAAATAACGTTTTAAGTAAATACCTACTCTTCTTTTGCCAATAGCCTTCTAATAAATATAATATCAATATCATGCAATGTGCAGTATTTTCTAATATTGTGTCCTGTGCGTGCAAAATCATATCTTCTCAAGCGAAAACTTTGTAATTTAACGTTTTAATCTGGAGTGACCTACCAGCTAAGTATGTTTGTGTATCTATGTACATAATAAGATAGACAATAGCAAGTAGTATTTGTACAGCGCTATTGAGGTGATTTTTCAAGTCATCCAATTATTAATATTATTATTATTATTAACATGTAAAGAAATCAGACTACCGAAAAAGAACAAACTCAATCACAAAACAGTTTATTTTATAAAGGGAAGAAATGTTATAATGCTCTACCGGTCCGAATTAAAATTACACCAATAAACATATTAAAAAGAGACTGTAAAAACCACATTAAGTTAAGCATGAAAAATCCATTAGTTTTTAAATAATCATTAGCTCTGTAATAATAGTATATAAGTTGTAATTAGTTATTTTGTAAACTTAAATGTACAAAAAAGTTAAATAAATTAAATGAAACAAAAAAAAGTAAAATGAAAGTGGATTCATTTAATTCATCGTGTCAATCCATAATGTGTTTGCTTATTGTGAAAATCTATTATATAATCATTGAAAATAACTTTCTGCGTCAAACTACGAGAGTGAAAAACAGCTTGCCACTATGCAATAAAAAATTGCAGCGAAGTAAAATGAAATGTTAAACTGCGCCATGTTTGTTTGGTGTTAATGTGTGTATATTATTTCGGCGTGAGCGTGAAATTAAGATAAAAATATTCTGAAACTTTATCTTCGCGGACACGTTCATAAAGTTTTATGATCTGACGAAAAGTCCCATCATTAAATAATGCTAATCAATTATAAAGTAATCTCCTTGGCCTTAGCGCGATAAATAAATTATTTAAATCTTCGAGTGCTACCTAGCTACCTGCTAACTGTTAATAAAAATAATAAATTAATTAGTCTGCCGTCAAAGCGGATTATTTGAGAGAATACTAATTATTCCGCACAGTTGGCAAGCGAATAAAGCCTTATTTAAAGAAGAACTATAATCATCAGTTAAGATTTAAAGTTGCATCTTGATTCATTCAATGTTCTCCCTGGAACTGTGGCGGCACAATTCACGGGAAACCCAATTAGTCGGCAACTACTTCGTGGTAAGTTTTCGGTATTCCTTCATTTCCGATATGTCCACTTTCCTCCCTCGCCCGATCTGCGGGCACGAGATGATTTGGGCCCCGTAAAACCCACAATTTCCATTATACGGATAAGGCTTCAATGGACTAAAATATATGGCAAATCAAAAGATTGAAAAGGGGCTGTCCACCGAAGGACATTTTGCTTTTGAGGCAAATGACCTTTTCAATGGGATTTCTGCAACTCAGTTTATCGTAAATTCAATGCTCCTTTTCAATGACAAAGGAAAATACTGGATAATAAGTAAACGAATTAAAAATTGCTTTGTAATCACCACTTCATTAATATATACATATCAACATGTTTCGAAAGAAATGCTTTCCGCATCGGGAATATACAGAATGCCAAAAAATAATAATGTCAAGTATAGACAAATGACAAACGTAGAACACAATAATGTGAGAATAGACAAATTATAAACATAAGCAAAAATTGATTAAAGTAATTAATCACAAATTTTAATAAAAGATTATTATAAAACATTGAATAACAATTATACAGTAGAAATTAAAAAGAAATTATTCTTATTATTAGTATTAATAGGAAAATAAATTCAAGAGACATTTGATTATTAATTATATTCAATTCACTATTAACACTTTTTCTGATTTCTAAAATTTCAAATTTGTCTAATTGTAAACCGGTTGTATTTGTATGTAAATTTTTTAAACCTTTCTTTATATCAAAAGAATGATTGGTTTCTAAAATATGATTTGCAAATTCAGAATAATTGTTATTGAGTATTTATATAAAATTATAAGACAAATTCTATAAATACCGTTGATGTTTTTGAAAATGGAAATAAAATCGATGAGTGTTTCATTGTCGGGATATAAAATCACCGCGCCGAAGGGTACAATTGAAGACATCTACTTGGACGACAGTTCTATCTTCGCATCTGTTGTCGGCTACATCTTACAATATTCATTCAGTCCATTATGTTGGGCGGCTTTAGCCTCCATTATTGGAGTCCTGCCTCACACGGTGCAGCCATGTGCCATCTCGCCGGGCAACTCGGGGCATTCAGATAAAAGATGGCCGATTTGATGGGCCAATCAGCGGGGGGAGGGGGGGGGGTGAGATTCACCCTCGCAGAATATAAAAGGGTGGTTGCTACATTGTGTTGCCGCATGTTTAAACAGAGCGTCGGTGATGATTCGAGAGTAAAAGCGATGCGATTTATTCGGGGTGGTTGCTTTTGATTCAAAATTTCATTACAAAATCGACAAATCAAAAAACAAATAGAAATATTCCAAACGCATATACATCCTTACACATAAACACATTCCACTGTTGTGTAAATTATCATTGAAAACAAGGGCAACAATCATTACATAATTTATTCTAAAATGTAAATATGTTAGTTGTAAGTCTATATTCATAAACAATGGATGTTAACCATTCAACGATATTGTTTAAAAGACTCACCTGTTCATAAACATAGTCACTAGTTTTAAGTCACTAGTTACAAGTCGCTAGCTATACAAGTCTTTGATGTAAGTCACTAATTATAAGTCTGAATTAGATAGTTTCTAGTTATAAATCTAAGCTGTAAGCCATTAGTAATAAATCTAAGATGTAAATTATTACATATAAGTCTAAGTGATAAGGTATAGGTTAGATAAATTATATTGTAAAGCGCATTTGAGGTGATTTTCTCACGAAAATGGCGGTATATAAATAATTCGTTTATTATTATTATTATTATTATTATTATCCTTAAAATGATTCAGTAAACATTATAAAACAGTAATGTTTATTAATTATTCTAGGAAAGTTCTCTATGTTGTGTGAACTTTTCAATTTAAAATTGGACCGACATTTCACCTAAAAGGATTGGCCGACTTCCCGTCAGCGCCCACTTCACGTCCGTGTCATATATGTTTTCTTCTCACTCCATCTTCTCGGAATAAATACTTTTCAGTCAATTCCTTTCCTCTGGGGTGAAATAATCGAGCAAGTCTCCCAAGTCGCTTCCTACCCCAGCCCCTTTATTACATAAATCGTGCATAAAACTAATCCACCACCCCCATCCCCCTCCCCAAATGCGCTCTTTGAAAGTTCGCATACAGCGGTCCCTTAAATAGTTTATACTCCTCGCCCTGCTCTTTGTTTTTACATTTCCTCTATATAGCGATAAAGTAGCTGTGCGCTGCAGGAAGTACCCCGTCGCTCGGGCAATAGGCGCCCCTTGTCCCTTGTCCCCACTAAACAAAATCCGACGCTAACTCGATTTGAATAAAGTGTCGTCCTTGAGAGAGTTGTTCAAATCAATTTGTGAAAACACAACTCTATTTACACGCCCGCTGCAGTAAATCTTCACGTGTTGATTTAAAAAAAATTGTAACATTTTTAACTGTTTAGCCTAAGTTAATACATTGGAAAAATATGTTTCCCAATAAGGAATAATGTTTTAAGGTTAGTTTTCATAGTTAAAATAATTTTCAAAGTTTCAAAGTCCGCCAAAACGCTCCAAATCTATGGCCGGTCGGTTTTGATGATTTTGAGGTTAGAATGTCGAATGTCAAAACAGGGATGAGCTTTACCATACATAATTTTATATTCTATTAATAGTAAACCATAACTAAACATAAGTTATAAAATTATGTAACGTTTTAGAAACTTTAACTAAATGAATAATAATAGTATTGCGCATTAATATTATAATATCCGTATTGATAATTGGTTTACTCATGAATACTCCAATTTAATTCAGTAATAATAGTTTTTTTATATATTGAACAACAATTATAAAGCTTAAAGTCACCCAAATTATGTTTAAAGTTAACCAAAACTAAACATTGTAATTGCTACTGTAGGGCTTTTATTTTTTTTTGGTTCGAAAAAATGGTAAACTGTATTTTATGTTCTTCAATCTTATATTTATAGAATTTAAAAGATTTCAGTTTGAGGATTGTTGTCTTTTGAAACCTTGTACACTTTCCTAATTAAAAAAACTGTGTATTTTTGGAGACTGACCGTTAATGTTTTCTTTATGTTACATTTCTACGTTATTATATTGCTATTTTTTCTTCTACAGTGTAAACGAAACTTTCTTCTCTTATGTAAATGAAATCCTCAGCGCGAGAAATCTCAATTAAGATATATTTTTTTTACTTGTTATGAAAAAAAAGAAAGATTATAAATCATTTATTATTTTTCATTATTAACATTTTTAATTTAGTTTCACCTCTGTTATTGTTCTTCTCTTTAAAAAAAGGTTTTAAATGCGGTTAAGTAAATTTTATAGATACCTATTTGAATTTAATTAATTTATTCACTTAATTGAATCAAGAAAACACAATGTGTTCGCATGGAGAGTCCGGGCATATGTATTTATAGCGGGCCGCGTGAATAGGTCCTGATTCCGCTGAAGCTCGTGCCGCCTTATCGCTGTCCGCAGCCGCAGTCCGGCCCGCGCGCTTGACCGGCGGCGTCCATCTAGCGGAAATATATCGAAGCTAAACAAACTGCCAGCAAACCAATATTTTTTATCATAGGATAATTCACGCTAAGCTGCCTCTGAATTTCACTCGACTGAAATACTTTATGAAACACCTTGTGCGTATTTGATACACGATTGGGTTCTCTTCCTTAAAACCTTACAAACTGTATTAATATGTATTTAAATATAATATAGTCATAATACGTATATTGAAATTTATTGTTATACATTTTTTTGATATCCTCAAATTACCAAAATAAATGTAAAGTTAAAAAACAGTTTTCATATTTATGATCACCGGTATTATTTCTCTCCCCTACATTATATTAATTCTATATTTCCCTGGTTCATCAGGAATAGCATATAATAGATTTAGCCAAAAAAAATATCTCCAACCTCGGCCGCTGGACCCCAAGCACTGAACCCCTCAAAACTAATACAAAAAATATAGAAATTAATATATTTATAATTGAAGTCAAAACATCACTGAGAGAACTGAGTGATAATCAACTATGTAGATTAGTACAAAAAATACATGCCGCCTCAGAACAGAAAGCAATAGCGAGAAGGACTGTGAACACCGATATTTTTCGTATAAGTACTACATTCATTATTTTTAAATATTCTTTATATGATATGTTTTATACTTACTAATAATTTAGTGTAATAATAATAAACACAATAATAATTGGATGACTTGTATAGCACCGTTTTTGTGATAAATCACCTCAATGACACTACAAATACTGCTTGCTAGGATTTATCTTATTATATACACACATATACAGAAACACACTTACCTGGTAGGTCACTCCAGATTAACGAGTTGTATTATAAAGTTTTAGCTTGAGAAGATATGATTTAGCACGCACAGGACACAATATTAGAAAACACTGCACATTGCATGATATTGCAGTTACTGTTTAAATCTTTTTTTAAATATTATATTTATTAGAAGGTGATTGCCAAAAGAAGAGTTGGTATCATTTGAAATATTAATGTTTTTTTTGTTCGAATTTAGGACTGGAGAACAGATTTTTAAAATGACGGAAAAAGCTAAAAAAATCTACCCCGATTTAACTTAAATTTAAAATAGTAATTTTTACATTCACAAATCTTTATAGTTATTTACAATGTAGCCGACTATGAAAAGTTTAAAAAATTTCTGTTAAGGACTTTAGGTGGGTACTAACCTAATGTAATTATTACTTAAGCCATATTCATGTACAAACTCTGCTTACATAGAAACTAATTAAAAATAAAATCAAATGGAATAAAAACTTTGTATTATCGATAAAACTAATCACAAAAAAAAGAACTTGTATAAAATATACTGCCATTTCTAATATAAATTAATTTAAATAAATTAATTGTTAATATTTGAATCACTTCCCGGTTGGTGTTAATACGCCTAAATCTAGTCGCACAATCTACTACCAGTTGCGCCCCCCATAAATCATTCCACGGGCACACTCCCTTATTTAAAAAATACTTTCACCCTCCTTCAGCGGGAAGGGTTGAGGGCTGGCTGTGTGGGTTAGCAGGGTGAATGTGTGTTGGCAGCGGCTACGGCGGCTTGGCACGCGTCCGCCGCTAAACCTTCGCTCGCTTTATCCTCAACGATGTCCTTCCGGCACAAAGCCTCAAAGGAAGTCACTAAATAAATGAACGGAAACCATTCCAATAATCAATTACTCTTTTTGGATGTCAAATCAACGGAATTTTAATGGACTGCTATTATTCCGAGTTTCGATGATATTTTGAATGAAACGCACGGTATGCTAGTGTTTCTACGTTACGTCAATAATTCATTGCAGTTGTATATGGTAATTAAATACATTCTAGTGCCTTTTAAGTCTTATTTTCCGTCTATGTATCTGATACATTTTAATAAATCTTAGTCATCTCTACCTACAAAAGTCTAGAAAAACAGATAATTAATATAAAATCACTTTGTGGCATCATTTTCAAATAAATTATTGTTGTTATTATTATTTTTAGTATACTTTGTATCCCGACGAGGGATACATTATTGGTTTAGAAACATGTTGATATTTATTTGTTAAATAGTGGTTTACACAAATTATCTCTTAAGCATTTAGTTTTTTTATTTGAATTTTTTTATGTGAGTATCGTACAATAGTCCCAACTGCTCCTAATCGTCTAAAGCCAGTGGGACGGGAAAGTATCTACCATTCTGGAACGTGCCGGAAATAAAATTTACTTGAGCAAGCCGTGATCTGAACCCGCGACCTCCGGATTCGTAGCCGTAGGTCGTAACAACTCTACAACTTAAACTTGCCCTAAAACACCGTTGCTTTTAGATAATAAAATATTATATGCTATTACACTAATATCATCTACCTTCAGATGCTGGAGCGCCTGTGCCAGAACTGAGAACACTTTCCCTGCTGCCACATGGCGCATTTAGTCATCTTGTAAAACATCTTCATAACAATATCACTCCTCTGCAGTTCAAGGTTATACGAGAATAAGGGAGGAAATGTGCGAGGGTCAATCTTCCCTCTCGATGAGAAGACTTGAGGGGGTCGTGTCCGTATATTTTATCTGATGTATGCCAGTTGGTACAGACTGGAATGTTAAATTTCAATTTTACGCTTGTGACTTCAAAATCTATCGTAGATCGATACAAATCATCACAAAACAAGTGTGAACTTCCATCGTGGAGGACGATATACGTTTTCTTGTAATAAAAAACGGGTTTAATTGAAATTAAAAACTATATTCGTAAAAAAAATCCACCATTTTGCATAAGATCAACTATGTCTTTTTGATTGCATACGTTTTTTATCATTCTTACTGAAAGCAAAAAATAAAGAACAGTATCTCGTTCTATCCACTTACATGGAGTATTTGCATCCCACGTAACAGCTTGAATTTGGTAGAGAAGAATATCTGAATATTTATAATAAGTTCAATATAACATTTCAGAGATGAATGATTTAGTGGATCATAATAAGACAGGTTTTTGTTTAATTTGTTTATCCGGTCCAATCCTGTTCTTAATTTACATAAATGACCTGTGTTACATATATTGTAGAGGCGAAATCATAAGTTTTGCAGATGATACTGATATTCTATTAAATGGGAAAAATTGGGCAGAAACATTCAAGAAAGCAGAAGTCACTGTAAACAGAATCAAAACTAGGCGAGACTATCACTCACTCACACTTAATGCTAATAAAACCATATTCATCACTTTATAAAAATAAACAATACAAAAAATTTAGAAACAAACCTTAGCTTACAATTCATAGCTTACCATATTTAAAGGGTTAACGTAATTGTCTATCATTGGAAAATGTTGACCACACAACATGTTTAGGTGTAAAGATTGATCACAATTTAAAGTGGACTGACCACATTATTTATTTAAATAAAAAAAAAATAAAAAAAAAACTTTTTGAAAACAATCAGGAATGTCCTCAGTACAAAAGATTTGATTGAAATCTACGCCACTATTAGAATATGGTATTATGAGATGGGGCATTGCTAATTATTATATTCCTAATTTACTGATTAGAACACAAAAAGCCATCATGAAAATTATACTTAAAGTCCCTGTAAGAAAACTTCAACAAACTTAACATTATGTCAATAAAACAATTATTCTTTAAAACAATACGACTTTACGTTCATAAATACAAAAAAACAAGAAATAACAACAATCACACATATTAGAAACACTAAATCTCAGAGTCAAAAACACATACAACAAAGAACCACAAACACAACATTTGAACAAAAAAAAATCTTATATTATGGTACTAAACTCTACAACAAAATCTCACTATCGTTTAAAAATCACATATCAAATTTAAAAATCAAATAAAACACTGGATACGTTACATAGAGAGATTTGAAATAGAAAATATATTAATACCAAAAACAGACTAACACCGAAACCACTCAACTCAACTACACTTAAAACACCTTACCTTACAATTATAATTTTTTTCGGCAATCACATTAATTTAATGTAATAGAATTTCATATTTTGTAAAGGAAATCCCAGTGAGGATATCATTATTTGTTATTTTGTTATAAAAAAGATGATGAAACATTATTATTATTATTATCATATCATTGGCAAGCCATGTCGTCACTGCTCTCATGAACTTAAGTCAAATAAATAGGTACACCAACGAAAATACATTTTTTCTTAAAGTGGGGTAAGTATCAATGTATTTGAGAATATAAATAAAATATTAGTTTTTCCTTTTCTTTAGTGAATGCACTTACACTGCACACTAGAATTTCCATCCGAGCACAAAGCGGTCGGTTACATATGCGGGAAAAAACCCCCCGTCAGAGCAAACAGAGGTCAGCTGGAAACTCTATCCTACTCTCTGGTCCACAGCCTCCAACCTCCAGTCTCCGAGCGGGAGATAACCACTCTAAAAACATCGAGACATTTCCATTCTGTTTACACATGCTAATGTGCGGAGCTCTGTCAGGTTGCCGAAGTGGCCGATATTGCCTCCTGCAAGATGCCTACGCAATTTCAAAACTTATTCAGGTCTTTCAAAAGATGGCATTAATAATAATGATAATAATTCTTTATTCCAGAAGGTATGCAAGGGTAGTGTAATGCAATACGTCACATAACTGATAATAATACAAACAAATAAATAACAGTAGGTACGTAAAATAAGAGGAAGGAAAAAAGAAAAGAGAAGTATAGAAAAAGATTACTCGGTAAAATATGCAAAAAAATTATCACTTTGGGGCTTTACATTATAATTTAAATGAAAAATATTTTTGTTTTAAGCCACTTTATTCTATTTATATATATTTCTGCATTTGACCGGTTTCGGTTGGACTCAACCTTCTTCAGGAATGTACACATATAAACTGTGTTTATATAAATAAAAGAATATTCAGAAATATATATATAAATAAAATAGAGTAATAATAAGGTGGCTGACTAAGAGAAAAAAGAAAAATTAACAAGTTTGTGGTAGATATTTGACGGTTTCCCGTATCCAAAGGACCATCAAGGGAGACTCCATCCATGTAGCCGTAGCAGAAATGATGGTATTCTTGGATTGACGTACTCTACACAATAGGCTTCCCATGCGATGGCGGAGAAGTGCCCTGAAAGAGGGCACTCGTCCTTCCAGGAACATTTCTGTAGCGCTGCAGTATCTTGGTAGACGAATAGTTGGCGATGTGCATTATTGTAGGTGACCTATCTTTTGCCATTGGGATGCAGTGTAATGCACCCACAGTTATGACGTATGTGATAGATGTGTAGAATGTGTTGAACAGTGTTATTTTGACGTTTGCACTGCAAAGGTAAAAACGCCTTGACAGCATACCTGCTTTAAAGGATATCGCTCTTATTTGTCTCTCCATATCCTCATTCGTCCTTCGTGTTCATTGAGAGGACACACTACCTGCATTGTAATTTGAACAAATGATTTGAACACGAATTTTATATTTATGTTATGACAAACATAAAAGAAATCCTACCAAAACATGTTCGTGTACATACATACATACCTACCTTTTCATAATCATATGCTGACCATTAAAACATATTTTCAAAATATTAACCGCTTAAGGATCACGCCCGAGTATACTCGTGGGATTATTATGTGCGTAAATTCGCACACCCGAGATAACTCGGGCAAGTTTTACCTGCAGAAAAGACCACTCCCGAATATACTCGAGTGAAAAGAAAAACGATTTATGGTATGTGGAGGCGAGAACAATTTTGATGATATACTCGTAACTAATGTTTTATTATTATTAATAAAATATGATAAATAAACACGAGCTTTCAGTCTTATTGGGCCAAAAATGGCTTTAATGAAGGCTATATTCATAAAAAATGTGTTTTTTTCGGTTTTAATTTTTTATGATTACTGAAGGGGTTTTAATACGCGTCATGTGCAAACGTAAACGTAGAGTTAAATTAGTGTGAAAGCGAGCTGTTGGGCGCGAAACGTGCATTAGTGACTTAAAGAGGGATATTAACCGTTGAATATATAAATAAAATGGTTGTTTATATAATTCGGTGGGCATTTCTGATTATCGGCTAGTTCACCCGTGCTTCCGTTAAAAACATGGTTTATACCGCAAAACCCGTTTCGCTCCTCGTGCCCTATTAAAGTTTTAATATTCCTGCGAAAGGCTACACCTGTTATTACCTCTAAGGTCTAAATACATTATGCAGGCAATACATTTATTCAACAATCCGGCGGCGAGTCTACCTGGGACGGTACGGGACGGGGACTCAAAGAAACTCTCTTTTCCACTTTGGACCGAAAGGGAGGAATATGAAAAACGTTTTTTCCCGCCGGTGGCCGAGTATTTACTTAAAAGGCTCCGCGGCGAGGCTTTGATATGGAAATGCTATCCTCCCCCCTCCTCCTATTCCACCTCCTCCTCCTCCCATTCCACCTACTCTCGCCGGTCAGCGATGGGATGAATACATATAAGAACAACTTTATTTTTCTATTTGAATCGATAAATTACAATGTACCTCTAACAGTTTCAGTAACCATGAGCTATAAAAATTCGGCAGCCTTCTCAAAAGAACTGTAATTTTCGATTGATTTGCAAATGAACATTAATTTTACGAAATCTGTTCTGTATTCATATAATCCTCGTAACCATTTATTAAAAATATGTATTATTTGGAATTTTAAAATTAAATTATTATTACGATAAAGGTAATGTAGAATCATTTTAAAGATTCTTGTTGAGGGGTAAGGGAATGCGGGCGGGTGTTCCAAACTATTTCTAACCAATATAAACCACTATCGGTCTGCATCACTACACAAGCAAAAAATCTTTCAAATTATTTTCCTGTACCTACGTGCGATACCTATTCTCAATATCTGGAAGGTATTCCTAATGGCTACAAGGACCAGCCTATGGCACTCCATGTTATATATTTATTTTTTTATTTACAGACCAATGTCCAATTACACAAAATACATAATACAAAATGAAATAAATAAGACCTACGAAGCAATGACAAAAATATACATTTGAGAGAACATTCAAGTCAAAGCCAGAACATAGTTTTAGTAGAGTCCATGATTTTAGACATTCTAAATGATAATTTTCGAGTTCTCATTTCGTAAAGCCCTACAAAAATCATTCAGACTGGTACCAAAATTTCAAGTCCTGGATTGATTTAACAATCTCGACATTATGGACAGTGGAGAATGATAGCCATAATTAGTGTGTTTATTGAGAAAAAGCCATTTATTGTTTCTGAGTCTACGGCAAGGGATGTTGAACTGAATGCGTTGCAACAAAGAAGGTGAGTCAATAATACAATTAATTATTTTAACAATGCAAATAAAGTCAAAGTCTTTCCTATGCGCTTTTCCAATGTACAAAAGTATATGCACTACAGTACAACACCTCTAATTTAGGTATTCAGCGTTTTCTCATTAACAACATACTACACGTATCGCTGTTGAGGTTGAGTACTCAGTGCTTTATGTGTAGTCCCGAGGGTGCACCACTAAATGTGCATTACAGTATCAATGTATCAGGAATATATTATTTAATCCCAGCCTCCTCGAGGGAGTTCCTATAAACCGACTCACCACCGAGCACCCTCAGAAATTTAAACCATAATAAGCTAATTTAGATTTACGTTTTTTCACCCCTTCGCCAACATTTTAAATACATATTCATTTTGATGTTCCTTGCAACCCTTCCAAAACCTCGAGGGGTCTCATTTGCATCCCTCGGGGCGCGCAAGGACCAATGCACTGTATGATTTAACTCCGCTACATAAAAAACTCATTCACAAGTTTGTTTCTACAATGTATGCATACGCCCTTTATTGGGGAAGGGAAAGGGTGATATACAGCACTGAGGATATTAGGGTTACCCATGATTGGTTGCTGGCTCTGGTGACACATATTTAACGATGTCCTCACTGCTACCATATGGCTCTTCATTTATAATATCTTAGTAGAAAATGTGGTTATAAAAATAAGAAACTGCAGTTCATTTTTTGTCATTATTGACAGTCTTAAATATCAGAATATATATATACATTTTTTTTTCAATAGTTAAAATAATTTTCAATTTTTCTATCCCGTCAAAGCGCTCCAAATCGGTCGGTTTTGAGGTGGTTTTGAGATTAAAAAGTCAAATATCAGAACAAAGTCCTTTACCGTACACAATTTAATATTTTATTCCTAGTAAACCATAACTAAACATAAGTAATAAAATTATGTCCCCTTTTAGAAACTTTAACTTTAAAAATAATAAAACTTATAATTTCTTCAAACTATTAGTATTCATTATTAATTATTTTTGTGTTAATTCGTAGAAGACCATTTAATTTTTTATCTTTTTTTCAGGTAAATCAAATTTAATAATGTTATTATTAAGTTCTGCGAGTATTTTTAGTTTTTATTATTGCGACAGCTGTTTCGGCGTTTAAGGCCATTTTAAAATGTTCAGACAGTTTTAATTTTAGTCAAACGCCGAAACAGTTGTCACAATAATAAAAACTAAAAATTATTGCAGAACTTAATAATAACATTATTAAATTAGATTTACATTAAATTTTATAAAAAATATTGGTATTCACTTTGTAGTGTCATTATTAATATGAATTAAAAAATATACTTTGTATTCACCACTTTATTAATATGCACAGATATCTATCTACATGTTTCGAAAGCGACTCATCGGGAATATATATATAATACTATATATTCTATATGTTATATATATTCCTGATGAAGAAAGGAGCGCTTTCGTTTATTAATTTATTAATAATAATAGTATTTATCAGTATCATAAAATAGGTGACATTTGGTTTGCCCATAAATATTCTTATTTATTTCATTAATATATTTTTTTAATATTTAACAACAATTATAGAACCTAAAGTATCCAAGTTAAGTTTTAAAAAAAATGCATATTTAAAATACAAAACAAAATCGACTAATATTTTTTTTCAAACATATCAAAGATTATTATTTTTTAGTATTCTCTATATTCCTGACGGGGAAAGCTTCGATTTCGAAATATGTTGATTAAAAAGTAATTTAAATTCATTTATTCATAATGAAGTCCCGAAGTGTATGTCAATCTTTTGAAGAAATTTTGATAATTATCGTCACTGAATCACCCCCGGAATTTGATTGTATCACGATTTGAACGCGTGCAGAGTTGATAGAAGTTTCATTTTAAGTGTTCCTTCATCTACAGTTTTGCACCTTTTCGATTTCATTCGAATGTCAAGGTGTACGAAAGAGTTATAGATCGCGTGTCACCCACGTGTGTCCGTGCACGTGTGTGTGTGTGTGTGTGTGTTATGCCATTATCCCATTCATCCTTTCAGCTGAAACACGCGCACATCTCCGCACATCAGTAGGAGCAACCACGTACTAAAACCCGCTACCCACACAGACAGCGTCCACAGATCTATTGATGACGGTAGTTATAGAGCTATACGGGGGACAGGCTGCATCGAGAAGATCATCCCCCGCCGGCTGACTGACTGACTGACTGACTGACTGACTGACTGTTGACTATATTTCAAGTACTAATAGAAAATTTTGAAACTTTTCATTTTCCACGACATTGTAAATAATTATAAATATTTGTAAATGTAAACAATTATTATCGAAATCTTAAATAAAATAATGTTTCAAATAAATACCTACTCTTCTTTTGCCAATAACCTTCTAATAATGACAAAAAGGATTTAAACAGTAACTGCAATATAATGCAATGTGCAGTGTTTTCTAATATTGTGTATTGAATCATATCTTCTCAAGCGATAACTTTGTAATTTAACGTTTTAATCTGGAGCGACCTGCCAGGTGCAGGTAAGTATGTTTCTGTATCTGTTTGTGCATAATAAGATAAACCCTTGCAAGTAGTATTTGGACAGCGCCCTTGGGATGATTTTTCACAAAAACGGCGCTGTACAAGTCATCCAAGCATTATTATTATATTCCACGCTACCTGCACGAGCGAGAGGATAAAACGGGTGCATACAACTTCTTCATTTGAACTTTTTGCCCCACCATCTCCGCCAAATCGTAATGCCAACATTTGAATGTTTCTGTATTATTCGCTAGATAGAAAGCATTCGAACAATACTATATATATATATATATGTTGTATTGTATTGTATTTATTGATTTGAGAGTAATTAGAGATTGCCGGCAGAGCTAAAATGATTTAGCGCTGCGTGCGTACGTAGGAAATGTTCTCACGGGGCGAGGAGTTGCGGTGCCGCGGAAGGAAACGGGAGAAAATGCCGTTAAGTGTTTCACCCCATTGAACAATATTTCAGCTAAATATATCCCGCGTATTCTCTTTGTTAATTGTTTCCCTCCTACTGCAATAATAATATATTACGTACATATGCCCCGGAGAAACACGGCCTAAACAAAAGTACCACTAAAAATGTCAATAGCCATTTTATCCGAACGACAATATCATACCGTAATATACGCCTAACGAAAGCGACGAAAGTTCTCTCCCATAATGGCTTTAGCAGTGAAAGCAAATATTTATCGTACATTTAATTACTAGGAATATAATAAATAAAGAATCAGAAATATAAAACATCTGTATTTGCCGACGGTAGTAAATAATCTGGGACTAAAAGTTACGCCGTGATGATGAAAGGCGTTATTACTATTGCGTTTATACCGGCCATATTCTTTTCTTAAGCCGCCTCCACACACATCCGACTCGGGAAGGAATCGAACAATGGGCTCGACTTTTGAGAAGAACCGTCGGACGGCCGAGCCTTCGACGCGGTGTCTTCAGTCAGTACTGAGCAAACAAATCGTGTGGAGCCGCTTTTAGCCTCTTCGAGGAAAACTGCCATCTAGCACTAGCTAAGTTTTTGTTTTGTTTTATTTATTTTATTTTAGTTATTTGTATATTTAATTTTCGAAATAACTAATTATAACTTATATAATATTATTACATGTAACTAATTATTGTTACTTATATACTATTGGGTATTTTACATATGGCTAATGATAACTTAAAAATTAGTGGATTTTTTCATGCTTAACTTAATTTGGTTTTTACAGTCTCTTTTTAATGTGTTTATTGGAGTAATTTTGATTCGGACCGGCAGAGCATTATAACATTTCATCCCTTTATAAAATAAACTGTTTTGCGATTGGCTTTGTTCTTTTTCGGTAGTCTGTATATAATATATACCGAAACCGGTCGATAACGCATAAATATACATATTTTTTAAAATAGCTTAAAAAAAATATTTCATTTAAATTATAATGTCAGGCCCAAAGTGATTACTTTCTTCGGTAAATTAATAAATGAAATTATTTTTATTATTAATATAAATTAAATCAAAAAAAATAATAAGGTATAAAAATTAATAAAAAAGTAGTCATTATTATTAAAATTTATATTAATAAGTTATTCGTGTGAATTTTTTTGAAAAATTATTATAATATTGATTATTAATACTATTTTATACTTTTTCTAATTTGTAAGATTTCAAATTTTCTAATTGTAAACCAGTTGTATGTAAAAATATTAAACCTTTATTTATGTAAAAAGAAAGATTTGTTTCCTTGGATACTAAATTATAATCATTATTTGCAAAACACATTATTATTGTATTGTTCTCCCGATAGGTATATAAACTCAATATTGGAATAATTAAGTTGATCATTACATCCCGAGTGGTTTCATCTAATTAACTAAGCTACAATAAGTATTCTTAATAAAAATCGTGTATTTTTCGAAGATTTGTTATGTATTAAAATATAGCACAAAATGTATAACTGGATTGATCGTGTGTGGGTTAAATTTTGTTTTTCTGCTCCGTATTAATCTGATATTTTCAATAGTTACATTTAATTGCCTGTCGGTAGCCAATGTAAGTACTGCAGTAGCACCGCAACATTCTCATTTGACAAATAATTTAGCAAATCCGTTATATAATTGATGCTATTTAACTGAGAAATGATATATCGGGCGGTTAGTTCGCGGAGAGGGCGCCACCCCGCGCCGGGAACTAATTAACAGATTATTTGGCGCGGAAAATTTACTGCAGCCAACGGCAACAAACTGTAATGGCGGCCAAACACTGTCAATATTGAACATTGGGAACACTGGTGAACATTGAACCATCATTACTAACTCTCAGTCCTACTGCTGTTCCCGCCATTTGGGATCTTCTCAAACTACATATTTGCTACTTACATTATTGATAATAATAATAATAATAAATTATGAATAATAATAAATTATAATAATAAATTATGAATAATAATAAATTACAATAATAAATTATGAATAATAATGAATTATAATAATAAATTACGAATAATAATAAATTATAATAATAAATTATGAATAATAATAAATTACAATAATAAATTATGAATAATAATGAATTATAATAATAAATTACGAATAATAATAAATTATAATAATAAATTATGAATAATAATAAATTATAATAATAAATTATGAATAATAATAAATTATTATTATTTAAGTGCTAGTATTATATTAAGTCTATCCTCCCTGTAACAAAACTGTACTACTGTTTTTTTGTTTGTTTTGTTATTTCTCTTTTTGTTTAAATCTATATTATGTAATTAGAGTCTAGTACCTCTATGATAAAACTGTATTTTAACAATATTATAAAATAAATTAAATTTATTTAACTCTGTATGAACGTTAATGTTTTGGGCTTGACTCGGATATTATTTATTGACAAAGTTCCTAAATAATGAGTTTACTGACTCTAGCATAATTGCGAAAATAGATTTTCCGTTGAAGCTTTTTATGGACTGATTTTTATGATGATGTGAAATGAAACTTATAACTATACCGCGACTTGGGACAGGAAATATTATTTTCACTTTATTTAAATATCTACTCCTTACGGAGGAATACTTTAGGTATTTTGTATTTGGTAATTTCATTCTCTCTATATTAAGTGAGTAAGTTAATTGTTGGATTTTCATGCCGGCTAGGCTGGCGTAGAATTTTTCGTTAATGTTTTATTTCGCACATTGACTTATACAGTAAACAAATGCATGTCTACGATCTCTAAAATAATATAAAATTTTGTGAAAAGGCACAATTTATATAAAGCTCGAATACAGGACCCTTATCCGTGAATTTGTTTCTCATATTCTATTATTCAGTTAATTTCCTAATTAAATATGGTGGATATTTGGTAGTCGATAGCGGGTACTGCATTACTGCATTGGGGCTACAGACCCGCATTAATGTTAACAAATACACTTCATTTGAATCAACAATAAATTGTTAGTCAATATGGCAACATATTTAACAATTTATAAAACTGATTAACGGTGCGATAAAGGACGTATTATCAATCTATCCATCGACTGCAGCCAACTGCATGTGAAGCTTTAAAAATAGTGGTTAACTTTACCGGTCCACTGTTATATGAATTGCTTAGCGCTAAGAATAGAAAAATTTTAAAAATATAATTTCTTGTTAAAAAATTGGTTTAGCAATTGATAATTATAAAATTTAATATGAAAATTGTGGTAAAAAAAATCAATACCATTTATTTGATTAAATCTTTAAAAATTTCTTCAAAAGATGTAAAGTAATTGTCATTATTTTTAGTGGGTATATTGTTTATCGTGAAGAGGGGAGCTTTGCTTCTAAAATATGTAGATATTTACATTTTAAATACAGTGGTTTTACACAAAGTAATTGTTATTAATTTAATTCGTCAAAAAAATATTTTGTCTTATCTTTGTGATATTCTCTTACATTACACATTATTCTTAACCTATTTTAATACTTACATTGTGAAAAAATTAAAAAAAAAACTACTAATTTACTTTTTCATTCTTTTGATATAAATAAAGGTTTAAAAATTTTACATACAAATAAAACCGGTTTAGAATTAGACAAATTGGAAATTATAGAAATCAGAAAAAGCATTAATTGTGAATGAAATTTAATAAATAATCTTTTTTTTTAACAGCTATCTCTTAAAATTATTTTCATATTCATTGATGATGAAAGTATATAAATATATACATTTTTTTTTTATATTTCTAATGTAAATTTGTTATTCAATGTTTTATAATAATTTTTGATTAATTATTACCTAATTTAATCAATTTTTGTTTGTGTTTACAATTTGTCTATTCTTACATTGTTGTGTTCCATGTTTATCATTTTTATACTTGACATTATTATTTTTTTATATTATATATATTCCTGATTAGGAAAGCATCGCTTTCGAAACTGTTTCGAAATTATTTAAATATTTGAAAAAACTTGGGCAAAATTCGTTGTCTTTTTTCCATATTCTTTCATTTAATTAAATTCATGTATGTGATCATAAATATGTATACTCTACTAGATATGTACCATTATTAATTTAATAATTTATGGTTTTATTTCTTACTTTTTACAATATGGTTTATTAAACCTTTTTTTTTCCTTTAAATATATTTTATAGTATGGGTCGTGAAAACTAAAAAAAATAAATTGTTTGTACGTCCATGCCAAGAAGCGTGGAACGACACCTTTGACTATAATATTGTTCATGTGTTTTTTAAAGAGACGGATATTTATTTATTTGTGTTCAAACCAAATATTGAACCGCATTAAAGGCCGATAATAAGGAACTACAGTGAAAATTATAATGGCTTTAAAAATTTATATTCATATAGATCAGCAAACGAAGATTCTGAATATATAACTTTGTTATATATAATTACACGTAGAATTTATAAATTGTTATTTAAAATTGAATAAAAAATCATCTTATTAAAAAATCTTATTATGTTGGTACATTGCATTTGGAACATCTGACGTCACGTGCGCATTCTGTTTTTGGTTTAGTTTGAACATTATTATTTTTCGATTTTGTTTTGTATTTTAAATGCGTAATTTTTTTAGTTTTGGCTAAATTTTAACTTAATTTGGTTGACTTTTTGCTCTAACGTTATTGTTTAATATAAAAACTATTATTAATGAAAGAAATTAGAGTATTCATGAGCAAACCAATCATCAGTGCGGATATTATGATAATGCTCAATACTATTATTACTCTTTGAGTTAAAGTTTCTCAAAAGGTACATAATTTTATTATTTGTTATGGTTTACCACGAATAGAATATAAAATTATGTGCAGTAAATCTCATCCTTGTTTTGACATTTGACATTCTAACTTCAAAGCTGATCATAACCGACCGACCATAGATTTGAAATGTTTTGGCGGGCTTTGAAAAATTAAAACTTTGAAAATTATTTTAACTACGAAAATTTATTTTAGAACAAAAACAAAATATACTGGTAATTAGGTTTGAATGTTATTATTAATAATTAAAAAATAATGGACTGGAGATCCTTGTTCATTCATCTCTCGAACGTGATGAAGCTCTCTTCCGGTTCATTCATTTCCACTTATGTGAGAAGACGTTATAACATTAGTTTTATCTATTTCACATACCTACCTTCATTATATACCCGTGCGGTGATTCTAAAATGTCGTGTGAATTATAAATATTCCGGGAGCTAATAAATGTTGAAAAACACATAAAGCCAACGAACCGCTGGCTTTAGCTGTAACTGGCACTCATAAATTTGTTTATAATTATTATGTCCTAAAATGCTTGTCAATTGCCAGGCTGTCAGGTCGCAATGCTGGTGGCTGGCGACGGCCGCCCCCGCTCCCGCGCGCCCGGGTGCCCTTCTTATCCGATGATCATCAAATTCACTATTTCTTTAAAAAACTCTTTTTAGACAAAATTCTAAGAAACAAATATAAAATCGGAACACAAAAAAACTGCAGGTAAAAATGTTAGGGGTGAAGAAATAGGAATAACGCAGCAGAATTCACCAGAAAAAAACGATAAAATTAAGCAGCTTTTAAATGTGTGTTTTCGGTTGATCTAGTTAATGCGAAAAAAAATACACCCAGGTAGGGAAAATAATGGGTGACGCCAAAAAAATGCGTAAAATTCAAAAAAAAATGGTATCCCAACCCGGCAGTTGGTGGCGTGCTGTTAAGGCACTACCCTTATTAATGTTCCGAATAACAAAGATGCATAAAAAATACACCGAAATTTATACAGAGAATTGCATGATGGGGGAAGGTTTTATTGCGAAATCCAGACAATTCTACCTGCGTGCATCTTATTCGGGTTTTGTCGTTCGCGCAATAATGCCAGCAAGGGGTAACGCGAGAACTTCTCAAATTGGGATATTTTTAAAGAAACTCACATTTCCGGCAGGGCCTAGGTGCATTAATTGTGCGCGGAACCTACCCAACCACCAACCACTATTAGCTGTCAGGATAATATGTGAGATCGACATCGCGCCGCACCGTACTATCAGCTACAACTACACTACTACTGAGCTGTGGAGGGGGGCGCACAGACGCCGGCCGCTCCGAGCTCCGACAACTCGCAACTCGGGACACCCTTTTATTCCTTAACGGGGTGTCGAGCCGACACGTACTGTGGCTAGCTCTCACCACGCACTCGTGTTTACGTCAAAAGTGTTTCGAAACTTTAAATAATTACCTAAATATTTTCATCGGTCAGTTTCGTGGAGTTATAATTTAATAATTTGTTTTTAATTAAATTAATCAAAACAATGGTGATGCTATCGTCCTGCAAGATGCGGGGCCAGCTGAACCTGAAGCCGCCCCCGGAGCGGAACAACAACCAGATCCTGCTCAGCAAGGCCGCCTTCATGCCGCCCTACGCAGGATACGGCCTACGTGAGTCCAACTATCGACACTGGAATATTACAAAACAAATACTATTTCAGTTTTAAATTTTTTGGAAGTTAGTAATTATATAACTTCGCGAATATCAATTTAATATTTAATTTTAAACGTGTCTATCTTTTTAAATTCATGTATCGTTATTTCAATAAATACCTACACAATTTAACAATAATACAAATTGTACAATTTATACCTGATCTCGAATTTGTTCTAAATTTATCCTTTGGTAGTAATTGCTTGGTTTTGTGTATATAAAAATGTTTTCTTCAGTAATTAGTAATTAATTACCTCCACAATTTATCAGTGTTTAACACAAACTATACAAGTTAGTCAATTCAACCTCCCCAGTTACGAATTTATTGTAAGCTTCTCCTCTAATAGGTATATATTTAGTTATCCGATGTGTTTTCTTCACTACTTGTTCTAATCTATTTCAATGAATCCAAGTAGATTAATAGGATTCCACAAATTTCCTGAAATAATGGCAATGATGTGTTAAAAGTTCTCTTTGCGCCATAATCTGATGGAAGTGGCCCCTCTCTAGATGAGTAGTAGAGCTTATTGTTATTCGAAAGCCATTTGAATAATCCGCCTTACGAAAGCGATATCATCAGAGTGCAGCCTTAAGCGAGCTTTTAGGCCATAAGCGGCATAATTTAATTAACAATTTTATATTTGAATCGCCGACACGTCTTGGTAGCCATTTGCACATTTAACCGTGGACCGTGGGGGAGATATGAATCAATTGAATTATCTTCATACTTCTTGATAATCCTTTTTATTAATTCGGTTTTTATTTAATTGCGGTAAATATAATATAAACGGGAAAATTTAGCTGTGAGAACTAACGAGATTCGAATAGATAGCCTAGAATTGTAGGTATGAGAGTGCGCTGATTTTAAAATTACATATAAAACTAAACACTCTCCTCCATTTCCGTTCTATGTTCTCTGCCCGGAAACTGCAGGAAAAGGGAAAAATTATATTTCTCCTGCCGCCAGTTCAATTTACCAGAAATTAATTAATGACATCGGGCTCCATTCTCCCCTCCCCACCCCTCTCGCTTCCCCCAGGGTTACGGTCTCCATCTTCCCCCTCTCTCCTCCCTCCTGAATTAGCCTCACAGTAAATATACTTATGTGCTGATATTTGTTATACGACATACTGTTTTTTTTTTATTTTTTATATATACCTACAATTATATTTTTCAAAACTGTGCATGTCCATATTTTATTTAGTTGTCAGTATGTCTTCTTAAATTTCATCAAATTATAATGACAGTATGAATATATTTTCGCTCTGCGACGGAAATCCAACTCGCACTCTCCCGACTTAAGACAAATGCATAAAGGCCTGCGCTGTAGAGATCGCCAAAGTAAACTAACTTGTTTAATATATGTTGATTAAACAAAATAAAATAAAAAAAGGTTTTTAACTCTATTCCACTTTTATTTTTTACTGTGACCGGTTTCAACCTATCTTCAGACTAGTACAATCAATTCTTAAACTATGGGTTATATACAATTCTGGGTATCAGAGGTAACAAACCATGATTTAACTTAGATTATATGTTTCAGTATTGTTATAGCATTTTCAGAAGTATCGACATAGTAATATAATATATCTAGAAAAAAGAAATGTGAAGAATAATACAGAAAAAAACTCGATGATCGTACTTATGAAGAAGATGAGAAAAACTAAAATTATAGAGTAAACAATTATGTATACGTGTTTGATAAGCACTGGTTGGTGCTAGTAGGGATAAAAATGCCTTTAAAATTGAATACTAAAAAAATAAAATATTATTGATAAGATTGAATTACGTATCATTAATTATCTTATTATTTTTAGTTAAACTCGTAAGATGTCGTGTTTAGCCAATATTGGAATGGTTTTAATTACGACTTTAATTACTCTCAGCTTCGCAATTTATAGCTCTCAGGCCACTAATATTATTTCAAAGTAAGTCACAGCAAATGTATTGGTGCCCACCTACGTGTATCGCCGAACACACGGCAGGAAAATACATCTGTATATACTCGTACCTACGCACACTCCTACATGATTAGTGAGGGAGAGCTCTTTATTATATATATTATATTGTAGAGTGGAGTAAGGAGAAAAGCGCCGCGTGGTGGCGACAGTTGGGACTATTAATTGTTAGGAAAGCGGGAAAGCTCTCGGCGCTGCAAGTCGGAAAAACCTCTTCTGGGCCAGAGGTAAAGTTTTCCCACTGACCGGGAAATAAACCACTAATATTAGGTGTGTTGTAATAGTCTCAGAGTAAACTCATTCGCGGTGTTTTCTATGGGTATTTATAATCTCTTCAAAAGATTGCGACTTCATTGTTAATAAATGAGTTTAAAAAAATACTTTGTATTCACCACTTTATTACTATAGACAGTAATGACATGTTTCTAAAGCGATGCTTTCCTCATCAGGAATATATATAATACACATATGTAGTATTCCATATATTCCTGATCGGGAAAGCATTGCTTTTGAAACATGTTAATATCTCTGCGTATTAATAAAGTGGTGAATACGAAGTGTCTTCTTTTTTAAATTAGTATATTCTTTATTTATTTATTTATTAAATACAGAAAATATTTTAGATTGAGAACACTTCTACTGTCTAACTGGGAAGTTCACGTTTTAGGATAGTTAACAGAACAGCAACATTCAGTAGTGTAATTTGTCTAAAGTCATGGTGTTTGTAAAAGTACGAAAATAGTGCAATATAGTTGTGAATGATGAATACTTGTAGCAGGTCGATGAGTTTGTGTATTTGGGAAGTATGTTTACGAGAGATGGAAAGACTGATAGGGATATTGAAAAAAGGGTGAATGCAGGAAACTCCATTAACGAAGGACTGGACACGGTTGGCGCTAACAAAAAGTTGTCCAAAGAAGCGAAGCAAACAGTCCACAATGAAGTGCTGATACCTGCCCTGATGTATGGCAGTGAGGCATGGAACTGGCGAAGGAAGGATGAAAGTAAACTAAATGCCGTAGAAATGTGATGTCTGAGGCGAATGTGGGTTAAAACAATGTATGATCCTGTGAAAATTTTTGAGTAATGAGTAAGATTAAGAAAGGTGCGCTTAGATGGTTTGGGCATGTAGAGCTAATGAATGAAGAAATGAGTATAAAGAGAATGTATGATGCGAATATGAATGGAAGAAGAAGCTGTTGACGCCCGAAGAAGATATGGCAAGATCAAATGAATCAAATACTTGAGTTGGGCCATGTCAGAAGTCGGAATAACAGAAGAGAATATATGATGCGATGTGTGAATGTGAATGAAGTTAGAAGTGTATGTCAAAATCCAGTTGTTTGACGGTTCGTGCACTCTGCCTACCCCTGCGGAGAAACGGTGTGATGGTTATTTATTTGGTTGATTATGATATTATTTTGTATTCTGTTTATGAACATAATATTGCCGCTTTGTATATTGCCCCTAATATAATATTCAGTCACAAACGCGTCAACTACACATGCAGTGCCCGGTATGTACATCTACAGTAATTGCAGCAATGGCGCTGAGCTTTCTTGCGAGAAGTTAGTTATGAGTTATCGTTACATTAACGGCCGCTAAGAAGTTTGCGGGGGCGGACCTCCCCAACCCCTTCCCAGTCTCCCCACATCTCCAACACCCCCAAGTGCAAGGGATGGGGAGAAAATACAACATAGAAACAAATTATTTTAGTTTTTACCCATTATATAATTAAATCGCCTTTATTTTTATATCAATTCATTTTCAGAACCTTTCGTAAAAACCGAACATCTAATTTCCATTCAACTACCTATTGCTTGGTACATCGAGTTACGAACACAAAAAATTATTTTATAATTTCTTTAAAAGATTGGTATTCACTTTGTAGCGTCATTATCAATAAATAAATTTAAAATTTCTTTATGTTCACCACTTTATTAATATACATAGATATCGACACGTTTCGAAAGCGATGCTTTCTTCATCAGGAATGTATAGAATTCTAAAAAATAATAATCCAAATATAGACAAATGATAAACGTAGAACACAAAAAAGCAAGAATAAACAAATTATAATCATAAACAAAAATTGATTAAAGTAGGTAAGTACTTAATCAAAAATGTTAATAAAAAATTATTAGAAATTAAAATATATATCATTAATATTAATACGAAAATAAATTCTAAAGACTATTTTACAACTATTTTAATCAATTATTTGATTATTAATTAAATTTAATTCACTGTTAAGGCTTTTCATGATTTCTAAAATTTCAAATTTGTCTAATTCTAAACCAATGTAACCTATCTCTTTTATATAACCAATATTTATTTATTTAAATACCTTTATTTTGAATTTATTTTCATAATGGTATTAATAATTAAAATAGTTTTTTTTTAATTTCAAAAATAAATTTGCTATATGTTTTATAATTTTTTTTTTGGCATTTTTGATTAATTACTTACCTATTTTAATCATTTTTTGTTTATTATTTGTCAATTCTTACATTCTTGTGTTTTAGGTTTATTGTTTGTCTATACTTGACATTATTATTTTAGAGTATTCTATATATTCCTGATGAAGAAAGCATCGCTTTCGAAACACGTTAATGTGTGTATATTAACAACGTGGTGAATACAACGTAATTTTTAATTCATTTACAAAAAATTCTGTTCCCGAAAATAGTGGATATAAATGTATTAAGCAAGACTTTCGCTATTCCCGATAGACTGTCGCATTTATAGAGTTGCATATGCCATTCCAAGATGGCGCGTCCAACCCTCCCTCATCCCTCCCCTTGCTGGACCACCCCCCCCCCCCCACACCAGAGGGTTGCTAGGCGACGAGGAAATTGTCTCAATTACCCACCCACTATTAGTTAGATGCACTTATCGCCATACACAGTTCCGAGAACATAATTAATACACGCGCTGTTTCACTTCTTCATCGGACCATTTACCTGAAAACATATGGAATATAAGTACCTTTTCTTAGGTGATATAAAATATAGATATCATCTTTTCAAATAATCATATCCGTAAACAGAAGAAATACACACGTGAATTAGAACAAGTAAATAATAAATAAAATAAAAACATGCATCGGTACACAAGTGACATTTTATAAATATTCTCCAGTCCTAAAACTTATAAATATTTCAAATAAATATCAACTCCTCTTGTGCCACCAATCTTCTAATAAATGAAACATCAATAGAAAAGGAGGATAAAATAGCAACTGTAAAAATATCTCTGTGCTTAAAAACTGTGTTCATCTGCCAGGTAAGTATGTTTTTCTATATCTGTTTGTACATAATTAGATAGAGAAGAGGAAATAATATTTGTACAGCGCCCTTGGGGTGATTTTTCACATAAACGCCACTATACAAATAATTAAATTATTATTATTATTTTCATCATTATAACCTATTTGATGCACTTGATGTCACATTATACGTATATAATTTTCTACTCTCAAACAATAACGTCATTCCGCCACTATTGTGTGATTCTTCTCAACATTTATGAAAATTAATAGTCTATTCTGAGCACCTAATCGAAAGTATGAAATATTATCCATCGATCCCTTTAACCTTTTCCCGTCGGGTTAATTTATAATTCTATTAGAGTCGTGTTGGCGATGGCGGCCATTACCCGTTACCAGGAAGGTAATTGAAATCATATCGGAACTATTCGTAACATGCAAAATGTCTGACATTTGTGTAGGTACTCCTGCCGGTATTCTCTCCATACATTGTGTATCAAATGTCAGGCTGTAATTGAATAATAGAATTTTTCATGGGAACCATTCATATAGCACCTGTTTATTCCAATTATATTTAATACAAATGAAGTTGGAATAATGTATGCGAACTGCTACCGTTGTGGCATTTGAGGAGTGATAAATAATATTCAACGATAAATCCCTTGTCGTATACACTTTTTTATAAAATTTAACCGAAGTCTTACAGCTGCGATTGTTGAGTAATAAAAATAATAATTGAAACCTGATGTAAAATGGCGTTATAACCACGATATATTTCGGAGTCCAGACATCGAACGGCTGTATTTGAAGGGAATTATTGCCATTGCTCAACAAAACTTTGTAATGAAATACCACCATTTATTCGAAGGTCGACATCGCTACAGTGCTTCGAGAAGCTCTGCAGCGAATAGTTGCTGACTGCTCAGTCAGCTGCCCAACATAAAAATTAATAATGAAATGGATACTTGCGTAAAATAGATTTAAAATATTTTTATTTATGTGTAAATATTTTATGTAACTAGAACTTGATATATATTCTATAGGCACTGCTGAAAACCAGCTACACTCTGCATTCTTGAATGTATAGCTGAGCAGTGACCTTTTTATGAATTCTATAGGCACTACTGAAAACCAGCTACACTCTGGATTCTTGAATGTATAGCTGAGAAGTGACTTGTTTGTGAATTCTATACGCACTACTGAAAACCATCCACACTCTGGATTCTTGAATGTATAGCTGAGCAGTGACCTTTTCGTGAATTGCTTAAAATATATATTGTGTTAAAATAAAACATGTAAAATAATTTATTAACGTACAACTTTTTTTAATATTATTATTTATGTATATGAATAATAATTTCAACATGGTGCTAAATAATAAGAAAAAATTATCAAAACAAATGCAATTTTCGTCTTATAGTGTGCACCTACTTACAAGCAAAGTATTTTCCATAATTTCTTCAAATTATTGGTATTCACTTTGTGGCGTCGTTATTAATAAATAAATTAAAAATAACTTTGTAACCACCACTTTATTAATATATGCATGTCAACATGTTTTGAAAGCGAAGCTTTCCTCATTAGGAATATACAGAATACTAAAAAATAATATTGTCAAGTATAGACAAAGGATAAACATAGAACACGATAATGTAAGAAATAGACAAATTATAAAAATAAACAAAAATCGATTAAAGTGGGTAATAATTAATCAAAAAAATAATAATTATAAAACATTTATAACAAATTTATATTAGAAATGAAAAAGAAATTAATTTTATTATTAATATTAATATGAAAATAAATTCAAAATATACCTATTTAAATATATATTTATATTGGTTATTAATTATATTTAATTGATTATTAACTCTTTTTCTAATATCCAAAATTTCTAATTTGTCTAATTGTAAATCGGTTGTATTTGTATGTAAAATTTTTAAACCTTTATTTATATTAAGAGAATGATTTATTTCCAAAATATGATTGGCAATTTCAGAATAATATTACTAATAATTAATATTCAGAATTTGCCAACTATCGGGAAAGCTTCTCTTTCGAAACATGTTGATATTTATATATATTAATAAAGTGGTGATTACAAAGTAATTTTTAATTAATTTATAAAGTATTTTCCGTTTGAATGCGACGTAATAAAAACTTTAAATATTTTCTTTAACTTTTTCCCTGTTTGAATGGTAGTAGTGTTTTGGTGATAAGATGTCGGTTAATGGGGGTTGATGCCTCATGACGTCATGACCACTCCATATCAGCCATAAACCGGAATGTCTGGGATGCAAAGTGGTACTGAATATTTAATCCCGCATCCGACGGAATCTCTCCACATTTAGATCAACGAATGGCAAGTTGGTGTTGGGCGCCGGGCGCTGGGCAGTTAGCGGCCGGGGGCTGTAGGCCGGAGGCTGTCGGACGGCTTCCATACGCGGAAGACCCTCATTCGAACGCAAATGGCAACCCATTTATTACCCCGTTTTCTTAATAAATTATAAATCCAAATACCAACTAACGAGTGCGAGAATTTATGCATTTTATTTTAATCGTTCTCCCCAAACAAGGCTATTATTCTAATATCTTTGAGTATCACGGTAATTTGTCTCAAGTGAAAAGGCGGAAACCAAACTGGTGTGAAAAATCATTTGAAATATCCAAATTTTCATGATAAATCTCATGGGTTTTAATAATTTAATTGATCTTTTAATCGCCTATTTCATAAAATAATTTCATCGACCGTTCATCAACTCGTGTATAAAGCATCGGTACAACTTGCAATACAAAAATACGTAAGAAATTTTCGTAAAAAGGAATCGATCATTATATTGCACCATGAAAGTTCACGGGAACGCAAACATGTTACTTAGTTCCTTTTCTCATATTACCTTCTTATAGGTAACCTAAATACGGGGAAACACATTATAAATGTAAAAACCTCACAGAATTTTAATTATTTTCTAACTAATTCGGTTTTACGGATAATAAATCATTATTTTTAAAAAACCCGTCCGAGTTAGAATGGGGGGGGAGTAAATAAAATCACATAAATTAGTCGTCACAATGTGGATTAACCGCAGTTTGAGAAGCCGCAGAAATTAGATTTGAACGCCGAAACAGCTGTCACAATAATAAAAACTAAAAATACTTAATACTATCATTATTATTTTTAATTTACATAATATTTACAGAAAAAACCTTATAAGAATGAAAATTCAAATAAATAGATATTTAACAGCGTTTAACTTCGTGTTTGAACTTTTTAAATTTTCCTTTGTATACTGCCTATTGAGTTAAAGGCTAATTTAATTAATCTAATTTTTATTATTACTTTTAAAAATTTATAATTTTCTGAGTTTGTGGAGAAAAGACAGTAGGTGCATTGTAAACGTGTTCCCATTCGTTCAACACGGTGGTCATTCCTTAGGCATTTTCTGTTCGACACTCGGATCTTCCAAATGAAGATAAAATTACCTTCTGGTGTGGGGTGGGAGCTTACGGCGACCAGTTCCAGTGGCGTGTGTGCTCGGGGGCAGACTGAGCAGTGGGCAGCGCGCAGTGGACGGGCATGTTGGACGTCTGCATGTGTCCCCAGCCCCGGCCCCAGCAGGATTAGGGTCCGCCGGGGCTGACCAGTGTTTTAGGGCCGTATTACTTTAAACGGCTCCCCGGGGGGTCACTTCTCAACACACCGCTATTATTTTTCAACCCCAACCACCCAAAGTGTAAAGTACTAAAACGGGACGTATCTCCATATCGGCAGTTCGACGGGAAAAAGATCCCCGTCGGAAAAACGGCTAAAAATACCTACCAAAAGAAACTAAGATATTACGACAAAGATACGAGAAAGATTTAGAAAAAAACACTGTCTCCTGCCTCCTTAGTGAATTCAATTATCACCAAAAGAAAAGTATTATATATATATATATATATATAACATATATATATATATATATATATATATAACATATATATATATAAGTGAGGCTTAGTAAACGCATAGAATACAATATTATGTCAACCTGCCATATTTCCAAATTATATGTTAATAATATTATGGATAGGTGTAAGAAAACAAAACCTGGCTCTCGGTCTCCCCCCGCTCCCCAAACGGGTCTCATTTCATCGGCGGTTTACTGCGGGGAAAATTGACCCATTACGCTTCTGAGGGTTGGAAAAGGTTCTTGGTTATGCATAGCTAAATAATATTTATGAAATTAATAATAAGTTCATCGCGAAGATATGCCAATCTGGAGAATTCCTTTCCTTTCAAGAGACGTCATGTGCTAATACGGTCCTTTTTCTACCGGTATTTCAGTGGAGTTAGCATCATTGATCCCTTCGGCACCAGTGCACAGTCGGGAAATATGCCACACGTGCCCAACATTTTTATACGGTTGATATTTATCACAGAGAACGGGTCGCTTCTACGACTCGTTGTGTTCAACAACTCGGCAATGGAATGATTTGGCGGCTTCTGTATTTCCTCCCAACTACAGCTTGGGTCTCTTCAACATCCGGGTTTACTCCTTCGTATCCTCAAAGGGACCCTTCAAGAGCACCCTTCAAGGACATGAGCCTTGGGGAAATAATTCCTTCAGGGAAACTGCATGGAGTGTGATAGAAAAGTTACCGACCCTCTAGGTACTTAGATTGTACGAATTCTGCGTATAACTTTCTGCGAAATAATTATTTTCTTAATTTGAATAAAACAAACACTTTGTTAATTTAATTTTTTGCCAACCGGTTTCGCTTTGCTGAAGCTTCGTCAGGGTAAATATAGTAACTAAAGAATAATACAGAGCTATCGATTATATATAGTTACAGAATACAATACAGAGAATACAAAAGATAGAGAAAAGAGAACAAAATGTTAGAGAGAGACAACAATAGAAAAGTATTACATGTAAGAGGAAGACAAGTTTAACATATATTAATAATAATAGATAGTGAATACAACGGTGTAATGTGAACATAAGTCATAAAACAGAGGTAATCCTTCAATATTTAAACGGATGACTGAGGCAACATAAGAACGGTATCCATAACGACACATGAGGTGGAAGTTAATAATCGATAAGCTGGGGAAGATTCAGGAAACATGTTTAAATCGGGCTATAGGATAAATGTTTTTGATTTTAAGCAGGTTATCCGCAATTTTTTTTTAAATTTATAGTGCTTCTAAGTTGTCTAATCTAATTCCTATACCGTTTTTATGCAAAAGACCAGTTACCGTGATTTTATTGAAAGTGCGGTCTGATGAGATTAGGTGGTTCGCGAGTTCACTGTTTTGTTTAATACGATGTCAAACCGCAAGGTGATTGCTTCTAACGGAATTAATTATTTTCTGTTTCACCAAACAAATTGACATTCAAGAAATTTAAAATTCCCGCTCATTTCAATTTTTATTTCCACTGCTCGTATTATTTTACTGTGCATATTTCGCAGAAGTGCAAGAATGCAAATACGCGTACGTGAATCAACCTTTTTTGATAATATAAAAATATCGTTTTTCTCATAGTTTACTCAGCCCTGCTGGAGTCAGGAATGCTTTTACGACTCCTGGGGCCCATCTCGGTGACAGGTGATGGCCTTCTTACGACCGCGACCCAAACTAGCCTCCTCCTGGACACCCCTGCATTATTTAATATTCAATACACTGTCCATATAATACGGTGCTTATAGTCCGATCTGCAAAACACAGCCGCGGGGAAAACTGCATGGGAAATTAAGGACACCACACCAAAATAACGTTAAATCGCAATATTTTTATTAAACATTCTTTTTGATAAAGTGTCGCTTTTCATGTATTACCGAGTGACTGAAAGTTTTTATTTGCAGTTCTTGAGATGTCCCTTTGAAACCGATACCTAACTAAAACCCTTACTGGATGACACGAATTAATGTTGGTTGAGTCAATATTCAAATGGGATGAAAGTGTCTACTTTTCTATAAACACTAGATTCACTATGGCTCCTAGTGCAGGAACATTTAAAATGTAACTTTTAAGAGCTTTATTACATACTTCTTAATACCATTAACAAGTGAAATCTTCAGTTCTGCTTTGTTGTTTAATTGAAGTACGTATTCCTAGATTTAAATAAGGAACTACAGTTCAATTGCCTTTTTTTATCATTAACGACCTTCAAATTAAATACATATATGTTTAATTTTTATTCTAAAGTTAATTACCATGGATAAAATAATTTTCAAAGTTTCAATTTTTCAAATCACGCCAAAACGCTCCAAATCTATGGCCGGTAGGTTGTGATCAGTTTTGAGGTTAGAATGTCAAATGTCAAAACAAGGATGAGCTTTACCGTACATAATTTTATATTATATTCATCGTAAACCATAACTACTAAACATAAGTAAAAAAAAATTATGTACCTTTACATGTATCTTAAAATTATCATAATATCCGTATTGATAATTGGTTTGCTCGTGAATACTCATTTATTTATTTATATTTAATTTATTTCACTAATCGTAGTTTTTTATATTGAACAACAATTACAGACCTTAAAGTCACCCAAATTTTGTTTAAAATTAGTCAAAGCTAAAAAAAAAAACACATGTTTAAAATACAAAACAAAAGTGAAAATGTCCATAATAATACAAAAACAGAATGCGCAAGTGACGTCAAATGTTCCAAATGCAATGGTACCAATATAACACAGTGTTTTGATGAGATGATTTTTTATTCACTTTTAAATAACGTATTATAAATTCTACGTATAATTATATATAATAAAAGTGTTATATTCAGAATCAGAGTTAGTTGATCTATATGAATACATATTTTTAAAGCCATTATATATTTCAGTGGAGTTCCTTATTATACGCACTACTCACCCACGTACTAGCGCAGATGTTCAAACAAATAGGCGCCATCTATACAGATTTCCCACGATAAAATGGTTTACATTATTTTATTTCAGAAGCAAACAGTATGTGTATAAAATTAGTGGTTTGCAATTTACAAGACTTTAGTAAATGATCACAAAGATTGGTACCAATGACATGTCTCTATGGAATATCTAGTAAGTGGTTATATACATTTTACCGGGCGGGGTTAGTGATAGATGGTAAATCGGTATATACAAAATGTGTATAACGTAATAGTGTGTGTGTGTGTGTGTGTGCGTATGTCAAGGTGTGCGTTGAGAGTTGTGAGTGCTCATTGATTAAGTTACGACTAATGTGTATAGTATATAAATATATATGTGTGTGTGTGTGTGTGTATGTGTGTGAGCATGTACGTTGAGAGTTGTGAGTGCGCATTGATTAAGTTACGACTAATGCTGTTTTTAAATGAGATTTAGGTTGGGACAAAGATTATGTACTATTATTGTATTATAACATAATTAATACCTAGGTGAAATCAATCAATATGTCACGTATGTCCCTAATAAAGGGTTAATAAAGGTTCAACTAATAAAGTGTTGATTTTTGTTGCAGATTTACCTCCCAGCAGAATAGTGAAGTCTCCCTCCCCTCCACCCTCAAATGGTGAGTTATGTAACACTACATTGTTTTATTTATCGGGTACACTAATGTAAGCCATAACGATCAATATTATATTTTACTGAAATCAATCAGGTGAGGCATATTGCCGACTTTTGTGTTTACCCCGTCCTACAACTTGGATTTCTTCAAGACCCAGGTTCAACTTTTAACTCTTATGAAATATCAGCAGAGCATTCCCAAAATGACAGACATCATAATCACAATCAATATAAAACATCTTTAAGTCATTATTATGTAGCGAGTATTAAATCAAATAATCACTCTAACTTATTTTACGGTAAAGGAAGGTATTTTTTAATAAATTTTAAATAATTAAAGATACTGTCATGGTATTCATGTACCTACACTACGTGCATATGTGAGAAGGGGGAATAACCGTTTGAGATTCTCCCTACCCCAGTAGAAACCCCATAGAACGGAGGGAATATTTTAGCATCCACTCAATAATATGAATGGCACGTAACAAACGACTACGGATCGCCAGTGGCTCTGCAGCGATCCGACACAATCCCGGCTACATTTAAATTCATTTTTTATTCTATATTCATATGCAAACAGCGATCCGTACCCCTCCCCTACTAACAGTCCAACAGTCAGACAGTCCCAACCTCCAGCCTACAGCCTATGGCCGCCCAAATCCGTGTGCGGCACAAGAACTTTCAAAACCTTTATTTAATAAAACACTTAAAATACAGTTACATTAATTGATTTATTCACGCAATGATCTATATTTTTAAAACAATTTTTATTATCCAAAGTAATTTCGGGAAGTGAAAATGGTTTAATTACTGCATACTTGTACACTGTGGCGGGAATTAGTTGGACCTTTTGTCATTATTTGGATCAGTTCGAAAAACCTATTTGAATAAAACATTTTTTTTTAAATATAATTTAAAATACAAACATATTCAGGTTACAAATATTTTTTTTGATTTCCTCTATCGCTTGAGCAATGGTGGGGGACGTCACAAGGCAGAATTAGCTAGTAGCCCGAGTGGGAACCCGACGCTTTGGACCGCTTGATCATCTTAAATATCAGTTACCTAATAAACAAAAAAATTATAAATATTTTTCGTAAATGTAAATAATTATTATCAAAAATCTCAAATAAAATCATGTTTAAAATAAATACTTACTCTTCTTTTGCCAATAACCTTCTAATGTATATAATATCAATGAAAAATAGGATTTAAACAGTAACTTCAATGTCATGCAATGTGCAGTGTTTTCTAATATGTGTCCTGTGCGTGCAAAGTCATACCATCTCAGCCCAAAACATTGTAATTTAACATTTTAATCTGGAGTTCTCTAACAGTAAGTATGTTTATGTATATGTACATAATAAGATAAACCCTAGCAAGTAGTATTTGTACAGCGTCCTTGAGGTGATTTTTCACAAAAACGGCGCTATAAAAATCATCCAAGTATTATTATTATCTAAACGACTGTTTGTACATTTAGGTGTTGTTGATTCGTAACGATCGGTGAAAATCTAGGATGAATTAAATATGATTTAAGAATTAATTAAACAAAATATGAATGAATTAAATTAAGCTGATAACGTTCCGAGTACCAAATCATGTTCATTCTCTTAAAACTAACTAATTAATTCATTCTCCAGTGCAAAGGTTCCATGGCTAAAGGCTCGGAAACGAATTCAGTTCTGTTGATATTTTCATTTATTCCATTTTTAAATGTAAACTATAAATATCTAACATTTTTTTGTCACTGATATAAAATATTGTGGACCATTATGTAGAATGGAACTGGCAGAGGAAGGATGAAAGTAAACTGAATGCTGTAGACATGAGATCTCTGAGACGAATGTGTGGTAAAACCACGTATGGTCGTGAGAAAAATGTTGTGATTCGTAAAGAATGGAAGGCTAATGCAAGCGTAATGAGTAAGATAAAGAAATGGACGTTTAGATGTTTCGGTCATATGGAGCGAATGAACGAAGAAAGGAGTGTAAGGAGAATATATGAAGCGAATGCGAATGGAAGAAGAAGCCGGGGGCATCCGAGGAAGACATGGCACGATCAAGTGAATCAAATACTTGAGTCGGACCTTGTCAGAAGTCGGAATAATAGAAGAGAATGTATGAGACGATGTATAAATGTGAATGAAGCAAAAAGTGTATGCCAAGATCGAGTTGTTTGGCGGTCCATCCTCTCTGTCTGGAAACGGCATGGCAGTGTGTTATGTTTCTGTATATATATGATGTAATTTATTTTTATATCTTTCACAAACTTCTTACATTATGACTAATGCTCTGTAACTCTGTTTTGGTGTTGATTTTTACCTCTTATTTTCCTTTTTCTATTTTTGCTTTTATTGTGTCCGTATTTTTTTTAAATCTTTTCTCTTTAATTTATTTTTTCTATTAAATAGAAAATATAAAAGAGACTCCGTACGAAAGGCGGAGTTACGAATCTAAAACAATTAGTTTTCTCCTAATACTTCAATGTGAATTCAATTTTATTTTACTTTTCTATAATATAATTATTTGTCGGCATCAGAAACTTTTAGGTCCCTCTGTGCACCGGTCATCTACGGGGAAACATTTTTATTGAGTCGATTTGGCATTCAAAGCACAAGCCGTTATTCAAATTCTCAGAAAATATGAAAATCTCGACTGGGCCGTGGCGCGGGAGCTAGAGTTAGGGGCTTTATGCTACTGCCGCGATCTATTGCTTATTGGCTCTCCCTCTGATTCTACCTAGTTCTATCGCTCTTCTCACGTCTGACTTCTCACTTCTCACTGCCCACGTGGAAGATTCCTACTTGAGCCCTGTAGCGTACTACAGATTATCGTTCCCAGACTGCTTGACGCCTTTCCAACAAAAATCTGACAACGTCCATTATTAAACATGCAAATAAATATTAAGGGCAGTGGCGGCTCGTGACTTGAGTGAGCTAGAGTGGTAAGATTTAAAAATACGACTTTATTGATGTTGTTTTAGCTGAAATCAATGAAGTCGTATTTTCAATCTTACCACTCTTGCTCACTCAAAAGTCACGAGCCGCAACTAATTAAGACGAACGGCTTTCATACAGAACTTAATTTTGGATTTGAGGCCAAAATATCCATCCAAACTAAATGATATATATTTTTTAAAATTAAATGTATATTAAATATCTAGTACGGATGAGAAGTACTTTATTTATTTTTATTTTACATTATGATGTAAATGCCATGAAATAAAATCAATTTTCTTAATTTTAAAGGCAACTTAGAAAATTATTTGCGAGTTCATTATAGTTTTAAAAAAATTATCATATTTGGTGTGTAAATATGATTACGTAAATAAAAATCTAAAAACAATTTTTTTTTTAATTATGTCGATATTTTAAATACGGCATATTTGTGTTCCAAAAGTAAATTGGTAGTTTTTACTTTAAAGTCCACCATAATGCTTATTTTAATATATTTTATTATATTTTCAAAGCAGACGGATGAAACCTTTTTAAATCATCATTAGCCCCCAATAATTGTTAAAGGTGCCTCTAAAATCACGAAAATCAATTCCTTTAATGGCCTACATTTCGTGATGTAAAACAAAAATAAATTAATTACTTCTAATCCGTAATAGATATTTACTATACCTTTTGATGAAAAAAAAATCATTGAGTTTAGGTGAGTATTTTGGCCTCAAATCCAAAGTTACGTTTTGTATGACACAGGCCGAGCAGCCGTTCCTCTTAATTAAAGCATCTATGATATTCCTGGGCGATCATGTTTTCGAGCCAAAAACAAATGATTTTGCTTTACTTTTCATTGCATCTCCGTAATCAATAGTTACACATTCCTCATTCAGAGCATTCAAACATCCGTCCAATGAGCAATAATTATTGCGTGCACCAGAACTGCTAAAACTATCGAACTGGGGACTCCGGCGTTGCGAAATTTTCACGACGACTTCTAGTTAAAATTATTTATTTGATACAAGCATTTTTAACTAGCAATGTCATTTCCATCATGAGCTATGAAGCATTGAAATATACAATTAGATCTTAGTTTCGCCGATAAAAATATCCGTTTGAAAAAGATAAATAGGACTCCACTAAAAAATATGATGGCTTAAAAAAACCAAACAGATCAGCCAACAACGATTCGGAATATACAATTATGCGTAGAATTTAAAAGTTAATAAAAATTATCTCATCAATACACCCTGTTGTGTTACCATCGCATTCGGAACATCTGACGTCACGGGTCTCGGCCGCGCGTATTCTGGTTTTTTATTTGTATCAATTTTTTTATTTTAAATATGTATTTCTTTGGTTTTGAAGAAATTAAAACTTAGTTTGGGTAACTTTAAGCTCTATAATTATTGTTCAATATAAAAAAATATTATTAACGATGGAAATAAGAATATTCACAGTCTAGTCAATTATCAATACGGATATTATGATAATATCTAAATCTTAATTATAAACACCATTATTGTTAAAAAAATTAATACAAAATTCTTTGTGTATAAATATAAATATAATACATAAATATCCTGATGAGGGAAGCTTCACTTCCGAAACATGTTGATATTTATATATTCAACAGTGGTGTACACAAAGTATTTCGTATTCATTTTATTAATAATGACACCACAAAGTAATTATATATTTATTGAAGAAACTATTATTATTCTTTGACTTTTTCTAAAAAGACTATTACTTATGTTTAGTTATGTTTTACTATGAATAGAATATAAAATTACGTACGGAAAAGCTTGTCCTTGTTTTGACATTTGACATTCTGACCTCAAAACCGACCGGCCATAAATTTGTAGAGTTCTGAAGGGCTTTAATAATTCAATCTTTGAAAACAATTTTAACTACAGAAAATATATATTTTTTAATTTAATGTAAAACAAATTTATTAATGTTATTATGAAGTTCTGCTAGTATTTTAGTTTTTTTATTATTGTGAGCTGAGGTCCGTAACTCATACCACTTTAAAGGTCTATTTACATTTACCAGAACAGTACAGTGCAGACACGGCATTAATTGCTCACATTATCTATGAACACATTCATATTACAGCGTACGTAAGCGTAACGTATCCGCATATACACAGGCCAGCACCGGCCGAGATTGTCGGCTAGAATATTTTGACGGTGCTGGTGGCTGCTGGTGACGTCCACGCCTGCGCAGTTAGTATGAACAGTACCGTCACCTTGGCGTCAAGATATTTCTAAAACCAAGAAGATGGACCCAGAAACGTTGATTGAATGGTTAAGGAAATATGGATTGTAAACTAATAATGCATATGGAAAGAGGCTTATAAACTGTGGTTACGTCACATTGCGACGACTTACTCATATGGTTTTATTTTCTCCCACCCTATATTGATTAATAAAATATATATGTGCTGTTATTTATGTTAGAACGTCGTGTTGATAAAATGAAATGGACTGGAGGTCCTTATTATAATTCTTTACTATAATTGGTATACATTATATAAATTTAAAACGCTAAAGTCCCCAGTAAGTATGGTGCAGACTGTGGGTACTTCGATACCGCAGAGCGAGAGTAAGGTCACTTCTTGGGTTCGGGTCCACTTCTGGCCTCGTCATGTTGATCTGTACGTGGGAACTGCAACAGGGGGAGTGGCGGGAGGCAGTCGGTGGTGGAGAGCAGCGGGAGGGGAGGCTAACAATATCCTTCTCCGGTCAGCCGTTTCTCATCACTATTCCTGACGCATACTTCGCTACTTAAAGCAACGTCCCCAAAACACCCCCACACAACCAAATAATGTAAGCCAATATGCGAAACGGTTCCAACTATTTACTCCGAGTCTTAACTATAAAGATTAAAGTTTTCATGAAGTGGCTCATTCGGGTGAGTAGATGCTGACGCGTATTAAAAACCGAGTTATTGCTTCGGTATTCCCCCCGTATTATTATGAGCGGACAAGCATTAGAATTACCATTTCGGTGGTCGCAAAGTCTTGCCGTGCGTCCTACACCCGCTTCCGCCTTATGCCTCCCCCTCCCCCCTTGGCCCACCGCTACCCTTCTGAATATTATTTACAGCCCTGAGTCGTCTCACTGACCACTGTTATTGCCTACATCACGTATTGCACAAAAATCGATTCATCACATCACTGTTCCAAATAATACGTAATACTAAGAAAGTCACCTATGTAATAGTGTTTTTTTTATTATTCTTTTATCTGATGGTTTTAATGATATTATACTGAGCATTATTTCTCTCTTCAGATTATCCACGATAATGATTGTTCATTACTCTAGTATGTAGCAGCGAATGTTGAAGAGTTTTGTATTATATTTGACCGTATAACCGGATGCAATTATTGTCAAGTTTTTGTGAAATAAATGTTTTTGTATTCCAACTAAGTATTGGGTAGGTGCCTACATTTCATACGTTTACGTTTTTATAACTAAAAGTGTTGAGATATTCTGTTCCCTTCTTTTATCTTCTTGATAGCTTATTTATGTTATTTTAGTTCAAGCAAGAATTTAGTTTGACCGAAAATATTATAAAATAGGGTTAGCTGTATCAATCAGGGTGGTTTGACAGTAA
>JAHDVE020000456.1:0-14020 GCA_022606495.2 Halesus radiatus
ATTTTTGTCTATAATAATCTGTTCATAGCATACTTCCGTACGTTTTTTTAGCAGCATAGCTTTTTTAGATAAAATGCAAAGACGTCGCGTCTGTGGTCTTGACCTAATATCAAAACGGAAATGATGCGGAATATATAAAACATGCTTTAATTTTATTCGATTAAAAAACCTTTATAAAAATATGTTCTATCTGTCAATCATAATGTTCGCGGCCATTTTGCTTTACAATTTAATTGCGTTTAATAATGGCTTTAACCATGCCATAATTTTGAGAATTACGGCCGCATGAGATTTTAACAGCAAAAAAAAGAATGGCGACTTACGGTGCTTCAAGATGACTGTTTAAACTTAAAATGTGATGAGATAAGTGTCACTTGCATAGTTTTACTTTCGCTTATCAATCTTTTGAGTATGATGTTAGGCACGTAGTACATGCTAGATAGTAGTAATTAACCTGTATGTCTGTCAAAAATTTTGTCAAAATTCCTACCAACATGTAAAGAATAAAGGCTGACAAATATCATTTTTACGCGCCATCCAACTTAGTTTACCTTTAATCGACATTACGCATTATGTTGACAAGCAATCTATCGTTATCAACAGCTAGCTAGTGAAAGCACTAGTTCGCTTATCTTAATAACAACTCATTTATTATGCTTATAATTAATTAACTTGTTAATTAATTAATTAGCTATAAGTGCAAGAGTACGAGAATAATTCCGAATGTTATGACATGGGACGGTATTGTGACAAACTACCACAAAAAGTACATAAAGCAGCTGGAAGTTACACCTACAATCCAGGCATACATCCAATCCTTAGTACTGAAGAAGACTCTCGAGACCATATCTTTTGAGCACCGCAGAGGTCTTGAAGATGGACTTGACAGGGAAGAAGCTATCCAGCAAGCAATTGTTAGGATGAGAGATACATGTAATGTTAATGGAAAAGCTGATGAATAACGAAAACATAAATTGAAACTATCCCATAAATAAATTTAATATTTGGAAAAAAAAAATTAATTGATTAGCTAATAATATAAACTACTGAATAATAAGTAATTTATTTATGGGTTAAATATTTCTTGCGTTTTGTTTCATGGCAATCTTGCTTCCTTACTAGGTGCATACTCACATAACCTTTCTACTGCTTCCTCAATAGCACTTTCTCTGTCAGACCAGTCCTCGATGCTTCTTCTGTGTTCCAAGGAGATAGCCTCGAGTGTCTTTCTCAGTACAAGAGACTGTATGTATGCCTCTATAGTAGGTGTAACACCTAGCTCTTTCATTTGGCTTCTGTGATACTTAGTCACCACACCTTCCCAGGTCAAGACATATGCGATTATTCTAGTTTTTGCTTTGTATAGCAGCCCCAGTTCATTTGCAAGCAGGTCGTATTTTCGTTTCTTTTCGTTTTCGGTGCATTGCAAATTATCCTGGCTAGTTATACCAACTTCAATTAGAATAATCTCTCCTGCTTTCTTATCATAAACAAATATATCTGGCCGATTGTTTTTAACTAGTATGTCAGTTTTTATTCTTGTATCAACTTTGATTTCAGCAAAGTAAACTACTGAATAACTACTATTTATTTAATATGGAAAGTTTTGTTTCTTACCTTTATCCTATCTGCAGACTACACCTCGTCACCATGTTGCACTACCAACCTTACAGTCTCATCGCAAGCGTCAGCCATTGCAACCTCCCTTCTTATTCCTCTGAGCATATTATTCCTTCTGTAATCGAAGGAGATGGCCTCGAAGGTTTTCTTCAAAATTGTTGATTGAATGTAAGCCTTTGTTTTGTTATCAATTCATATCTTCTTGACGTGTTTTTTATGATAATTTGTTACTATGCCGTCCCACGTGATGACAAACGGTATAAGCTCTACTTCGCATTTATACATACTCGCTAATTCTTTAGCCAGCATATCATACTTCCTGTACTTTTCGGTCTCCTTTGTTTTTAGCAATGATTGTGACGTTATACCTACCTCTATAATGATTATTTTATTGTTGAGTTTGTCATGTATGAATATGTCGGGTTTATTATAGCTTAATTTAACATCAGTGATTATATTCTCGTCATTTCTTATAGTGACATTGTCGTTGGTAAGTGGACTGAATAACTATATAAGAGAACGACATTAATAAACCAATTCGTGGTCACCAATTATTCTTCAGAACCCGACACAATCATTCTTTTCTTTTCAAAGACCAAAGCTCAAATAAATATTCTCAAAAATTTAGTTCACCAATAGCGTGTTAGGTACCATCAAATATTCATACAATGAGGCGAGACTTGGAGAGATATGAGTAAGTATAATACTTACCGATCGTGAAGAGCCTAAGGCCTCCTGCAAAATCATGTTTCGATACAGCATCTCGTTAATTTACATCTTAAATTGTAGTCACTTGATAGTTGTACCAAAAATATAAATTCAAATGCATGAGTCAAGATGGCCAGGCGCCATAAGTTTCGGCTATGTAGTCTTTATATGGGTAAAGATTGAAGCCACAGTGGTTTGAATGAAATAGGCATAGCAAGCTATTGTCATAGAAACTTAGTTTCTAATTTAGACAATTTGATATCTTTTGATTACATTAATTTTTTACAATAAAACTATACTTATTCATATGCTAGCGAAGAAACCACTAGAAATTAAGGTGAAAAGATATCTCCATACATATTAGCAAAGTTTTTAACAAAGTATGGTATAAGGATTTTATGCCATAAATTGTGAGCAATGTCGCAGTTTTTTATGCTATATGGAGATTGAATTTGTCTTAGCTGTTTTAAACTCATATAGATATAATGCCATCTATAAACAACCGAGTGTCGATGGCGAGATGTGAGAATGGATGTATACGAAAGTGCAATACCAAATTGAATATAGAATCATACGCAAACAAACCAGCCTTTATTTTTTCATTGTGTAAATTCAGGCCTTAAACTGTCAATTTCCACAATGCAATTCAGTATTCTGACTAAAATTTCCGAGTCTTTTCCTTCCGGTAGTTCCGGTGATTTATCAAGAGAAACTGACAACTCTTTGTCGTAAAATTTAAAAGTTTCAATGTTTTCGCAATTTGTATTATTCAAGCAATAAGATAATTTAGTATTTTGTAATATAAATTCAAGAATTTTTCTTAGAACATCTGTTGTCAAAAACGTGTGCTGTGGAAAGCATTCAATCGTTGCTATGATTTTATCAAATATTCCCTTCCTATAAACATCATTATGCAACAAATACATAATTAAATCAGCAAGATTTTTGTTGTAGGTTACACTTTTGGCGCGTTCAGATCCAATAGCATCAACTAAGGTAAAGTCAATACCTGCGGGTTGTAAAATGTCAACTTTATTATAGCAAATTATCACAACTTCGGGTATAATTCCAATTTCCCTAATAGAGTTTGGAGAGACAGGTTTGAAGCAGTACATGTTTCTGTGTTCTTTGCAGTATTCAAATTGTACCAGCCGACCATTACTTTGAAAAAAACTCTTCTGTGCTGGTACTTCGCATATCTCACATATTTTATGTGCATTTTCCGCTAAAAATAACATAGCATTCTCAAACAAAGCTTGAACCTGAATTTTAGTGGCCGGGATTCCCATCTTATTGTCTGCAAAAAAAATTGATGCAAAGACTAGCACTATTGGATCAATATCAACTTCTGGTGGTGAATTTTTGAGAATGAAATAATGTTTTTTTGTTTCTTGTGCATCCCATTTTAATTTGTGCATGAGTTCATAAAGAAGATAATTTGTATAAGTTGCATATACATTTTCAAACCCGCAGTTGTAACGAATAGCAATTGAGTAATGCAGCAGGTCTCCAAGAATATCATTATTGAGCTTTTTGGCGTCTAAAAGTTCTAGATTTATAATTCTCTCACACTGAAACACCGGTATTTGAAAAAGTCCACCTATAGTGTTTTTGCAATTATCATACATTTGCTGCAATAACATAGTAGATGCATTATGTTTCAAAGAAACTAAATCAGAAATCTTTGATAGGGTTTTATAACTTAAAACACCATTAAGTTCATCATTGTTAAGTATCTTCTCGATCAATAAATGTGCTTTCGCACCATCAATGCAATAACGCACGATTGTCTTTTTTTCTCCTAATAAATATTCCGATGTTTCATTTGGCTGTACTGTTTTATTATTTGCAAGCAGCTGCAAACAACAAAGGTTATTTTGAATATCAACCCGGTCAGGGTATATAATACGATTATCGCAATTTTGTTGGATCATATTTCGTTTATTTGCACTTCGCTTGCGAGATTGGTACTATTATGATCTAATTCAATATTATTGCTGATTTCGTCTGAGTCCATAACGCTTTCAAATGCATGTACTTCAAATTTCGAGCATTTGAGATTACAAATAGCATACAATACAAAAATCATGGGTAGTGCAGCCTTTAAACCTTTTTATAATATGTTAAAGATCTTTATCATAGATAGGGGTGTATAATTTAAAAAAATATAATAATTTATTTATGGGTTCTTTTAGCTGTTTTATATCATTCATTGGAATTTAGGTCAGGCTCCTCTGTTACCATCAGTCTATTCATAACATCATCTACCTCATCTATTCCTCTTCCGCCTTTATAATTTAAATGATAAAAATTTTGGGAAGAGGGGGTAAGGAAAATTTTCACTAATCGGAGATTTGCAAGCTGAGATGTGGGGTAGATATGATATAAAATATAGTCCAAGTCTATTCTCAAAGGTAGTATTCTAATTAGTTTTGTTTTTTACTTGTGTACAAATTTGTCACAAGCAGTCATCCTATGACCACCGCTAATATCATTGACTGGTCTAGATCATCTTTTCTTCCAACAAAAGTTTATAGCATCTATTAAAGTTTCAATAAAAAGACTTACTAAAGCCATCTACAGCACTCTGGACTAAATGTTTGATTCGACTAAGTGTTCAATTCTATAATTTTCTATACTGTGTAATCATTATTCTACAATCTCGTCATATATGGTATGATTCCGGAGGTGCCGTAGCCGAAAGGCGAGCTCCTTGGTGTTGAGAAAAGTCCTTGCAGGTTCAAAACCGGCATTGGTCAATTCGATGATAGTAGCCTAAAATTTAGGTTTAAACTCCCTGGTTAGGCAATCTGCATCTATTGCAGTTGAAAGTATAAGCCCTTTCCTAAAAATATAGGGAACGATCTGTTAGTAGCGATAGTTATGATGTGTGACAGCCCTTCGGTTCAACCCGAGAAGAATAATCCAAGCCACCTAGTGGTATGATTCGGCTGTAGCTGACGTGAAGAGTTTATGTGTGGTTGAAGTGTAAGTTTATGTAGTAATGAGGTGTGTAGTTATGAAAATTTGATGTCATGGACATACATAAATAAAATCTTCTAAGATTTTTATTTCTGGTATGATTCCGGTTTTTATCCATTGGGGAACCACGACGATTTGTGAGAATGTAATATTTATGTTTTTTTCAGTCTATGATGACAATTGTATTTTTTAAATGCACATTAAGAGTAGTAGCTATGAAAAGAGTGATTGAGAGGAAGAAAAAGCCTGTATTGCCATTTGGTTTATTGTAACATAATTAAATGCATGTTTTAATAAATGATGCGAATTCTAGTCGTATACTAGCCTCAACATGCGTATCAAGCTTAAGCATCTCTACTCAAGTTGACTTTTTTTTGCTGACATGTGCTAAGCTATTTTGCATACAAATTTTCAATACTTACAAAATTAATAGCTAGAAAACTACATAATCTAACTCGCTAACTGTATCTGGTCTTTTATATGTAATAAAGGCAATATAAGCACTTATATATTTCTGAGTACATGACTCCCGTTGTGAAATTTAAAATTAAAAAAATCTTAAAGCTGAAACATTAACTTAAATGCTTTTGCCACCTAGATGCCATAATTCTATATGATTACATACACAATTTAAAGTATTTCGCAAAACTTGATTATAAATATAGCGCATGTTTATAAAACAAAAAACCAAATTACTTGATAAATTATGAATCACCTATGGCTATCTAATAAGCTATAATCGTATTTATGGACTAAAAATTAAAAAGTCCCATTTGTTTAGATTAGAGAGAATAATCAAAAAAATCTGCGTTGGTCTCTTATATAATTTCTCATGCATCTCTATATTTTGGTTCAAAAAAAGCAAGTTTGCAATTAGAGATATTATCATCTATTTATTGACTGTCAAATCACTATCTAATTTGCTGAGCATGTCGAAATATAGATCTTTGGCATTTCTCAATCTGTACAACCTACTCAAATTATGTATTGCATATTCTGCAACTTCACAATTCCCCGTTATACATTTTTTGTAATAAGCCTCGGCCCAACCTAGAATGCCAACGAGTTGATAAGCTCTTCCGAGATTGTACCACACTATCAGTAAATTAGATTTATCATCCCCAAATCTTATTTCTGCCCTGCGCAGGATATTAAAAGCTGCATTAGCATATATCTCCCCGTTAGTTAACTTTTTTGATAAGGAATGATTTAACATGATTGTAGACAGTATAACAATTTCTTCAATTTTCAAGTCATAATTGATAATAGTTAACAACTTTTTAGCCGATTTTTTTTGCAGAAATCTAGGATAATATGAACTAAGCAGATCCATTCGCGTGTTTGCATCTAAAGTATTTATCAGAGCAATAAATTCCTTGCAAGTTCTAATGCGGCCACTAGTAACATTTATTTTGCTAGCAGTTATCTCATTAATGTGATTTCTTATTATAATTCTTTGTCGATTTCTTTGGATCCTGATAAAGCTTTCGATATTCTCGTAGTCATCAAAGTTACCGGCTAGATAATAAATTAGTGAGTAATGGTCTGCAGTAATTTTTTTACAAAAATATACAATGTTGTTAAAATCGTTATGTATCAGTGATGCTTTGATACCGATAAATGCAATATTGTAGAAATAGTCAATTTGATGTCTCATATATTTGTTGCAGAAGTTTCCCTCTACAAACTTTGCTACAATGCCAATACCCTTTTGGTAATTTCCAGAATTTAAGTACGCAAAAATAAGGGCTTTGATTATGTAATGCCACTCGCAAAACAGCAATCCGTGGAAGTTGCGAAACTCTCGGAAAATCTTTCTTCGTTCCGATTTCGTTTTGTTCTTATAGCAGGTGTTTTTCAGCCTCTTCATATATCGCTTCAATCGCCTATGCTTGCGATGCTTAACTTCCCCCTTAAGTGCGTTATCTCTGTAAATGAATCCATTCTTGAAAAATTTTTTGACAAGTTTTTTACACTGCGCTATAAAAACATCGCTGTTGTATTCTTCTTGATTTTCGAGTAATTTAAGTAGGTCTTCATATTTTTGTCGAGTTCTAAGCACCTTCTTTGACGTCATTTCACTTTTCTTGTCAACATTTGACATTTTTTCATATAAACGTGCAGTTTGTAAGTCCCCCTTTGCCATGTGAAGCTCATTTAACAAATGCTTAAGTTCTTCGTTTGCATAGTCAGTCTTATAAAGTTTTGTTGACAGCTCTACAGCCAGATTAGCTTTCGAAATTATTTGCAAATATTTACCAACGTAAAATATTGTTTTGTTTCTATACAAATCAACCGCATTAATGCGTAAATGTTCAATGTCAGGTGTGTCTAGCTCATCAATAGATGTATCGAATATTTTGTAGCAAATTACAAGTCTTGTTAACATATATCTAAAATATGATATTTTGTTGTTGTAGATGTAAAGGTCGAGCAGGCGAAAATGTAAATTGCTTATATTTGTAAACAGCTGATCTTCTTCTATTACTGCCTCCTTTTTTACATCACATATGAAGGCGTGATTTTGTATACAAAACTCTAAGTATTGTTGATATGGATCTGAAAAATCTGTTGTATATTTTGATGTATCCAAATGCTTAATTATACCGTAACCAGGGCCCTCTGCACATTCCTCAGCAGCGATTAATATCCTCAATTTATCATCGACGGTTTTTACTGTGTTTATAGTGTTTATATATGTCAGATATAATTCAAACTCTTTGCATTCAAAGCAATAATCAATGAATTCTAATAAATACTCATTATCAGGCATTTTTTGAGCAAAAAGACAGTTTAAGATATTACAAACCCTTTTGCCTGCATATTGATTCAGTTCATTTGCAAAATCACTAATTCGATATACATAGCCGTCAAATTGCATTATTTCAAACATTGCAAATACCTTTTTGTAGTAGTACGCTCTAACATTTTTATTTGCATTATACAACCTATCGAAAATTTCTATTTTTTCTTCGATATATTCTCGTTGATTATTAAACTCCTGTAATTTCGTTAGAAATACCTCGGTGTCTATGTCAAAGCCCAGCTCCTTAGACATTTGATATGCGCATATTAATTCATCTTTATTACTGTCCTTTTCTATGTACTTACAATAGCAGATATAAGAATTTAGTCTGTCACCTATATCTTCTAAAATTAGATGCAGTATATAAATACATTTGTTTTTGGTGGGATACAGCCTCAGAAGCCGAAGTATGACAAATAAACATCTTCCAATATCATCAGTTCCGTAGAAGCTATTTGCAAGCGAAAGTAATTTGTTGTGGGTGTCATAATGATCTAAAACAAGCTTAACGTTTTCAATTGGCTCATTGTATATCCTTTCGTATGTTTTTGCTGCAATTTCCTCAAAATTAATGTGTATTTCTTCTTCATTGCACAGTTGTGTGTTTATGTAATCTATATGGTTCGATTCCCTATTCAGTTTATTGAATATCATCGTAATGGATATAAAAAATTAGATGCATGTAAATTGAAATAATAGAATATGTAGTATGATATTGCAAAATTAGAATCATTTACTATTGCAACACACTTGTAATTATTTAGCTAGATTACAACAAAAGTAACGTTATCTTTAACTGAAAAAATATGTGTAATGAGTTGCAGACGAATATATAATCCAACAAGCATTTATTAGGATAAGAGAAGCTGTGTTTGATGTGGAAATTGCTGAGTTACGATAAGAAAACTAGCCTTAGATAAAAGATGAATTATAGAGGCTGATGATCTAATATGAGGATACAGCAAATTTATATCCTACACACCGATAACATAGCACTAGTTGGGCATAATAAGTATTCACTACGAAGATAGAAAGTTAAAAATTAAATTTTGATTAAAATGTTAAAGTTTTAATCATCATAAACTTCATGTGACATACAATGCAAAGAGTAGACTAATTATTTTAGAATTATTATAGTATAAACGCGTACGTATTATGCGGTCAAAATGCGAGCTTGATTTTATACCGACAAATTGGCATGCATAAAACATTGATGTTATAAGTAATTTATATATGGGTTATATATTTCTTGCTTTTTGTTTCATAAAAATGATGCTTCCTTACTAGGTGCATACTCAGACAACCTTTCTACTGCTTCCTCAAAGGCACTTTCTCTGTCGGACCAGTCCTCGATGCTTCTTCTGTGCTTGAGGGATATGGCCTCAAGTGTCGTTTTCAGTACCAAGGATTGGATATATGCTTCGATGCTGAGTGTGATTTCCAGCTCTTTGACTTGGCTCTTGTAATACTTGGTAACCACGCCATCCCATGTTACCATGCAAAAATGAAAAGAGAAACAATTAATTCATAGTAAATTTAGATATTCTCATCTTTGACCACAAATTAACAGATATATTTGCAAGGGACGAAGAAAATAGTGTTAATATCCCGATTAAAATTGGAATAGCTGGCCTTTATACCTATCAATCATAGAAAACGAAAAGCTTCTTTAATACGATATATTGGCTGGGGGGAATGAAGGCAAATTATAACAGAAGTGTGGAAATTATTCCTGTCATTTTACCATGGGATGTGGTTGTTATAAAATTATATAAACGATACATGCCTCCTCGAGTCTCTTTAAAAAGATACAAACATACATTCAGACAGTCACGCGCAATAAAACACTCGAACCATATGTTTTAAGAATCGTAGTAGCATCTGCGAGGGAATTGAAAGAAGAGATGGAGGCGAACTGGAGTTTAAGATATTTAAGTTGAAGTGCAATGAAGTAGCCGAAGGTAAATACTGGAGCAAAACTTAATTTAAACATAAACTATTTACAATTTTTATTTTGCCTTTCTACTTATTCCTTATTAGTAAAAAATTTTGTCTGTAGTCATAACGCATCAATTAAATGACCCTTAATGGATTTATGCACTCATACTACTATTGACAATCTCAAAGAAAAGCTAGGTAAATTAATTGCATTGATAGAATATAACCACCAAAATAATACTTTCTGTACATATTGTAGATCAACATTTGTGCTGCATCTATGCATGGAATGCGGTGTAATAACGTGTTTGAACAAGAATCACTTTTGTCATCATTACGCCTCTACAAATCATGATTTCGCTTTCAACACAAGCAAGAATATTGTATACTGCTTTATCTGTAATAAATATGTTCACTTTGAGCTTTTTGAATACCTTACAACAAAGACACCAGGTAGAATTTTGACCAAAAGTCCGATTCAGGATTGTAAATATGCAAATAGTACCAAACATGATATTTTACAATCAATTCCAGACAAAATATATAAAAAATATCCATGTTTAGTAGTAAAGGGGTCGGCAAATCTTGGAAACACTTGTTATCTAAATTCGCTTTTTTCCGTTTTACTTTATCTAAAGCCATTCAAGGATTACTTTTTGAATTTGAATCATGTTAAAGATGATTGCAAAGCAATTAATTGTGTGATCTGTGACATATACGACCTGTACAAGGACATGTATTCAAAGTCCAAGGGATTTCTACAATGCAATCTTTTAGTAACACTCGCGATTAAGAATGCCGATTTTATAGGATCTAAGCAGTATGATGTGCATGAGCTGTATATCAAACTTATTGATTATATAAATGAAGTTGATTGCAAGCTTGGTGAGATATTTAAAGGTACAAACATGATGGTATCATCGTGTATGCAATGTGGTAAGTGCACAGAAACAACAGAAATATTTTTCAATCTCAGTGTTGCACTAGCAAGTGATCTACAAAGAATGGTTGATACTTTTTACGAGGAGGAAATATTGAACGAATTACATTGTGAAAATTGCAATGGAATATACAAAAGCACGAAGAAAAGCATAATCTCACTTTACCCACAGGTTCTTGTTTTGCAAGTGAAGCGATTTGAGTACAGAGGAGACAGGATTGTCAAACTTGATGACATCGTGCTACTGAATGAATATCTTATAATTCAAAATGTCAAATACAAGTTTTACGGAACAATCGTCCATCAAGGTACAGCATACAATGGGCATTACACGTCATTCGTAGAAATTGATGGGGGCAGTCTATGTTTTAATGATGAGATACTGACAAAGGCAAGTGTTTTTGATGTTAAAAACAATTGCTCATATCTTGTGTTTTATAGCAAATGCGATACAAAATAATTTGTTAAGATTAATGTATTATTAGGTTCTGCAAAGATTCTAGAGCTGAAGAGGGAAGTGCGTAGTCTGTAAAACCAAAAAAGAAATGCTTTTTTAATCTTGACTTAATTTGATGGTTAAGATGTTCGACAAATATCTTGCATAGTAAAGTTTAATCTACTTTTAAATCGTATGGATTACTAATACACATATATGGTCACCCTTAAACGAGATATTTACTTCCATTAGTATGTGCGATTTTGCACATTTGTCAACTAAACAGCTTCGAAGTTTAAAACATTTGACATTCGATTTATTTAAATCATATCTCAGCCAAGCAACTCTATTTAGCATTTCTCTAACTGCACGCATCTCAAAATTAATGAATTCGTTGGTAATATCCGAGGCTACTCTAATTAGGAAATATCTAAATCAAAAGCTTCTATCTATTGTAAGTCATAAAGAAATACACAAAAGAAAGGCTTATATCCAATCAACATTGAAATAGAAATTTTGAGGCTATTTCCCTTTGCTACAGAAGGAATAATATGATGAGAAAATAGGGAGGTTGCAATAGCTGACGCTTGCGATGAGAATGTGAGGTTAGTAGTGCAACACGATGATGAGGTGTAGTCTCGGATAGTCTTCGGAACAAAACAAAATTTAATTATTAATTAACAAAACGCATGAAGAAATATTGCCCATAAATGCATAACAATAATGACATACAAAAACTAGGACCCTTGGAAAATTTACCTGATTACACGGTTTTTAAACGTAAGACACCAGGTAAACTAAGCTTAGCATTGTTACCTAAAACGTTGTTCAATTGGCACTTAGTCTTACGAAGAAAACTATTTCTAGGTTGTACAAATTTCGAAGCAGAAATTCTGTATGTAGAAAATAAACTGATATACACGACAAAAGGTATATTTGAGGTTCAAGGACCACTTAATACCAAATTAACAGATAAAAAAATAGCAAACTTGTTTAAGAATGGGTTAGATGAAAATTTTGAAAAAATAATAGAGAAGCACCTGGAAAAAGAAGAGAGAAAATTGCAAAAAACAAAAAATATAACAGAAAACAACATACCTGTAGACAAAAATTGCTACTACACAGCCTTTAGTATAGATAAGGATAAATACAAAACAACGCGGTATGAAGAACAGAGCAATAAGCAAGAAACAAGTTTGCATGTTCCTGTAGGCAAAGTTGAAACAAAAGACAAGAAAATAGAAGCAAAAATATTTGACAATAGTTACATTCCGCGTAAAAGAAGTGGTACTACAGACAGAGGCGAGATACTAGAAGCTATGAAAGATGTAATATATTGCAAACGGGAAAGTATGAATACGCTAGAAAGGGGTGGTACCGCCAAAAATTGCAAGATTATAGATGAACCCCCATCCTTTTATAAGTTAGATCCAAAAAACAATGTACTGAATAGTGATATTGACCTTAGCGTTATCAATATGTATAAAGAAGATAATAAGAAAACAATAACAAAGGAAAATGACAATAGCATATTAGAACCAGAAATACCAAAACCAAGAGTATTTTTCAAGCGTAAAAGTGATTTAAGTATGGTTATCGGTAATAAACATGCAAAAGTTACTGATACAAAGGAAGATATTAAAACAAAAGAAGATACACCTACTGTTACCGAGTTTATAATGCAAAACACAATATTTACGCCGAAAATCGAAGTAAAGGGTAATAATGACACGGCAAATACGGGTAATAATGTATTTGAGACGTATACGAATGATATAAGCCGCAAAATTGACGCAGATGCCGCATTGGCTAAAAAAAATACAAAAAATGATGTTACAGCCAGCTATCTACTGTCTAACCCAATGAATACAAATAATCATTTTCAAAGCCTAAAAAATCACGGTGAAGATTTATTACAGGAAATTTACGGCTGCCATGGAAGTGAGACTGATGACGATTTTTAAAATCACTTTTGATCTGTCTAAAATTACAGTAGACATAAAGATTTGTTTGACAAATCTAACCTTTGAGGAAGAAAAATAAATTTGAACAATTTTGGCATAGTTGAGAATGTAAAATTGATGTAAACAAAGAAAATATAGCAGAGTACGAAAAGATTAATATTGAGCATTATAGGAATAGTAACGGTAATAGAGATATTGAGCAAAACATCAACTATCAGCCTTCCGTGACAGTCCTAGAAACTAAGAAAGCTGACAACCATGATGTAATAGAAATATACGAAAACAGAAACAAAACAAACAATGAAAAAGAAATGCTTGATGCGGTAAATGTAAGTGAAAATAAAGCATATGCTCATAAAGAGCCAGAAACGTCTGATATCTTCCAGAGTAAGTTACATTCTAATATGCAGATTGAAGAAAAAAACGGGGATTTACATGGTAATGAATTTGAACCAAAGCATAATGATATCGAACAAACGGGAAATACCGTCAAGAGGATTGTTAGACGCCATACGTCGGAAATTTTGACCATTCGAAGTGCTACAAAGCAGTCAGCCAGCAAAAGTGCTATCGTTGCAGATGATTTTGCAGATACAAATATACACGACTACAAAGCTGCAGTCTAT
>JAHDVE020000457.1:0-17908 GCA_022606495.2 Halesus radiatus
GTGAAACGTGAAGCCACTATAGATGTATATAAATTTAATAGTGAATCAGATGATTCTAAAGTAATAGAAATGGCAAAGTTTACAAGATAATCCCCCACGGGGAGGGCAAATTATGTCTAAAAATATTGTAATCCTAACAGGTGCAGGAATTTCCGCTGAATCTGGCATAGCTACATTTAGAGATAGCGGAGGTCTATGGGCTCAGCATAGGGTAGAAGACGTGGCAACACCAGAAGGATATGCCCGTAATCCTTCGCTGGTGCTTAATTTTTATAATAAACGCCGTAGCGACCTTAGAGACGCAGAGCCAAACAAGGCTCACTATGCTTTAAGAGATCTTGAACAGAACATAAGTGGCAATGTGCTTGTCGTAACTCAGAATGTAGACGACCTCCACGAGCGGGCGGGTACTGATAACCTCATACATATGCACGGGGAGCTTTGCAAAGTGCGTTGCACCAACTGCAAAACCATAACGCAGACCGAGAGCGACATAAACCTTGACTCTGTCTGCTCCACATGTGGCAAAGTCGGCGTGCTACGCCCTCATATAGTGTGGTTTGGTGAAACGCCATTTCAGATGGATGAAATAACCATGGCACTTGAGCATTGCGACCTTTTCATATCCATCGGTACCTCGGGCAACGTCTATCCAGCAGCGGGTTTTGTGCAGTACGCCAATGCTGCGGGTGCGCACACTGTGGAGCTTAACCTTGAAGCATCAGCGGGAGCTTCGATGTTTAAAGAGTGCATAAATGGCAAAGCCACAGAGATAGTACCCGCTTATATTGAGGGGGTACTTAAATGACAAGAGAAGAAATGCATGATTATATGCTGAGCTTTCCCCATGCAGTTTGTGACTATAAAGAAGAGTGGAAAGCCTTTCTCTACAAGTTAGACGATAAGTTTTTCGCTCTGGTATGTGAGAATAAGGATAACAAGCCTGTGGTCTCTCTCAAATGCAATCCTGCCAGAGCTTTAGAGCTTCGGGAGCAGCACAGCGAAATACACCCAGGCTATTACTTAAGCAAGGCCAACTGGAACACTATGGAAATAAGCAATTCGTTGGATGATGAACTCATGAAAGAGCTTATGCGCCATTCATACGAATTGATATTTCATAAGCTCACAAAGAAAAGACAAAGAGAATTAGCGTAGTTCGCATAATAAAAAGTTTGCAGAATAAAAGTAACGGAGAAAATTAATGCCCCAAAAAGTAGTTCGCAACGAGAAATTAAGGAATATAGCCATCATCGCCCACGTTGACCACGGTAAAACCACGCTAGTTGATGCCCTGTTCCGTCAAGGGTCAATATTGCGTGATAATCAAGCCCTTGAAGAGCGAGCCATGGATAGCATGGATCTTGAGCGCGAGCGTGGCATCACCATCGCCGCAAAGAACTGCGCTGTATGGTATAAAGGTGTGCGAATTAACATCGTCGACACACCAGGACACGCCGACTTTGGCGGCGAAGTGGAAAGAGCTTTGTCAATGGTTGACGGGGCTATCCTGCTTGTTGACAGTTCGGAAGGACCGTTGCCGCAGACTCGTTTTGTTCTCAAAAAAGCACTTGAGAGAGGGTTGCGCATAATAGTGGTTATCAATAAGATTGACCGCAAAGACGCCCGTCCAGATGAAGTTCTTGATGAACTGCTTGATTTATTTATCGACCTTGACGCCACTGAGGAACAGATTGAATTCCCACTTCTTTATGCTATTGGGCGTGAAGGTATGGCAAAAAAGACTCTCGAAGAAACAGGTACGGATTTAACGCCTTTGTTTGATCTTGTCCTTGAAGAAGTTCCCGCTCCTGTGGCAGATGAGAGCGCTCCATTTACAATGCTAGTAAGCGATCTTGGCTATTCGGACTATCTTGGCAGACTTGCTGTGGGTAAAGTGCAGGCGGGGCAGATTAAAGTAAATGAAAACCTCGTCCGTGTGGATGAAGACAATAAGCACCACCCTGTAAGGATATCTAAATTACAGATTTACGATGGTCTCGCACTTAGAGATGCCGACGTCGTAGCCGCTGGAGATATTGTAATTTTGGCAGGTATTTCTCAAGCTTTTATTGGCGATACGATCACAAGTGCCACCTCCCCTGTTGTGCTTCCTAGGCTGCGAGTGGACGAACCCACAGTGTCAATGAAAATAGGCCCAAACACCTCCCCTCTTGTGGGTAAAGAAGGCAAATGGGTGCAATCTGGGCGTATAAAAGAACGCCTGCTCAAGGAAACCCTTAGCAACGTGGCTATACAGGTCGAAGAGACAGAAGATAAAGAAAGTTATGTTGTCAAGGGCAGAGGCGAGTTCCAGCTTGCGATACTTATCGAAACTATGCGCCGTGAAGGCTTTGAGCTGTCCGCAAGCCGCCCTGAAGTAATATTTCGCACGAAAGACGGCAAGAAAATGGAGCCTATTGAGCATGTGTATATAGACTGCGAAGAGACTTTTATCGGCGTTGTTACCGAAAAGCTTTCTATCCGCAAGGGGCGCATGACCAATATGGTTAATAAAGGCACTGGCCGTGTGCGTGCAGAGTTCAGCATTCCTTCACGTGGCTTGATAGGCTATGGCAATGACTTTATGACCGATACTAAAGGTACAGGTATCATGAACTCTCTATTTGCCGGCTATGAAGAGTACAGGGGCGATTTTCCAACTCGCTTCAACGGGTCTCTGGTATCTGATAGGGCAGGCAATGCAGTTGCTTACGGCTTATTCCACCTTGAACCCCGTGGCAGGCTTTTTGTCCTTGCTGGCGATGTGGTTTATGAGGGAATGGTAATCGGCGAATACAATAAAGACCAGGATCTTGACGTGAACCCTTGCAAAGAGAAGAAGTTGACCAATATGCGAGCTTCGGGCAAAGATGAGCACATTATATTGAAGCCTATAAAGCTTATGACGCTTGAAGAGGCTATATTTTTCCTAGCACCAGACGAGCTTGTGGAAGTAACTCCGAAATCGATCCGTATCCGTAAAACCATATTGCCCGCCCAAACAAGGCACTCTACACGCTCAAGGAGCGCAAAAAATAGTTAACGGATGACTGATTATAAGACGTTTTATAAACATGCTGAGGCTGAGATAGTTGAGAGGAAATCCCGCTTTATTGGATATGCCTTTCCTGTGCAAACTGCTGATGAGGCCGCTGTACACATTGCCGCGGTCAAAAAAATGCACTTCAAAGCCCGTCACAATATATTTGCCTACCGTGTTGAGGTGATGGATAAGCAGTCTGATGACGGTGAACCATCTGGCACGGCAGGTATGCCTGTCTTGGAGTTCCTTAAAAAAATGGAGCTCCGAGATGTGCTTATTGTGGTAACCCGCTATTTCGGCGGGATTCTACTTGGTGCGGGTGGATTAGCCCGCGCTTACGTCCTTGCCGCAAAGGAAGCAGCTAAAGCAGCAGTTATCATTGATAAAATACCCTATCAAAAAATAATTATTAAAACCGACTATAATTTCCTTGGTAAGCTTCAGCACGAAATACCAGCCCTTGATGCTATTGTTGATAACATCTCTTACGGTGAGGGTATTGAACTCACAGCCCTTGTAAAGCCACAAAATACAGAGAATTTCATAAATAAAATAACTGACATAACGAGTGCCACCGCCCACCTCGCTATTGTAGGTGAGATCTACACCGAATGGCTTGGAGGCAAGCGTCTGTGATATTTTTCTGGATTCGATGACTTCGATTATTGCATTATACATAGTTTGTCTTTTCGGGTAAGTTGTCCTTGCTAAGTTGTCTTTTCGCTAAAAAGGTATAGACTTTTAAATCTCTGTCAGCTATATTTCAATTGATGTACAATATAGGTCCATGATTTTTTGAGGTGTAGACACAATGAAAGCAGATATAATTAACCCCTTTATTACCGCAACCATCAACGTTTTCCAAACGATGACTGGTTTTGAACCGACTAAAGGGGAGATATATGTTAAACAAGATGATAAAATGAAATATGATATATCAGGCATCATCGGCATCGCTGGAAAGATGCAAGGGTATATCGTTCTGAGCTTTCCCGAGCAGCTCGTGCTTGATTTTGTGTCAGGATTTCTTGGGGAAAAGAAAACCCATATGTCAAAAGATGTTATCGACGCCGTTGGTGAATTTGTAAATATGATTGCAGGTTCGTCAAAGAGAGTGTTTGCAGAGCAGGGCATGAAATACAATATCGGCATCCCGAGTGTTATCACAGGGAAAAACCATATAATTAACCGCCCAAGTAATGTTGTTTGCATCGGCGTGCAGTTCCACGTTGGCGATCAGCAATTTGTTATTGAAGTTGCGTTGAAAGCTAAGGAAGATTAATCCAGTGTACAGAGCAGATGTTTTGTATAAACCTTTTGCTGTGGCCTTTCTGGCGTTTTCTATTTTTTTGGGAGGCACGACATTGAGTTTGGGTGAAGAATTTATACTGAAAAACGGGGTCACTGTCGTATATGAGAACACGCCCCACACTCAGATAGCGTCCGTGCAGGCTTGGATTAAGACAGGTTCAGCAAATGAGAACGCTCAAAATAACGGCATTTCTCACTTCCTTGAGCATATTTTATTTAAAGGCACTAAAAACTATAAGCCAGATGAAATTGATGTAATAGTTGAATCAGCAGGCGGGCAGATGAATGCAGGCACCAGTAAAGATTACACGATGTATTACGTCACTCTTCCCGTTGAGCACGCAAGCGTTGCGTTCAGCGTGATTTCCGATATGGTTTTCAATGCGAGCTTTATTCCTGAAGAAATCGAAAAAGAGAAGCCTGTCGTGGTGCAGGAGATACAGAGAAAGTACGATAACCCCACTTACGATATGTGGCGAGACGCCATGGCGGATATGTATGAAGCAACGCCCTACGCTATGGAAGTCATAGGCACTGAGGAAAACGTAAACTCGTTTACTTCAACGATGCTTAAGGATTATTACAGCTCACACTATCATCCGAAAAATACCACGTTGGTAGTGGTTGGCGATATTTCAAAAGCTGAAGCAAAAAACCTGGCCGATAAATATTTCTCAGATATCTCAAAAATCGAACCAGCAGCAGGATATAACAAAAAATGGTCGCCCAAGCCTCTCCCCAAGAAGGCCGAAGGCAAGATTTACCGTAAGGAAGTCGCACAAGACTATGTTTTGCGAGCTTACAGAGTTTCAGCCACTGCGGCAGATGCACCAGTATATGAAGTACTCTCAGAGATCCTTTCTGGCGGCGAGTACTCACTGCTTAATATTGCGCTTAAATATGATAAAGACCTCGTAACAGCTGTTTCCGCAGGAGATATGCTGAGTAAAAACGCAGGTATTTTTATCGTCCATCTGGTAACAAACCCTGGCGATGCAGACGCAGCACTAAAAGCCCTTGATGAGGCACTTAAATCGGTTATATCTGGTAATATCGATAAAAAAGAATTAGAAAAGGCAAAAAACCGACTAAAGAGCCGCACGATATTTATGAAAGAGCGTGCATCAAGCCTTGCAAATGAAATTGGCTACTCATACACTTTGGGCATAAAGGACTATTATCACACCTACACAAGCCGTATAGATCAGATCACGGCGGATGATGTGAAAAAAGTTGCCCAACTATTTAAGAGCGAAGCCTCCCTGTATATTACTGTGCCTGAAATTGCAGGCTCGAAAAGGTAGATTATGAGAAGGATTGCCTACTGGGTGAACAACAAGGTATATGCAGATATTATCCTCGAATTTTGTGAAGTTGAGGGGCTTTTGGCCGTTGACCTATCATTACAGACGGATAACACAGGGCACTATGTGTTTGTTATCACAGACGACAAAGATAAACTAGACGAATATGAAAATCTCTGCGCTTCACGCTGTCTTATCGATGGCGGCGCACGTTTTAGCCATAATCACTACGTTTTGGGCGATACTTTCGGGCTTTACAGCCTCAGAATACTCATGGACTACATCCATCACGGCGGTTCGCTGTGGAATACAGTTAAAGATCTCGAGTTCAATGCAATATATAAAGAACTTTATTTTGGCAATAATCTTTACGATGTTGAAAAGCTCGTTTGTCAACTCACATGGGAATTGCTTTACTTCTGCACTTTTAGCAATGTAGAAAAAATACGCATTGGCTTTTCTGAAATGATCACAAACGCCATCGAACACGGAAACCTTGCCATTACAGACAGCGACAAGCATAAACATACGGAAGAGGGCACCTATAACGCACTTCTTGCTGAACGCCTTGCCGACCCAGTTTATAGCGCAAGAAAAGTCACGAGTTATTGTTGATTTTAAATCAAAGCGTCTCAAAGTCAGCATACGCGATGAGGGTCTTGGTTTTGACACGTCAAAGTTCCCCTCTCCGCAGGATCCTGATGCCTTGATGAAACTTCACGGCAGAGGGATACTAATAACGAAAGCATATTTCGACTCAGTCACATATAGCCAAAAAGGCGCAGAAGTCACGCTGACAAAGGTTTTCTAGGTATAATGAAGTTTGAGTTTATACGTTTTACTAAAAAAAATATAAAAAAAGCTTGCATTTATTACAAATAGTGTGTATTTTATATTTAAAGGTATTGCTTGATTCCAATCATTCCCGTGCTAGTTTCATTGTTCGAGGTCTGTGGTCTGTAAGTTTAATGCTAAAGATAAGTAGCAGGAGTTCTATAGTATGAAGAGGTTATTCGTAGGAAACCTTCCGTTCAACACAACGGATGAAGACATGTTGAGTTTATTCTCAAGCTTTGGTGACGTTAGTTCAGCACGTGTGATAGTAGACCGTCAAACAGGTCGTTCACGTGGTTTTGGATTTGTTGAGATGGAAGGCGCAGTTGCAACAAAAGCTCTGACTGAGCTTAATGACAGTGACTACGGCGGCAGAAAGATTCGTGTAAGCGAAGCGCATGAAAGAGAGCAAAGAGACTCATATTCAGCCCGTAGATAATTAAAACACAGAATGATTACATCAAAGGAGCCCTTGGGCTCCTTTTTTTCATGTCTATATTCTTGCTAGCCATGCAATAAAAGGAAATTTGACAGACAGTTATTTTTTCTGCTAATATCTAAGCAGGAGATAAGTATGCTGAGTGATGTGTTTGCCCTATTTATAGAGCGGCGTGGCTTTTTTATTGATCACGCACTTGAACATTTAATGATTTCAGGTTTATCTGTACTGATAGCTGGCTTTATTGGTTTAATCCTCGGGATCGTAATTAGTGAAAAGCGCAGACTATCGACATTCGTGATAGGCACAACTAATATAATTTACACTATTCCGTCCATTTCCCTGCTTGGTTTTCTGATACCGTTAACAGGTATAGGTAATGTTACAGCCATAACAGCTCTTTCCGTTTATGCCTTGCTACCTATGGTGCGTAATACATATGCAGGGCTTACTGGCGTGGATAGCGATGTGCTAGAGGTTGCCAAGGGATTGGGCAGCACACGCAGTCAAATGCTCTATAAGGTGAAACTACCCCTTGCAGCCCCTGTGATTTTGGCTGGGGTGAGGAATATGGTTGTTATGACTATTGCCCTTGCGGGGATTGCCTCATTTATAGGCGCAGGCGGCTTAGGCGTTGCCATATATCGTGGAATTACAACAAATAACTATGCAATGATTATTGCGGGCAGCGTTCTTATTGCTTTGATGGCATTTATTGCAGATATAGTATTTGGATTGATCGATACATTAATGAAACGCAGGCTCGGGCTGTGACATTCCCACTAGAAATAAGGAAAGATTGTATGAAAAAGTTAATTTTAATAGCGATGGCGACGGTGTTTGTGATTGCGGGGTGTACTAAGAAGCAAGACACTGTAATTATAGCTACAAAGCCTATGACTGAGCAGTTTATATTGAGCGAAATGCTTAAAATACTCATCGAAGATAGTACACAGCTTAAGGTTGAGATAAAAAAAGGGATTGGTGGTGGCACAGCCAATATTCATCCTGCGCTATTAAGTGGCAAGTTTGATATGTATCCTGAATATACAGGCACAGCTTGGAGCTATGTGTTAAAGAAAAAAGGTATCCCTGATGATGAAACTCTATACAGAGAGTTGGTCAAGGAGTATCGGGAGGCGTATAAGCTTGAATGGGTTGGTATGTATGGGTTTAATAACACTTATGGGCTTGTTGTGCGTCAGGAATTGGCCGATAAGCATAATCTGGAAACTTATTCAGACCTTGCTCTGTACTCTCCTATTTTTGTTTTCGGTGGAGAATATGATTTTTTTGAACGTGAGGACGGTTATGCTGCTCTCAGTGAGGCCTATGGCTTGAAATTCAAATCGCAGGTTGACCTTGATATAGGCTTAAAATACCCCGCCATAAAGGGTAAACAAATAGATGTGATGAATATTTTCACGACTGACGCTCAGCTGAGCGTTGCAGATGTGAAAGCTCTCATAGATGACAAGCATTTTTATAATACATATTATTGTGGAACGGTAGTGCGTGTGGACACTCTGGATAAGTACCCCAATCTGAGACCTGCATTGATGAAGATGGAAAATATCATTACCGAGGCAGAGATGGCAAAGCTTAATTACGATGTTGAAGTCAATAAACTTGACGAAAAACTTGTTGCTAGAGAGTTTCTCGTATCAAAGGGACTTGTAAAGTAAATGGGCAAGTCTATCATTGAGTTCAAGGACGTTCACAAATCTTATGGGGATAGTCTTATACTGAATAGCTTTAATATGAAGGTGTATGAAGGTGAGTTTATTACAGTTATAGGCAGTTCAGGCTGTGGAAAGACAACAATGCTCAAAATGATAAACGGCCTTATTGTGCCAGATAGCGGCGCAATTTATATTGATGGAGAAAATATCAAAGATATTGATAGGATTGCGATGCGGCGCAGGATAGGCTATGTAATACAGAACACAGGGCTTTTTCCCCATATGTCGGTGCAGGATAATATCCTCTATGTGCCTAAACTTATGAAAAAGGGCAGGGGCTATATGAGAACGCGCATACAAACTCTTATGGATATTATTGGCATCGATGGTGATATGTTGAAGCGCTTCCCATCGCAACTTTCGGGTGGTCAGCAGCAGAGGGTGGGCATAGCGCGCGCCCTTGCCGCAGAGCCTATGATTGTGCTTATGGATGAACCTTTCGGTGGGGCTGACGAGATAACCCGTAAATCTCTGCAGGAAGAGATTTGCAAGCTACATGCAAAGCTTAAAACTACGATAGTTTTCATAACTCACGATGTAAAAGAGGCTTTAAAACTAGGCAGTAGGGTTATTATTATCAACAACGGCCAAATAGAGCAGTTTGATACTCCTGAAGTTATAGTGAACACACCAGCGAGTGACTTTGTTAAAAAGCTTGTGGGATTGCACGAACTACCGTAGCTGTATTGTAGATAGAGGGGGTATTATTTTTGTTTTACCCCTGTTTTGATATAAAATAGTCTTTGCTTACTTTCTAGTTGGCTCAAGCTGCTGTAAATTACTGGCACATGCTGCAATAGCAACGATTGATCTTTCCAGATCTTTTTCTGTGACTGAAAATGGGCACAGTGATAAATAGTCTTGATATTTTGGAGAGCATAGAGAGCCTTCGGTGATCAGAACATCATCGATACTCTCCAGAAGGTGGTCTGTACTTATGTTGTTGAATTTTAACCAGTACAGAAAGCCGCTATTGACTTTGTTCCATGTCACACAACCAGCGAGATGTTTATCCAGCAGCTTATTTGTAAGTTCCATTCGGGGGCCAAAAGCTGCCTTCAGCCCATTAAGGTAATCTTTATAATAGCCCTGTTTCAAAATCATTTCCAGAATGAGGTGATTGACATTTGGCTGATACGTGCTCTGCCTTGTGGTGATGTCTAAAAGCCTATTTACATAAAGCGGTGGCGCAACAATCCACCCAATATTAAGCCCTAGCGCAAAAACATGTCTGAAAGAACCGCAATAGATCACCCCGCCGTGGCTATCCATCTTTTTTATCGAGTCAAAAGGCATAGCATCGGAATAGTTATCTATATCAATAACGGGGATTTGCATTTTCATGCAAACCTCAAGGACTTCCTTTTTGCGTGCATTACTCATACTTAGACCTGTGGGGTACTGATGCACCGATGAAAGCACAAGCAAAGCCCGTCCGAAATACTGCTGTTTCAGTATATAATCGACAATGATGCCTTCCTTATCTGTCGGGATGGACACAACCTTTGCGTTCACCATTGTCAAATAAGGTTCGGAAATGAGATGAAACCCAGATGGTTCTGGCGTTAGCAGATACATGCCTTTGCTCAAAAACGCCTGATTGATTATGCTCAATGAATTTACTGATCCAGTGGTGAAAATAATTCTCTCAGGGTCAGCATCAATGCCCTTGCTGTTTAGATACGCACACAGCGATTCCTTCACCCCCGGTAAACCCTGCCGTGAGCAGTGGTTAACAAGGGGATTTTTCATAAGATACCTGCTGACATCTTCCATCGCACGGGATACATAGTAGTCCGCATTAAACTCAGGAGACATTGCTAGCACACCTGGAATGAGAGAGTATTGATTTGCCTTAGACCAATGAGCCTTAAAAGGGTCCCCGCAGGGAGGCTGCCAGCCACGTTCACTGTATTTAAGCCACATAGTATGGCTGCCGTTAGACTGTAACGCTCCTTGCGCAACGAATGTTCCCTGTTTTGAAGCCGACTCAATAACACCCTCGCTGATAAGATAGTCAAAAGCTGCCATGATGGTGTTTTTACTACACGAGAATTCTTTTGCTAGTTTGCGTATACCAGGAATCTTACTTCCTGGTGAGAGGTCTTGCTCTCGTATGTACGCAATGATTTCTTGAGCAACTTTATAATATCGATAATCTGTATTCATAAGCTGATTATATCTTAACCATAGTTTTATTCAATGAAAAAATAACACTGTCTCCTTAAAAAGTAAAAACTGTACCTGTTGCGAAAGTAATTTTAGCTATACTGTCCGCAAAGGTATTTCTTAATGAGGAGGAAAGGCATATGAAGGCAACGACTAATGTTAGTAGACGTTCGCTGCTAAAAGGCATAGCCGCTGTTGTTACGGCAGCAGGGCTAGCAGGCTGTAGCAAAGGCGACGGCGAATCTAGTTATTCAGATCAGGATCTATTATTACCTGATCAAAGTTATGTTATGGACAAAAACGTAACTATCAAGTTCAACACAGGCCCTTATAACTGCGGAGGACGTTGTGCGCACAAATTTGTTGTAAAGAATAACCGTGTTCTTGCAATGACGTCTGACGGCGACACCATGCGTGCAGACTGTGAAGCGGACGAGTACGCTGGTCACGAAGCAGGTAAACCTATTCAGCACAGGTCCTGCGTGCGGGGCTACTGTTATATTCAGCAGAATTACCAGCCTAACAGATTGAAGTACCCTTTATTACAGACAAAAGAGATAGGGGATGTCACAGGCTTTCAACGAATTTCATGGAAGGACGCAATTGAATTATTGGCATCAGAGATCAAGCAGGCGCAGGACCGTGTTCCCGCTCTTGGTTACTGTCCAGTATCTATGATGTATGATGCCCAAATTCCTTTGGGTGCGCCATATATTGTGTCTCATGGTGATGCCTCCACTGGCGGCGTAGAAGGAGCAAAATACGACACCGTCGGGATGAACGCCCAGTGTAACAGCAGTTTTGATAGATTTAATACAAAATTTCTATTAAGTTGGGCGCTAGATCCTTCTCGGGCAACATACCATCAGGTTAATTCCCACTGGAAATATCAGAAAATGAAGGAAATGGGCATACCTATTGTTGTCGTTACCTCCACGATGAACGATACCGCTGCGATGTCAACAACTGGAGCTTCCGTTGTCATTCCGACCCCAAATGCCATGTTAAGTGAACCTACTCCGCTGAGTACACCTGGTTCAACTGTTGATATTCCTGGTTGGCTTGGAGTGCGCCCCACCACAGACGGCGCTGTTATGATGGCGATGATGTATGTCATTTTCAAGTTTAACAGGCATGATAAGGATTTTCTTAGAAGGCACGCTTTCGGTTTTTTCAAATCAGAGGAAGGTACATGGACTAAAAGCCATGCTCCGCAAGATGCGACGCCTATGATGTATAGCGCAGGGATAGATTTAGTTCTGCCTACAGACCATATAAATTCGGCTGGGGCAACTGTTCCCGCTTACTCTAAGAACGCTGACCAGAAGTTTGAAGTGCCAGTCAATGGTTCTTTTGAATATCAGCTTGAAAGGCTTGAAACTGAATGGGCCGCAGGAGCTGTTAGTAACGATGATAAATATAAAGGTGTTCTTAGATATGCTGCAAGGCTTTCGGGCATGTCTGCCAAGAACATCGAGGCTCTAGCCATAAAATACTCCGAAGCTTTTGTGAACGGGGCTGGAGAAGCAGCCATGCTTGATGTTGGTGGTGGCGCAAACAGGGCAGACAACGGCAGCGAATGGGCATGGCTTTGCATTTCACTTTGCACAATATGCGGCTATATTAACAAACAAGGTGGCGGCACAGGCTTTAATATGCTTGCAAACCCAGATGATTTTGCAATTACAAAGAAACATTCTTCTGGAACTCACTTCACAACTACATTCTCACTGCTTAGAACCCCTTATGGAGGTAATATACATGTGAGCCTTTACAGCATCCTCGCGCTCCCTTATGTGGGTTCAGATGGGCGCAGCAAAGAGCAGATCATTTCCGATGTATACCTTCAAACGGCTGGATTTGATGGCACGGGCAAGGTACGCACCAGCAGCACGGGCGCAGTGGGAGAAGTTCAGAAGACTCCATTGGATATCTCAACTAAAATAGAATCTAAGACCGTTCTTGGCGAAGCCTCTAGGGAATTTCCTTTGCAACTTGATGTTATGATCTTTCATCAGTCAAACCTAATGACAACTAACCCAAACATCAACAAAAGCATTCTGGGAATGAAATCGATCAAGTTTGCCTGCGCCACAGAGAATCAGATGAGCCCTACCGCACTTTATTCGCGGCTGGTTCTTCCTCGTACGACACATTTTGAGCAAAATGATGCCCTTGAAAACCTTACTCAGGGTACGCCAACGCTTTTCCTGCGTCAGCAGTTGTGTGAGCCTATCTATGAGACAAGAAGTTTCACTGATATCTACAGAACATTACTTGCAACAATGGCAAATAATGGCGTGTTTACAGAGGTCAGAGTTCCTAATCCTACCGATGAGGCATTGAAGGCCGACTATGAGCTATATTCGCCATCCCATCTGTTTGAGAAGTATGATTACACAATGCCCACGTGGGAGGATTTTAAGAAGAAAGGATATTGGGAAGCTCAGGCTCCATCAGCCAACCCCATTATAGGCTTTAGGGATCTTACTAAGATTGCTGACAGAGACGACCCAGCTACTGAGGGTAAAGGGCTGGAAAATACAACAGGTTTCATCAACTTTCACTCTCCTTTCTGGGAAATGAGAATGAATATGAAGGGTCTTGGTGCGCTCAATATTGGCAACAACGACACAATACACAAGGCTCTAGACGATGTTTCGGGTTATAATGATTTGCCTACTATCAGGGCGAAATATAAATTCCGTGGGACAGGCTGGCGTGTTTCCACCGCTCAGTATTTCCCTGTTAGGGAAGGTTATGAAAAGTTCTTTGAAGACAATAACCCCACAAAAGCCTTTACAGGCTATGTGTCTCCTGTCAGCGGGAGGACTTATAAACTTATCTATTTGACAAATAAATCAAGAAACCGTGCCCACAGTGCCTTTGACAGCACAGCAATTATAAAGGATCAGTTTAAGCAGACAGTAAAGATAAACGCCTTGACCGCTGCTGAAAAAGGAGTTAAGGACGGCGAGATGGTTTATGTCTATAACGATCGGGGTTGCACCTATATTCCCGTAGAGATTACCAATCAAATCCTTCCTGGAGTTGTGAGTATTGAGCATGGGGCATGGTACAGGGCGCATCCTAGCCTTAAAACAAAGGTTTGGATCTACAACGATCTAACAGGCGAGTCCAAGGTGTTTAATATGCCTGTGGATGTGGGCGGAGCTGAAAATATCCTGACAGACGATGACTTCACCTACGATCCAGTTTTCGTAGCTCAGGCTTTGGCAATCCACACAGGCCCTTGCGAAATAAGCAAAACAAAACCGGAATAAAGAGGTAATGATCATGGAACAATGGGGATTTTATTTTAATCAGGGCAGATGCCTTGGGTGCAAAACCTGTGTGCTTGCATGCAAAAATTGGAATGAGAATAAGCGTGGCGATGCCAAGATTAACGTCATGGATCAAGCAAAATATGTAGTGCCTGTGGGCGCATTGGAAACAGGCTTCGTCCACATCGACAGAGTGACAGGTGAAAATGCTCTAGATGTCTATCGGCAATATTATATGAAAGAGAACTGGCGCAGAATTGAGCCATATGAGTCAGGCACAACTTCTTTGGAAGACAACGTTTTTGTGTCCGATGCAAACCGCAGATACATATCAATATCTTGCAATCATTGCGAAAAACCAGCCTGCATTGAGGCCTGTCCGATGAACGCAATTCATAAGGAAAAGACCCACGGCGTTGTGCTCGTGTCAGCAAGTGCTTGCATATCCTGTGGACGCTGCAAAACTGCCTGTCCGTGGGGCTGTCCTCAGTTTTATAGTGAAGACTACGCCAGTTTTGCCCAAAATGATCCGCTCAGACCGAGAATGAGCAAATGCACTCTATGCCTTGATAGAATTAATGAAGGGTTGAAACCTGCCTGTGTAGCTTCTTGCTGGAATAGGGCTTTGGATGCTGGTCCTATGACAGAGCTAATCGCAAAATATAATATTGCAGATAATTTTGTGGAGCCTGAATTCCCCCAGAGCAAGGCTGAGAAAACAATGCCCAACTATATTATAAGAAAAAAGATCAATAAGGCGACAAACGGATAATTTTAAAATGCCCGCCATACACGGCGGGCAGCCTTTTTTGACATTTGGAGGACAATATTAAAGATTTAATCAGTTATTTGGAGATACGCAGCACCTTGTACAGCCTTTTATCCTCTCCTTATTACAGAGAGATCAATAACGAGTACATGGTCGAATTGAAAAAATATTTAACGGTTTTTGAGGAACTTGCTAAGCAAATCCCAAAAGCAGGCCCCGGTAGAGATAAGCTATTGAGTGGATGCAGTAAAATACAAAAATATTTCCAGGAAGATTACCCTGAGAAAGAGTCAATAAATGAGCTAAAGTGTATGTTTGCATCAATATTTCTGGGCGTTATTCGTGGCAAAAGCATAGCCCCGTATGAATCAGTTTACCTGTCAGGAAATATAATGCAGGATGAGCGGGATCAAGTTTTAGAGATGTATTGCGATGAAAAAATAGGCAAAAGTGCAAGCTTTAGCGAACCTGAAGACCATATCTCGGCAGAGCTTATGTTTTTATCCCTTATGAGCAGACAGGCTGCCCAAGCGGCAGAGAAAAATGACATGGAGACAGCGAGGCTGAAAGTCAATGTGCAAATAACCTTTATTAAAGAGCATTTGCATAAATGGCTGGCGAAGATCACAAGCGATATCTCAACGCTTGCGGCTGAACTTAAAGATAATAATGTTTACGGTTCTGGTGACCTATTTCAAGGGCTTGCCGAGGTTACCGAAGGTTTTGTAGGTGCTGATTTGGAGTTTTTGTCGGATTTAATTGAGACTAATAAAATTAAATAGTGGTTTCTCTCCTCTCTTTAACAATAGCACGGAGCATAACGCTCCGTGCTTAGACTCTTGAAAAAATACCAATTGCAATAATATTTGAATTGACAATATATTGATATAATTCCGACTTATTCCAGAGAAAAACCACGCTTTTTCGGCGGAATATCTTCTGATGAGGGGAACATGGGGGGAACTTGTTCCCGCCCATGAGGCTGTCGATGATTTTTTCGGCAGCCTGTAACACGGAGCGTTATGCTCCGTGCTTTATTGCTTTCCTATTCTACTTAATCTTCACATCAAACTGGTGGCAGTTGTTACAATATAGTTTTTTAGGCTCTATGTGGGCTGTATGGCATATGGTACAACGTATTATACCCCCATGGGAGTCGTGCATCGATGCTGACTTTGTCTTTCCTGACTCAGGGTATATTTTTTCAATCCCTACGCCATTTTGATCCAGCTCACCCCGATATGTGCCGCCAGAGTTCTCATGACAACTGATGCAGCCTTCGTCTACGATATTTGAAATATGACAGTTTTCGCATGTGACCCCTGCTGTGTCATGGGCTTTCATGGAGACTGTTTCTATCCCCGCTGCTAATACAATAGTCGCTGATAATAACATAATAAATATTATATAAATTTTCTTCATCTTATCCTCCTACTTCATGCGGTTTGCAATAATATGCTGCACGGCCATTCGTCCTGACGTAAGGGCAAAGCCCGACGCTGACCCCTCGAGTAGAAGGTCGTATGTACTATCATACAATCCACCCATATCTTGACCAGCCACATACAGTCCAGGTATAATATTTTCATTAGTATCATAAACCTGCAAGTTTTCGTTCATTTTCAATCCACCAAGGGTTAAGAAATACGCACGAATTCCGTACATCGCATAGTATGGGCCTTTATCACTAAATGCGAACAAATGCTCCGCCTTGCGTCCAAAATCTTCATCCACACCAGACTTTGTGTAGGCGTTAATTTTAGCCATTGAAGCTTTTAATTTTTTTGGATCAACACCGATCTGTTTCGAAAGATCTTCTACGGTAGCCCCTTTAAAAGCCCAACCTTCTTTCATTCCTATAGTTATGGCTTCATCCAGAGCTTTCATTGGTTGTCCAGGTACGACAATAGCGTTAAATGGGGTTACAGGCCCTTCATTGATCATTTTTTTACGCATATTATCATCAAATATCGAGTACATCATACCGCCGTTCATGGTCATGGCGTTGTAAACATCCGTGAAGCTAGAGCCTGTTGATTCGTTAAAAAATCTATCCCCATGTTTGTTTACCCACAGGAACGGTTGGCTCAACGATGTGCGAGCTTGCTTTTGATAATCAGCACCGTTAAATTGACGTATTGGTGGATCTTGGTTTATATAGGGGCTATTGCCTGCGATGGTTTGCATACCAGCAGTGGCCGCACCTATTTCAATAGCCATGTTAATGCCATCTCCAGTACGTCCATCTATCATGGGTCCTCTCAGTTTAACGGGTACCATATTAGGCTGGTTTACGTCGGTGATATATTTTTCTATCATATCTTTATTATTTGCAAATCCACCAGTTGCGATAACGACACCTTTGGCGTATGCAATAATCTTTTCGCCAGTGTAGTTGTTCACCGCCTCAACGCCTATAACTTCACCTTTGGCGTTAGTTAAGAGCTTTTTGGCTGGTGTCTCTGTCATAATAGACCCACCTGCCGCAAGAATTTTTTTGTAAAAATTCTTAGTAACGGACGCACCATTTTTCTCGTATATATGCCATGTCCATAATGTCTTGCCTTCTGGGAACATCGTTTTTAAGCCTTTAAACTTAACCCCTTCATTTTGAACCCAATCAATAGTAGACCCTGAATGGGCTAAAAGAGAACGAATTGCTGCGGCATTAACCCTCCAATGGGCAAACTCCATAATCTTGCCAAAGGCATCGATCTCTGTTCTGTTTCCTTTGCCCTCTTTTTTTTGAATATTTGTACCTATCCCCAACGACCCTTCAGGGTATACACCAGCTCCACCTAAACTGGGGAGTTTTTCAAAGATAATCACTTTAGCTCCCGTCTGCACTGCAGTAAGACCTGCGGATATCCCCGCTAAGCCCCCGCCAATAACGATGATATCCGTGTAGATAACCTTTTCTGATGTTATTGTAGGGTCATTAGTTGCGCCGTTGATAGGTGGTAACGGGTTCATGTTACGCTCTGCCATAGCGCTTACACTAATTAAAAAA
>JAHDVE020000458.1:0-203599 GCA_022606495.2 Halesus radiatus
CCTACTTTTCTACTTGAGTCGTGTGACCAGAAAGTGTAAAATGTATATAAAGAAGGAATACGACCGACGCATTAAATGTTCTTTTTTTTCTAATCTAGTTTTTACTTAAGACACCCAAATTTTTTTTGACGTCGTTTATACTATTTCTTAATCTAACAATTCGCATTTGGTAACAATAACAATTAGATAACCTTATAAAAAACGCGCGTCACTGGGTGTTGTTTAAAGACACCGTTAAAAGTTATGAAAGAATACGATTTCCAAAAAGGGGCATGTTTTGTGAGGAACATCAGCACACGTAAATTAAATTAATAAACTTACATAATCGAATGCAGAGGCCACCATGCTATGTTAGATTTAAGTTTTTCTTTTAATTAATACATACCTGTTATTTTTTTTAAATACAGTAAAAAAATGATTGCTTCGGGATAAGAAAACAAAGCCGAGGAATTTATTTGGAAAGTCGACCTCCACTACTAATAATGATAGTTTCAGACTAGTGGTAAGGGCTTTCGGAAAAAAAATAACATGTGTATTCTTCAGGAATTGATATTTTTTCAATAAACACGCCATGAATCAGTGGTTACGCAGCTGTTTAAGCAAGATGCCATGTGCTAAAATAAAATCACCCAGCGTTAATAAAATAAAGTGTATGGTTTAAAATATTGCGTTAAAAAAATCTACAGAGAAATACAACGATTTCGACTACAATAATACTGACTTAACCCTTACCACTTCTTTGTCGGGTGCCAGCCGACATCACTATCTGTACGCTACAACTCAGTTGTCGGCTGGCGGCCGACAAGATAAGACGTGCGCGCGCGGTGCATTTTTGCCCACAAAACTTGATACGTGACGTTGTTTCTTATTATTATTTAATGAAAAACATTTAAATTCCGTTTTCATTTTACTATAAAATAACCTTTTTGTAACGGCCTATCAATAAATTAATATTTTGACATTATTTAAATTGGAGTTGACAACAAATATTAAAAAAATAATGGAGTAGTAAGGGTTAAGGGAAAATAAAAATATATATGCAGTTAACACGGTAGTGGCATATGATGCGACTACCACCCTGAAGAGGATCTGTTCAATGAAATTAAATTTATTTACTCAACGCTGTTATTAACTATTATGTTTTACATTTTCTTTCTTTTATTTTTATGTAATTAATATTTTGTAATTATTTTTTTTTCTCATTTTCTTCATATTATTGTTTTACCTTTTTTGATTATTATCACTTCTCTACTTATATTTGTATATATCTCATGTAATATGGCAGATTGGATTTGCACTATCCATCCAGTCCTGCTGGATTGAAAACTAAAATGAATATAAAAGTTTTTTTTCCGATGGGTATATATTTTTCACTATCCTTTCAATATCGTTCTCATTTTTCTCGCAAAAATTGTCTTTCTTGCTTCGCGGTTGCCAACATAAAATAATGTATAGGGTAATATAACTTTAGACAACAATTCAACTGTTCTTACCCGCTTTCCCTTCTTACGGCTAAAGAGTTCTCAACTATTGAGTAGAACAAAGATGCACTAGAAATTTTGAGGTACACCTAGAAACTTGTTTTAATATTAGTTTTCAATTTCAAATACATATTACAAATTAAACGTTATCGTTCGAGAGTCAGTAAAACTTTTAGACATATTTAATTTTTAATAAATCATTGGAGACAATATTAACAAATCTCCAGGGATTCCCAGGTGTGACAGATATATATTTTTTTTATTATAAGCAATAATTATTACCTGAAAAATCATACAAATTGAATAATCTTTCTTTTTTTTTTTTCTCGGAAGATACATGATTTTTCAGGTAATAATTATTGCTTATAATAATTTGTTACCATATTTGTGCTATGCATAAAAAAAATCTTGTCTTATAAACATTAGTTTAATCATTTAAAATAATTTTTTTTTTCTTTGCCTTTTTTTCTTTTGTGTTTCATATAAGATTTATTAAAATCATGTATCTTCAATGAATAAATATTACAAAGCGGTATATAGCTTCAAAAAGTTATTCATGTAAATTGAAATTGTGATATTATTTCATATGCAGTGGGCTCTGGTTAGTGTTGTTATGTCCGTTTGATTTTTTTTTTCAGCATATTAAGCAAAGATTATATTTTTAAATTAATATAATAAACTTCAAAAGCGTATGTACGTCAAAGAGGTCATTTGAATTTAATTAATGTGATTATATTAAGCTACGGGTTTCAAACCAACTCTGTAAGAAACCGTTTGATCCGGTACTTTCATGCCACTTTTAGAAAAATTTCACGACCAAACACTTTAATTTTTTTTTTTATAAGTGTACTAATAACAATAATAAGGTTGTTGATTTTTTATAATTTGTACAATAAACTAGAGTTTTACGGCACAAAACCATTAATTGTTGTTGTTGTATTTCGGATAATATGGCGATGGATTAAGGTACTACAGGTAATATGTAAGGTATAATACACAGGAACTTCCCAACCTTCTTCTTATCCATCTTCTTTTGCTTCTCAAATACCTTTAGCCTCACAATATACCCCAATTCGGGATGGGAAGAGAAGTTATCTAATCCAACAGCTTTCTTGAAATACACCTTAAATGGTATCAATAACATTTTTGACTATCTAGCTTCAACTTGGGAACGAAGATAAATGGAGTGAATATTAAAGGTACCTATACAATTTTAAAGAACTGGGATAGAAAGTCATGTCAGTCCGTTCCATAACAGATTTTTTTTTATTAAATTAGATCGGTTACAATGTTACAATTTAAGCGCGTCAAACTAAAAACTTAACGTCATCCAGTCGACCACTAAGATAAAGAATCCATGATACGTGATTTTTTGTGCTACCCCAGAATCGAACCCTTAACCTTCTGATGATGATCGTGGTTCGTGAAAAGAGATGAAAAATCAATTAAAAATATTGGTGTAGGAGGGGTGCAGATGAAGGTTTCAAATGCTGGTAATTTTGGGTGGACCAGATTAATTAGACAATGCTGTGATTTCAGCAGTATTATCCATAGGATGTTAAGAGAAAATCAGATTTAAATAAGAAATTAGTCATTGGCATTTGTTTTTCATATAACACTTGTTTGGGTCGTGAACTCACTACCCGGACCCCGTGCTAAGGCTGTTACCGCTTTTCCACGTAGGTGGAAATCGTTCCGCGGGAGTGTAATCAATAATAAATTAAATTCATTTCTCACAGTACGTTCATAATTAATGTCTTACCCGACAGTCAGGCGGTCGCGTATTTTCGTTTGGCCTGAGCTATAGTTTCGAGCCCAGAGCTGAAGCCGAAGGTTGTCATATTATTCATCGAGGTAAGTATCCCTAAGGCCTGTGTTGAAAGTAGTGAAATTTTCTAATGTGACACGTGTAGCCACAACATATCCATTCATGGTTTTTGAGCACATCTAAGACGACCTCCGAGACTTACTTTAAGAATATTAAATTTAGTCTTGGTTATGGAGTGTTTTTTTGGTTTTGAGTTGGGTTTCGTCATGTTTGAAAATGGTCATTAACACGCGGACGAAGTTCTCACTGCTAATAAGACACCATATTAATAACGTAAACAGAGTGTTTGGTTAATGACTCGAATAACTTCGACGTGTTGGAGGGAGAGGGGAAAGCTTAATAACTCTCCGACGTCTCTATCCCCCTTAAATTAAAAATGCTTTGTAATTCAGCATTGAAAGAAAAATAACTACAAAAATAAAATGAATAAAAAATTAGGTTTTTACCGCTATCCTTGTGAACAGTGAACCTTTTTCTGCTTTATCTGTCGGATCTACTAAACTTTAAAAAAACCAAACCAAGACATCCTTGAGACTAATTATAACTAATTATATGACGGCCTCCATGGTCGAGGGGTAAGGCTCTCGACTACGAATCCGAAGGTCGCGGGTTCAAATCCCGGCGTGCGCAACTAAATTTTATTTAATTAATTTGTGTTATATCACAATTAATTAAATTAAAAATAATATATAGAATATATGCGCACGTTCCAGAGTGGAAGATACTCTCAGTATCGCCCTGGTGAAAGACCACCATTCAGAATTGAAATGTTGTTTGAAATGGCTTTTAGCCGTGTTTGGTGACTAGATCTGAATAGCCAGGTATTTCCCACCTTCCTCTCCCCCTTCTCCTTTCCCTCCCCAATCCCTTCAGCCTCACAACATTCCCCAATTGGGAATGCCATAGTCTCACTGGCTCCAGACGGTTGGGAGCAGTTGGGACTCTTGTGCGGTATTCATATATAAAAAAATAAAAAAAAAATGAAATAGGTCAGTACACTTTGATCAATAGTTCAGTTATCTAGTTTATGCAGTTAGGCACCTATCTCTGGAAGCTCCGCCTATTCAAATAATGGAGAGCCCATCTTGGCCACTTTCCTCTAATTCATTAAAATATTGCCAGTTCTCAGATTCGCAACCTTTCGGACAAAGCTTTGTAAATATATGCAGTCATTACGATCTGCGACCATCGATACGACTAATTTTTATAAATTTTTTTTTAATCATTGAAGAAGATAATACTAACACATCCCAAAATGAACCACGAATCCGAAAAAACAACAGAAATTAAAAAGATTTCAACCGCATCTGGGACTCGAACCCAGGACTTCTACCTATCCGGGGTAACCGCTTGGGATGTGTTAATATTATCTTCTTCAATGATTAAATATTACAATGAGGTTTACAAACTTCAATAAGTTATAAAAAACAAATTGAACTTTTTTTTTTGTTTATTAGCGTTTTTGTTTCAGGTTGCATTATAATTGTATTTCTGGGTTCAGACCAAACGAGCAAGAACGTAGAGTGAGAGCCAGAGCATTTTATTCTATACCAAATAAGTTAAAAAATATTTAAAAAGAAGAGTGGATTACGTCAATATTGCATCGTAAAGAGCACCACACAAAAAAAATGTTTCACATGCGTATGCAAGAAGAAAGTGGACAGTTTAAAAACTTCTGCATTATGTCATCGAAGAATTTTAACTCTTTACTGTTCTTAATTGAAAAAAATATACTAACTAAAGAGATTAGTGCACATTTAAAAGTGGTACCAGAACACCTGCCAGATTTATGGATTACCGGTTACTAACGCTCCCTTCTGTAGGAGGCAAGTAAACTAGAGACGTCATCGTTTTCTTTTGGCTCTTCACAACAGGTATCCAGAATAGTCGCAATCTCATCTCAGTCGTCTTATTTTTGCTATTGTTTTATACGTACCAATAGTGGAATCCTACAAACGTCTATGTTCTCGATAAATCACGATGAATTTTAGACATTTTTCTTGGTCCCAATCCATTTGAATGCAATAATGAGCAATAGTTATTATAAGTAATGCATATTTATGTTCGGTGGCAAACGAAAAATGCACTGATAACATCTCTCCACCAACGAGCGCATCCAATCACGAAATAACGCTCAACGCAACTGAGCTCTCGCTCTAGCGGGCGTTTATATCAAGCAAACGAGCGTTCTTAGAACATTCTAGGTACAGTAAGCCGAAATGCAGCTACACTCCGGAAAATCCAAAAGAATGTTCGCTCGCTCGACAAAAAGCGTAAGCGTAAGCGACATCGAGAGAATTTCACCGGAGTGGGAGAAGAACGTATACAACTAATCCATTAGAAAAAAAATGATATAGATAAAGTTGTATTGTACCTATCTTAAATCAATATGTTTTATTTGATCTGCCTCATACGACACGGAGCACTGACAAAGCGATACCATTCATCCCTTATTGACAGATGTTTGGAAATATAGCGCTAAGTATTCGCTTATTGCCTTCGATACTGTCACCGAGCCACCCGCTGTTTACCGTCTGATTAATGACGGAGTGAGGGGGATGTCTGATCACACGCACGTCTTCAAAGGACTCGGAAACCGCACATAACGCAAACACTCGTCAGCCATTCTAAGCCAGAAATGATAATAAGAAAATATCAATGGAGGCTTCGTGTATTCTCAACACCGTCATTACCACTGAAGGGATCATCTCTAGAAGTGCGATCTGTACCTATTTGAGCGAAAAATATATGTAGTCAAATCACATATGAACTCCTGCTAACCTGGTAAGTAAGTTACCATGAAAGGTGAAAATTTTATGAATTTTATGAATCAAACGTAAAAATACGTCGTATTCATTGAATAAGAAAGTGTTTTGTGGGGTTTCAAGAAGTCTTATGAGTTAATTAATTGCCTTTTGTCAAATCTACTGTATTTATACAAACAAGACCTTTACATTTATAATATGTAAAAACCGCACAGCAGTGCCAACTCTCCTATTTACTATGGCATCCAAAATTAGGGTATAATTTGAGAATTTCTTTTCAAATTAATTGTCTTTCACCAGGGCTACACTAAATGTCTGCCATAAATATATGTGAAATAACAAATACGAATTCAATAAAATTTAAGGAATAATTGCAAAAAAAAACTTTGTGGCACCATTTTAAAATACAATAAATTACTGTTACTGTTTTAACCACTTTTTTGAAGAAACCATTGGTTTTGAAACATATTGATATCGATTATTAAAATAGTGATAAAAATGAAGTAAATAAAAATGTTTATCTATTCAAGAAAACATTTCGATGTTCGAAAAAGTTAAATCTTATTTCACCCGAAGTAAGGGAAATTTCCCTTACTTCGGCGCCCCAGACACGCTCACGACCAGCGACGGTTCGTGGCCATTGGGATTTCAATCAGAGATTAAAAAGGGGAGAAAAAAAATCTTCATTTATACCCTATGTTGGCCTATTCCATAATTATTATATATTTTTTCCTAGATCAAAAATAATTTCATCATAGCACTGCACCAGAGATTAGCCACCTAGCAACAAGGTACAATTTGACGACTCGTTAGTCTGTGGCGATTGAGTATAATATCATTGGTTATAAAAAGTGGTTTTAAAACGAAAATATCATTTTACGCAAAAAACTGAACTTTTCGAAAAATAAAATAGTAACATTTTATATAATTAACTTTAATAACGACTTAAATCACGTTAATCAGAGGAAAAAATCTATTAATTATTGCAAAAAATTATTCCTCACAAATTTGGTATTCTGGTACGCACCCGGACTGCTATTAGATTCCCAAGGTTTTTTAAAGAGTCCCAACTGCTCCCAACCATCTGGAACAAGTGTGAGGTATTTGTAGTTTACACGCTTCCACGGCTTGCCGCTGAAGCACCAGGAGTAGGTTTTTGTATGAACTATTTCTTAGAAAAGAAAGTTTCATAGGTGCTGAATTCATATCGAACGTTTTGGGTTCATTTCGGACTCTCGGACAGTATTCATTCGGATGGGAGATTTTTTATCACAGAAATTGAATAGTGCGCTGTTTAAAATGTGGTAAAATTATAATAGAAGTTTGTCTTATTATCTGATCTTTCACAAACGCGTTTTAGGGAAAATCGTCACTGCTCACGACGCCCTTCTATCGCTGTGTCTCTTCAGTGGTCATTGCTGTGATTGAAGGCTATTCTAATGTTCTCTTGCTAACGTACCAGAAGGGTTTCCCCGCCATTTGCAGATATTTTCCTGTCAATGTCATCTCACGCCACGCCATGAGCCTTGAGGGATGGTTTGATTCCTGGCCTACATTACAGTGGGGAACTTCTGATGGGTGAGTTTAACCTTTCCTGATGTGCTATCGATTATTGATCGACGTATTTGCGTACGGAACGATTGAAAAGGTGTAAGATGAACTGTAATATATATGAACATTGCGTGGGTTAATACCATACTGATTTCTATAAATATTTCACCGAACAAATGTTACAATTGTTTGGAGCCAGTGAAACTATGACATCCCTAACTTGAGGAATATTGCTTATTTATGTATTTTGTAAGAATCAAATAGCTTTTTAAACAGATACATATATAAAGGAAGTTTAACAAAGAGCAAGCCAACAAAGTTTCTTGTGCTAACACTGGTCATGTGCAGATGTTTTATTTATGAAGCTAATAAGAGAGAGAAAAAAACAACAATAACAAGAACAAGACAAGAAGGAAGGGGGGAGAGGAAGAGGAAGATAGGATCGGGACAGGAGATGTACTCGATACATTTTATATTCGTGCATAAATTTGTGGTCATACGCAGTACTTCGGATCTATATTTTGAAAGCGTATAGTGATAAATGTCGATGTTGTTAAATTGTTTGTTATAGTGCCCAAAAATATGGGGAATTGGAGAATTTATCCTAAGGTTGGTCCTGAGTGCGGACAAATGAAAAAAATGATAAAAAAAAACAGTTTGTCGGGTTGGTCTTGGCGGAATGTGCATTTTTATAAAATTTATGAGATCTGGCATGTCCAGACCATTATTCATAAATTTAAACAATACGATTTGACCAAATATTATACGTCCTATTTGAAGCGTGATGAAGTTGTGAAATTATTTGCGAAGTGTAAATTAATATTGTGAGAGTGGAGGAAGCGGGGGGCAGAAAGGAGTTGGGAAAAGTAAGTTGGGAAGTACCAAGCTATTCAAATTTAGTCAATAAACAAATCTAAAGCCATTTCAAGCAACATTTCCATTCTGAATAGTTAGTTATATTTTGAAAGTTTATTTCACTCCGGAACGAGAGAGTTAGAAATATTTTTCAGTGCGTCTACAATATACAAGCACAGGCGCCCACCGCGCACCACTTCCCGAGCACTTAGGCCTCATTAGCTTAGCCCACAATCATAGTCCCTAATGATCGTTGACAAACAAGAAATCTATCCAAGTAAACCCGCTAGACTTTGCCTCTGAAATGGGCTTAGAAGCACTCGTATAGGATTAGCGATCTGCTAATGTTGATTTAGTATTTTTATAAGATTTTTTATTTGATTCTGTGAATATCAATTGAAAAACAGTAATTGTCAAAAACGTCGAAGTAGAGTTTAAGGTAAGCTTGTGGGAGAAATAAGGAACTCCGGTGAAAAATATTATGGCTTTAAACATATATATCCATATAGATCAACCAACGCCAAATCTTAATATGTAACTTTTATTATATACGTAGAATTTATAAATCGTTATTGAAAAGTCAATAAAAAACCAAAACACATTATTATGTTAGCACCGATGCATTTGGATCATCAGACGTCAAGTATGCATTCTGTTTTTGGATTAATATGAACATTTTTATATTTAATTTTTGTTTTGTATTTTAAATATGAATTTTATTTTTTTAATTTTGGCGAAATTTAAACTTAATTGTGTGACTTTATACTCTATAATTGTTGTTCAAAATAAAAAAGTAATATTAATTAAGTAAATTAGAGTATTCACGAGGAAAACCAATTATAAATACGGATATTATGATAAAGTTAATGATCAATACTATTATTATTCTTTGAGATAAAGTTTCTAAAAAGGTAAATAATATGATTACTTGTTTGGTTGTGGTTTACCATGAATAGAATATAAAATGATATACCTTAAACCTCATTTTTGTTTTGACATTTGACATTCTAACCTCAAAACATAGATTTGGAGCGTTTTGGCGGGATTTGAAAAAATGAAAATTATTTTAACTACTAAAACTTACTTTAGAAAAAAAAAATACACTGATGTTTAAGACAGAACGTTATTATTGATAAAAAATAATAATTGAGCTGGAGTTCCTTAGTACTAAATATATTTATATTGTTGTTTCATTAATACCTAACTAGGAGATTCTGTCAGATATCAGAGTGATGTTTGTGTTGTTTTATTTTTTTTTATCAAATTAATGTTAACTTAAGAGGAACGGCTGCGTACGTTTCATTCAAAACTTAATTTTGGATTTGAGACCAAAATACTCAGCTAAACCTTATGATCTTTCTTTAATCAAAAAATATAGTAAATATCTAGTACGGATGATAAGTAATTATATTTTCATATGAAGCGGTAACTTGGTGATGTGACATTATAATTTAAAAAATAAAACAATAACGTTTACGTCACTTTTATAAAAGTCATGTAAACAAAGTTATTGTTTTATTTTTTTTAAATTAGAAGTAATAATTTTTGTTTTATATTATGAAATACAGGCCATTAAAGAAATTGATTTTCGCGATTTTAGAGACACCTTTAACAGTTATTTGGGGTGATTTAAAAAAAAGTTTAACCCCGTCTGCTTTGAAAATATAATGAAATATAAAATAAAAAATTTAAAAAATATATTAAAATGAGCATAAGCAACGACCAATTTATGTTGGAATACAAATTTGACCTATATAATTTAAAATATCGACCAGAAAATGGTTTTTTTATATATATTTTTATTTACGTAATCATATGTTAATAGCAAATACGATAATTAAAAAAAAAAAACGATAATTCCTCAAATAGTTGACTATAAATTTTAGAATTTTTTTTTTCATGGCATATCTATTTCATAATTTAAAACAAAAATATATAAAATACTTATCACCCGTACTAGATTTTTACTAAACCTTTAATTAAATATGTATATCGTTCAAATTGGACTTACTATCGTACTTTGACCTCAAATCCAAAATTAAGTTATCTATGAAACAGGCATCTCAGCCGTTCCTCTTCAGAACAATTTTTTAAGAGTTATTGATGTTATTTTCAATAATTAATATTACAATGAAGTATAAAGCTTTATTAGGTTAATTCTAATTTTAATTACTAAATCTGTTTGAAAAAATGTACTAAATAACTTACTATTTTTTGCTGATAATGTTGGTATAAAATTGTGTTGTAAGTTTAAGGTCACCGATATGGAAAAGATATTTGTTCTCCTATAATCTAGGAATCTTCAAGGGCGAGTTTATATCTATATACTTAAAGCTTCTGCTCTTTTAAATACAGCCTTATTCAATGTTTACAATAGCATCCGAAATGGTAAGCGACTTGAACGGAATCACATAGCAAAAGTGGCGTAGCTATCGACATCTATTTCATTAATATTTTCTCGAAATCGTGCGGAGAAACGTGTTTCCTTATTGACGCCTGTGATATTTTTATTTATTTCTTTCTTGCTGGTTATTAACGTCAAGGCGTTATTGATTGCGCCGAGCAAATAGAATATTGCACGCGTAAATATTTATAATCCACCCCTGGAAAGTTTGTATTTTACGATAAAGTGATTCTGATTGATGGACACCTTGTGTTGTGTTTGTTTTGGATAAGGGAAACTTCAAGACTTTTTATTCGGAAATTAATCAAAACAAACCCACTTATTTGTAAATCCTTATTAACTGAATTTTAAATGAATTCATTTTCTCGACAGAAAACAACTTGAGTACCTACTTGTTTCGAATTATTTAAGAGGTCAGTTTCAACCATCAATCAAACTTTATACAGCATGGACACTTGTTATGTCAAACTTTGTACAATATTTCATATTTCATTAAAATTAGAGTGCCTATTGAATAAGTTTCTTCGCAATAATATTACTCTAAGGACGAAGTGTCAGGTGTCCATATGATCGTGTATTACGCATTTCTCTTGTAACATTCATGGCCAAAGAATAAAGAAGAACGCAAAAAAATGCGTTGTCGGCGCATTCCGTGATCCTAAAGTCTGGCCATTCGGGCCTTAAATTTCAAATTCAGAAATGAGCTCTCTCAGTGTAATTTTAAAATCAAATGGAATGGAATATAAGTTGTTGGCTCCCTTGGAGCTAAAACCAAAATAAATCAGTTTCTACGTCGGTTTCCCTTCAAATCTACATGGAAAACATTTCTAGTGTGTTTTATATGTTCACTGATAATGGCAGTATCAAATTCACAGAATCAAAGAAAAAGAAAACGTATTGTAGGAAAGAAAGAAAGAAGAAATCTGTATGAATTATTTTTATTTTATTTACTCAACACCTTTTAGGGTTTTCCTTTTCTGTGGTATGGTTAAAGGCTAGATGACACATAATACATGATTCTCTGGAACTATACTCGTAGTAACATAAATATTAAAGCATTTTAAAGCTAGGTAAATTTTCAATATGTGTCCCTTTGTTAGGGGAATATTTTTTCAAGGAAAATGAGTTGGCAGGACTTGCAACACTATGCGTACAACACAAATTAAACAAAAGTATTACTCAGTATATGGTAATTAGGTACGTGAGCGCGTCTTCGGCTGTGTAAGGACGAACTGTCTCTTCACCGGCATGTTTAAAGATCTAGTTTATAAGAGTAATAATTTTAGGTAAAAAACCATTTTGTTTTGAAGAGTTTTATTCAGAGAGGCCATAGCTTCAATTATAAATAAACTAAGTTTGAACATTCAAATATTTATGCATGTCTTAAATTGTGCGCCTTAGAAACTTTAGAAATAAAATTAAAAAATTACGTAAACAATTAATTTACTAAACAAAATAAGAGCATCCTGTAAATCACCTTTGTTAACCGTATTTCCTCATTATAATTTAATTTAGTTTTAAGAACTCTGTTGAACGACACGGATGTGTCGAAACTGGCAGTAAATAAATAAAATTAAGTAACAAATGTATATTGTTAATAAAACTGTTCAAAAGAAAATGTTCAGAATTTTTTTATAGTTAATTCCTAAAAAGTACAAAAAAAAATACCATCACTAAATATAACATAATGTGGAGATCTTTGGCTCTGTATCCACAGTTTAACAGTTCAAATCCCTTAAATTTCAGGAGAAAATGTATAAATTTAATAATTGTTTTTCAAGTATACAATTTATGTATGTGGCATGTTTGCACTACACTACAAACTACAAGATACTTTAAATTACAAAAAATAGTATCGATTTAATGAGAAATCACTCATCAAAAACAAAGTGTGTTATATACAGAAAGAAGAAGCTCAGAATATGGAAAACTTCTTCAACGATATGGCCTCCAGTGTCTCCAGAGCACGGGGGAATAAGTCAACCCGGGACTGAGACCTGAGTCGTAAGGAGACTTCTCAGGGCATGAATCTGGCGCTTCCTGAGGTGTCTGTGAGATGCTTGATATAATAAAAGATATTTGATTGTTATTGAAACTATGTTTTCTTAATTGATATTTATGGCGGGACAATTCCCAGTACAGAGTACTTGGACATAATCGTTGTTTCTGGGATTTACATTGTACTTTAATGTTCAACCTGAGTGTATAATGAATAATAATAATAATAATAATAATAATAACAATAATCGGACCATTTCTATAACGCCGCTTTTGTGAGAAATCACCTCGGGGGCGCTGTACAAATATTACTTCCTATTCTTATATTATTCTTATATTACGACTATTCTACGAATTTATTATTATTATTTTTTTTATTTTTTTTTTATTTTTTTTTTATTTATTTTCTCTTCTAGGACAGGCTATCATTACACATTATTTATAGACCATACAAAGAGATGCAGTTAAATTATCAAAAGTAAATTTAATGTTAAACTGAAAAAACAAAAAAAAAAAGAAGCTAACTGTATTTATTTCTTACGATATATTGCAAGACGCTAATACAAATGATAGAGTGATTGAATTGTGTTGAGTACCAGCTACCACTCCGCCCGGCTTCATAAATAATACAGCGAAGATTCCGAGGTACGTAGAATGTAGATCGTACCCACTGTAGTAAGATAAGATAATGTTTCAAATTAGGAGCGGAAAAGGTTTATTCATTTCAGGGAAAGTAATAAATGTATGTGTTGTTTTTTTAGATCACAGCAGACGTACGAATTAAGAGAGGATGTATTTTAAAAAAAATCTATTCTAATTTCTTCAAACGATTGGTATTCACTTTGTGGCGTCATTATGAATGAATGAATTAAAAAATATACGTAGTATTCACCATTTTATAAATATACTTAGATATCTACATGTTTCGAAAGCGATACTTTTATCATCAGTATATATATTAGAATATATATTCATATATTCCTGATGATGTAAGCATCGCTTTCCAAATATTTAGATATACATGTATACTTATAAAGTGGTGACTGCCAAGTACATTTTTAAATTCATTTAATAATGTCTATCTTTATAAAAATGACCAGGACACCTCGATTGAAAGATGGACAAATCTCTACCTCAACTGATACTCAAAAAGAACTAAAAAGACTTCAAAATTGTTGATTTGACAATATAACAGGCATTTCGACGGACACATAAATACGTTTTTCGAAACCAAGACAGGTGCCGAAAAGATTTGGAGCAGGTTCAAGGGATCCAGCGCTTGATAAAACGCGACTGATGATAATGACGATAAAAGGATCTGGTTCAAGCATGTAAAACTTTTTTTTTTCAGTAACAAATTACTGGTTAACAAAGAAACCGTCAACTGGTAACCCCGTAAAGCGTTTAATAAAATGTTGCATGTTTATCTCCTCCCTTAGCTACCCCTTTTTTTGTCCTTTCAAACTCTTAAAATAATCCTTACTTGGGGATACCATATTCCGACTGTCTCCAAGCAATTGGACCTCTTATATGAACCACAAGAAAATTTAAGTGATTTTTAAAGAGAAGCTGGTAATAAACCTGTAAGAAATAAAGAACAATATGACATGTTACTGTTTTGACAAAAATTTCAGTGCAAAACCGCTATCATAGAATCAACTTGATTTTCGATTAAAAGATCAGTGCGGTAAATCGGTCTGGCAAAAATGAATAAAGAATCGAGAGGAAATTGAATAGACCGGCCCGGCGGCCCATCACAGTGGCAATCACCATCCATCATCTTCAGTTGATCAATTATTTTAAGTATACCCAATGTAGACGGTTTTGTCAAACAATTTTTGAGTTTAGGTCTTTTAAATTACTCATTCCGTTGGCAACAAAATTCCACTGAAAAAATAAAGTTATTAAGGTAAACAGTCTTGTCCCAGAACATTCCTGGGGACGGATTTTATAGGTAGATACTGTTTGAAGTTTTGTGGAACTTGTCAGAGGGAATAATTATTATTCCAGCTGACCGGAGGTAGTGGAGACTATGGCATTCCCAATTATTGGAGTATGTTGTGAGGCTTAAAGGTTTGGGATGGGGAGAGGAAGGTGGAGAAGTGTGCCGATAATCATATCTGACCACAAAACACAGCTAAGGTCATTTAAAGCTAAATGAAAGGCTACAGCTGATTGAAATGAGCAGGTTTCCTTATATTACGAAATATCGAGAAATGCATACATAAAATGGCTGCAGAATGGATGACCTACATATGGTAATATCATGGAAGCTCGAAAACAAAGTATATAGCTTTTTAAGAAAGAATGTAAAAAGTGTCAAAGAAAATTTTAAGAGAATAAAATGGATAAAATAGCAAACAGCTTTCAATACAAATTTTTTCATCTTTCTGGAACAAAACCAATTCTGTATTGAAAGCAAAACATACCACATCGATCCATATTGATGGAAAATCTAAAAATAAAGATATAGCTGAAGTTTTTATGAATAATTTTTGCTCGGCACCAGGTCAACTGCAAATAATGGATAATTAGATTGATACACCGACAAATCAACCAGAAAAATAGCTATCCATCGTCATCTTACCAGAGATGATCCAACGAGCAATGCGCAACATGGCAGGAGGTAAATCAGCAGGTTACGATGGACTTGTCAAATAACACGTAAATCATGCGGAGGGTACTTCACAACATTGCTCGCCTCTCTCTTCTCTGCCATGTTTGGACTCGGACACATTCCGAAATAAATGTCCAAAACCATAATGATACCGATCCCAAAAAGCCCCCAGTTGAACCTGGCATCGTCGGTTAATTACAGGTCCATATCTCTTCCTACAATAATTGCAAGAATCTTTGAAAAAGTCATCTTAAACTTAATCGAGGATAAGCCCAATTCCGAGGACTCCCAAATGGTCTTCAAAGCCTGATTCTCTTCTGATACAGCCATATATAGTATGAAACTAAGAATCAAATATTATAAATGCAGAGAAGCAACGATACACGCATGCTTCCTAGACTCGAGCAAAGCTTTTGACGGGGTATGGAAAAAACTGACCGAACTACATGTACCACCGCAAATTATTAATATATTGAGTAAATGGTACAACCAATAGGAAAACTTTGTAAGATGGAATGATAGCCTATCAGAAGCAGCCAAATTAAAGTGTGGCATTAGACAAGGAGGCTCAATGTCCGCGGTGCTGTTCAACGTATTTATGGGTGAGCTTAGTAAAACTCTGAACAACACAAGAATCGGATGACACATCACATACCCGGGGTATCTATGAACAATATTAGCTATGCAGATGATATGGTCATACTAGCCCCATCGGTAAGAGCAATGTTAAAACCTCTGGCCAAATGCAAAGCATACGTTGTTAGTCACGGGCTGATGGATAATGCTAAAAAATCGTCACTACTGATTTTCAAAGCAAATACTGGTCCTGCTGTCATTCCGCCAATACATCTCGGCGGAGCCAATCTTAAAATCTGCAGCGGAATGGAATAGTTTTTTTTTTATTTTATCTTTATTTTTTTTAATTTTATCTTTATTTTATTTTTTTTTATCTAATGTTATTTTTTAATTCTTCTATTTCCACATCACATATTTATTCAGATGTATTCCTTTATGTAGACAGAGTATTGCACTCACCCCTTTGTTCAGCTGAAATAAACACATTATTATTTTTTTATTATTATTATTATTATTAAAGCAATGTTTCAAATCTGAATGGTGGTCTTTCACCAGGGCGATACAGAAAACATCTACTACTCTGATTTGGAATCGATGCAGTTGATATATTTTTTACAGATTTTATGATAAAAAAGAGTTAACTTTTCTATACCGCCATTTAGTGATTAAAATCACCTCAAGGTCGATTTAAATTTTATTAAAGTTTGTAGCCCTTTTAAAAAATATATTTTTAGACTTTTTTAAAAATGCTTTCCAACCTCAGACCAAGTCGAAGGTTATTCCAAAAAAGTAGACCCAACAAATTAATCTATGTCCCCAAATTTGCAACATTCGTACGAGAGGGTACCAGTCTGTTCGTCACATCAAACTTGGCCGACCTGAGGGTGAGTTGCCTCTGAGTAAGATTGTTCTTCATGCAAAAATCAGTCAAGAATAATGGTGCCAGCCCGTTCAGTGCCTTATTCAGAACAAGATTTTTTTTAAATTAGCTCTTTCTGAAACTCGAAGCCAGCGTAGGCAGTCACGTAGAAGAGAGGTGATATGGCAGTATTTGATGGCGCCGCATACTAGACGAGCTGCCGTGTTGAACGTCCCTTGCAGTCTGTTCTAATGCACATTAGGTCGACCCAGCATACAAACTATTGCAGTAATCAAAATGTCATGGACAGTTGACTTCCGCATTCCTTTATTTTAGGGGATTGTAAATAAAAATCAATTCTTTAACAATAGCTTTTTATCCAAAATAGTAATTATAATCTTTGTTGCTAAAAAATAAATACCATGTGTGATACCATTTTAAACTCTCTAATACGGTAAACTTTTTGGCCAAGTGACCACCCAGGCCTCCCTAAAAAAATTTGCACGAGTGCTTAAACTTTGGGGAAAAAATTGATCATAACCCAAATTTGGGGATTAAGACTTTTCTGAAAAAAAAGAATATAGTAGAAAGGCAATACTAGTTTTATATTTTTTATTGCACTATCAAAGAATAATATTTTCAAAAATATGACTATGGCACTGAACAGAGTGAGCAAGGGTATCCATTTTGGAAAATTTCAATAATTCGGAAACTGTGTGACTTTTACTTAGCAGGATATTAAATTTTCGGAACGGTCTTGGAATCTTCCATCGACAAATCGATCCCTTGGAATAACAAAGTTCCATCTGACACGGCAATGTTTTGCGATAATGAGTGTTAAAGTTACCTTCTATAGAGCACATTATCGCATGACGTTGCTGTGTCAGATGGAACCTTGTTATTCCGAGGGGTTGAGATGAAAGGTTATTCACCACTTAACTAACACCCTGTATAGTGTGTATACCATCGATATACGGTTTAATAATTCCACTCGTATGCTACGCCAAATGCTCATTATAGCAGCATGAACTTTGAATAATATTATACTTAATTTATTTGTAAAAAATGTGGACTTAATAAAAAAGTAACAACTCAAATCTCGTACAATACTTCAAGAGAAAAAAAAACCCTTTCATGAAATACACTAACGTCCCTACATACGACTAAATTAAATAAAATAAGGTAAATATTCAAAAGAAATATTTCCTCTCTTCGTCCCACACGCACAAAAAGGTTAATTTTCTCGGAAATGAAACCTTTTGGTTTGTAGAAATGGAAAGACATGATACTAATTTGTCTTTGAAATGTCTCCACGTTGAATTAATCTTGTTACTAGGTGTCTCTTCCCGTAAGCTCCGATGGCTGGGTACGGTTTGTATCTATGTAATATATTGTTCGATTTTTCCCGACTGCTCCGCAACCGACAAAGGCCCGGGGAGTTTTTCTTTTTTCAGGGTATTCGCAAAACGTTTACATATGGCTTCGATTATGTATACGTACAACCCTTGAAATCGTACAAGTCGGCCTATTCCGCAATGAAATGTTAGAATAATGTTTTCAATTACCTAAGTAAATTTTCTTATACATCAACATCGTAAATACTGTTTTATTATTGAACAAACTTCGTTCAAAAAACAGTTCTGAAGTATGAATGACTGAAAATTAATGGTCATCATATTAGTTATTATAGCTAACTAAAATATTCTGAAGTAAGACAATATATTGAAACGCATGGTGAATAATCTTTGCAACTTCTCCCTTAGAAGCTTCTTCTTATATACCTACATAAAAATAGTGTTCATCGAGATATTGCCAACTAAAAGATTTGTTTTCTAAAATGAAGACATTATAGTTTATTATTTATATTCATTTTATAGTAACTAGTTTTCAGGAAAAATAAGAAACATATTTTTAAATTTGAAAAACACAGAAAATTTTGTGAGAGATAACGTTATTCAATCGAACATGTCTACAGAGTGGATTAATTTAAACAGATAAAACATATTTCTTTAAAACCAAATATAATTTTTTGTACAACACGAACAATAACCAAGCCGAGGGCTGGTATTTTACAACACTGAGGCAAGGGCCTATATTGCACAACAAATGCAATGCCGAGTCGAGATTACACAACACGTGCAAATAATGTTCGCCCAGAACAACAACAATAACAGTCTTCTACACCCAGCAACGTCACCACCCGCTACCTTAGCGACCGACCATACTGGATGGTGAAAAAAGTTAAGTACTCTCGGAGCGATAACATCTCCATTGGGAAACTACCAAACGCCTTTCTCGACAGGATTCGCCAATCACAATAGTCGTGCGTCCCTGTGTACCGGTGCCTAAATATTTTCTTGTGCGGGTCCTTCACGTCTTGTACAGTTATTATTTGTTAAACGTGTATCATTGTAGGTATTTTTCTTTCACGATATGAAAAACTATTTTATTCAGATTTTTCAATGTATATTTGTGTAAGACTGCATTCATAATTTGGTTACTTTGCAACTATTATTAATTTTCCAAGAAGTTGTATTGTCATGTAAAAACATTTAACAATATTTCAATTATTGTACCTTACGAAAACAGCAATTTTATCACCCCTTGTTTATTTATTCAGCATGTAAATATTGCACGTGGAGATAAAAAGGGAAAGTTACTCTTTCCAACAAAAGGTATCCTGCATCATATAACGCAGCCAAATTGAAACACGTATTTTATAAATATTTGCATACAATATCCAGCTTCTGCGCAATGTTTTACGGAAGTCAGTATTGAAAGAGAGAAGGTACGAGTAGGACCGCATTTACATAATAGGGGAGTTCAAGGGAAGAAAGATCAAAGACACATCCAAGGAAAATGGACCAAATTTTACACTTGAACAAATATGCGTATATACAAATAAAAATAAATAGTATACACCTTGTAAATTTACATAAATATAAATATCAAATTTTACAAACCTTTATTAATGTTCACTCTTTGAGTCAACTTTGTGGTGTTGTGTCGTCAATGGTTTTCACGTTGAATCGGAGAAGAGGGATCGATTTATATAAAAGTTCAGTAATTTTTTTTTTTGTTTGAAACATTTTTGGTCTTACGTTGTGACGTTAATTTAGTGTTATTCTACAATTCTTAAAAAACCATTCACAGATGTCGTAAGAGACTTTGATTAACAATTTATGTGTTTTGTAGAACTCTCGAACATTATTCATCATCTCACTCTACCCTACTATGAAGTCACTGAAACTATAATATTTGCGATTGTTAAGAAGGCTAAAGAAAGAAGAGAAATTAAAATGGGAGGAAAAGAGAGGTATTTACCGAAAAAACTAGACGTAACTAGAGCAATTTCAAGTACAGTAAAACCTCGATATAACGATCTAATGTGCACGAGGGGGTTGCCGTTGTTCTTTAAAGCCGAAAGTCCATTATGTAAAAATAGATTTTCTGATGCGTTTTATTTAGTAAGAAAATACGGCATTATGACTCAATTTTGAGTGCGACAGGTATGACGTGATTATTATGCGTAGAACATTATTTGCAAGCAGTGACACTCGTAGAGCTATACAATTAGAGGCGCTACGTCGGAAATATATTTGTAATATCCCGTCAAAGTGGGTCCTACTAAGAGCAACGAGAGCGATGAGGCGGGGGCGGGTTCGGAAGTTTCCGTCGTTCGCCGAGCGAGCGCACCACTTACGGCGATTGTTGGTACCACTAGTATTCCCGCTTTTACCCGTACCAACTGAAGCCACTGCATCAAAAGGTTCGGACGTCCGATCATCCTTTCCTTAAGTCAAGCCCATTGTTCGATCCCTTCCCTCATCATTTTCATATGTCACAGGTCAACCGCGGTCCACGGTTGTAGGTCAACTAAAGTATGGAATGGAGCGTTGGAAGCCCAACTCCCAACAAAGTGGATCTAATTTTTTCGATTCGTGTCTCATTTAAATATATACATCAATGGCAACAGTTGAAGATTTTTAACAATTTTCACATTTTACCTGATATTTAGTCCGAAGTCCGTTATATCGAGGCTTTACTGTACCCATTGTTTCGCTTCTGTTAGAAGTCTCTGAATGAAGAAATCTCGCTCTCTGCAAAGGGAGAGCAAAAACGCTCAAGTTTCTATAAATTCCATAAAGTAAAATAAAAAATACGGTCAACGGATTTTGAGCGAAGGAGCTTACCGCTCTTCCACCGTGGTAGTAAAACTATGTCTTATATTTAGATATTTGTTTCAGTATTTGATTTCTGAAGCCTTAGAAAAACATAAATTTCTAAATGCACAGATCGTATTCATTCAATAAACCAGTTTACTCTTTATGCATAAAATTGGGTTCCAGGGTTCTAGTTACTCCCTGTGCATAAAATAGAATTGCTGCAGTTTCCACGCGGGAAAACAAAAGGACAAAGAAGCAAACATAACTGTAGCTGCAACGCATCTTAAGAGATCAAACCATTAAACCTCGCAAGATTTAAGACTAAGCGAGACTCGGGGGTTCCGCATGAGGGCACAGGATGCAGTTTTAATGCGAGACCATGTACATAAGATACTGTTAATGCGAGTGTTGAAAGGATATACATTTACTTCCAACAAAACAACATATTTACAAGAAGACTCCTTGAATAAAAGAAGCTTTAGCGTTAAAGGAATGAAAGAAGTAACTGATGATAATGGCTAGTTTTGGAAATGAACGTGCAAAATATATTTCATGGGCAAAGACAAAATAAGAAAGGAAGAAAAAGGGGTAAAGTTATAGGAGAATTGCAAGAAAAGTATAGAGAAGAAAAAATCTGAGTGAATATTTAAGCTAAAATAAATAAATGATAGAAGAGAGAACGGAGTTATCCCCCGTAGAAAGAGAAATAAATGGGGGAAGGAGGAAGAATTGCAGAAGGAGAAAAAAATAGATAAATAATATCCAAATATCTTCTTCCTCTTGTCCTACTCGGGTCGGGAACCCATCGTATCGACAAGGCACCTCCGGACGTCCCTGTCCTATTCTACGTCAGCGGCATTCATCCATAGAAGGTCCAGCCTCTCCTCACACAGAAAATTAACCCAATACTCTCGTGTATCCCTGTATTAGGTATTCCGTATTTATATATCTATTGAAACTGGATGTCTGTTGCACCCTTCCGTCTTATTCAAACCAAATCCCCTAAATGAGCATTTACTCCAAGTATGCTAAATCTAGCATCCTCTGGCGTACAGGTCACGCCGAGGCAGGTATATCCTGACGGGTGGTATAATCGTATCATATTGTAAAGTACGACACGAGCATATCCTAGAAGATATCTTCTTAAACAACAAGGCACTTATACTAGCGTATTACGTAATTACATGTTATCTTTTTGCAAAATATTATTAAAGTGTTCTAAATATTTTTCAAAAAGACATTCGATAGTATTTTGTTCATTATTCCTTAATCTGGCTGCGGTACAATTAGAAACTACGAACATCGACATATTTTTATTATTTGTTTTTCAATAGTATTTGCATCCAATTAAAGCTAGGGACGCTCATCACTAAAGGGCGAGTTAAGTAGGGCGGACTAGAGTAGACTTATATCTATATAACGAAAATATATAGGAGTACAAAAGATTTTTGGATTTTATAATAGTTTATACGTTTAAATTGACAGAATGTATTCTTCAAACAAATATTAAAAATCAATACAATTGTACCAAAAAAACTTAATTAAATGTATCAATGGATTAAGGTCTCTTCACATCTACTGGCACCGTGCAGTGCAAACACATACAGTGTCAGGCACGGCACAGAAGGGAATTTTCACATTACACCGAGCGTGAATGTGTTCATAGATAATGTAAGCAACTAATTTCGCCGTGCTTGCCACATTACGTGTCTGCACTACGCGGTTCTGTTAGATGTGAATAGACCTTAAATCTCTAACATCATTCTAGCTAATATTTATACAAGGACAAGATTTTTTATCATCAAATTTACCTTTAAACATATTTGATGTATTCAATTGTGTTCCAGCAACTCTATTCCCCTATCTCAGAAGTAGTTCAAAATGAGGATGTTATGAAACATTATTATTCCTTCATATGCGAACATCTTGAAGAACCCTGTTACTACCTGTTTATTCTCCAAGGCAAAATATTGCAAAGGTAGTTGTTATCCCTTGCTTAAATATTTTATTATGATATTCAACCTTCGACGAAATGGCCTCACAATCACGGTACTAAAATTCAGTTTCTGCTAAACATTCTATACATACCCACATTCACCTTTCTCCACCTTATGGGATTAGCGCTATATGATATGTATTGTGCATATTTTTACGTCATGTGGAACGTGTTTCAAAGCAAGCAAAGTTCAAAATTAAATTTTGAAAGGATCTTGTAGTTCAGTATAACAAGAATTTTTAAATTTCAATCTGATTCCATGCAATTATATAACACTTGAGAATATTACAGTTTAAGATTTTTTTTATTAAATTGAACATATTTTTCCAGGCAGTTAATAAGGGCAAAGCTAATTAGTATCGCTCCAACAACCGTTTAGTATGGTCCACCCAATATTGGGTAATGGGAAAAGGCCTCAAATCTGATCTTCCCGTATTCTCTGTTTTGGGCCGGGGTTTGTCATCGTATCCGGCTTATTTCGCGGTTATCGTATCAACTCTAATATTGTATTTTTCTAGACTTCACATAAGCAGAATATTACATGAACAGTTTTTGTTCTTTCCACGTGTTTTGACCATTTCAATTTTTTTTTGTAATGAAAGAATGGCCTATTTTTTGTTAGTTTCATGGTTCACCAGATTAACTTCTACTAATCTCATCTTCATGGCACTTTTGGCGGGTTTCAATTTGTTCCGAGTTTCACAAGTTTCTGAGTTGTACGTTTTATCTAATGATAAAATGTGTGAGCGAAATAAATGAGTCAAAATGAACCTTAACGAAAACACAAAACTTCTCCTCATTAATTTTTATCTTTTAAAATAATAACATACGTCTTTTACTTTTAAATAATCACATATTATTTTAGGTTTTCACTTATCATATAACACGGTGACTTTGCATACGTATGTAACTCAAAACCCATATTTTACTGTTCCTCTTCTTCTTTCCGCACACATGAATTGTCTGGCTACGAAAAAGGCATTGTTATTTTATTTCCACCATTAGCTACAATTCGTTGTCATATTTATATGATTCATTCTACTTCAAATCCTTGTTCTTTTTGACTACACATTTTCCTCACGTATATTTCAAATTCCTTATAAAAAAAATATCGCATCTGAAAATGCAAAGAACATTTTGTTTTTACCAATGTATTTTCCAATCACAACGCACACCCTGAATACTGTGTTATCGGATGATGCTGTTGTGCGGAAGTACGGGATCGACCTTTCGCTCCGACGTAGTACGTGGCATCTACCTTTAGTGATTCAACATCACTGAACACGTTTTCCGTGCTTTTTCGCACCATTTTTTCTCATATTTATAGGAAATTTTCTTGAGAAGACGGAAAGTAATTCGAAACTGATATCAAAACAGATCGAATATGTTCGCACATTAAAGAAAACATCACTAAAGTGTGTATTTTTACCACTCATCCGGAAAAAACTCATAAATAAAGGCTGTTCTTAAAATAACAAAGAATTTAATTGAATTCATTCCACCTACGTGATTGAGAATGTTTTCACGTTTGTCTTCGTTCTATTTATGGTTAATTTGATTTTAATGTGGGACGTGTTTAAGTCTTTTGGAGTGGTGTATTTTGTTTACACCTTTTCTCACCTTAAACTTAATCACTACACTAGTATTTTTACAAGGATAGTAAGTTTATCCACTACTTTTATCATAATGAACAATTGGAATACATAGAACAAACGGTATATTGAATTTTATTGAAAAAGTTTAGCTTCTTAGTTCTACATAAAAAAACGCTGCTTAGATTTGAAAGCTAAAAAAGCTATGGAAATTTCATGGCGTTAAAACTAAATAATAGATAACTTTTGATACTTTTGGTAAACAGATATTTTAAATTTTTTTATAATGTGAATATATCTGTGTTGCCATAGACATTCCGGGACTGAAATAGATGTTTATATTTCATGAAAATTCACAGTTCAGCGTTCGAAGGTTTCAAGCAATAAACGCAAAAAAGCATTCTGCTTCATAGTTAGGGTACGTACCTAAATAGGAAATATACAGTTTAACAGTTCAGTAAAATCTTTCTTGAAAAGAATTGGAGGCAACAGCGGGGCTTAGTTCTAAAATTCATATTCCGCGTCACTTATAAAGCAGTGAGAATAAAGTTGCGAAAGCATATGGTACACCTAAAATGTAATCAGCCGGATCCTCTTTACGTTTGAAAAAACAAATGTGATGTACTTTGGAGCGCGGCCCGGCGTAAATAGGTACTTAATGGAATAAAGTCGGAGATTTTGCCGTAAAACTAATCCTTTGTCATGTCACACATAAGCCCATAATTATATTGAAAGTTTAAAAGGATTTGCTTTGTGTAATGCGAGAGACGGGAGTCAATTCTGCCCGACCAAAGCAGCAATTAACGCTGATGGTGTTATATTACACTGAGAGCGAAATTAAATATTTTCTGAGGCATAATCAAACCACCTAGAAAAACGCTTTTTATGTGTTGTTATAAGTTAATTGATAACATTTTTATACTTGGTGGTTTTATGAGAAGAGCTTCTAAAAATAAATAAAAAACTGATTTACATTATATTGTTGTTGTTTTTTACTTCCACCAAAAGCAAACCTCAAGTACACATCACATCACATTCTGTAGGTATCAAATCACTGGTATAATCTATTTCCCGGAACGAATAAAACACTATCCCGGGCACTATAAAAACAGTTTTCCGACAGCAGAATGAGGGATCACATAAATTAATACTGCCACTTTTGCTCCCATGAAACAGGCCTTCGTGCCGCGCTAGACTTCCCGACAAACAAGCAATAATGTGAAATCAGAGCCGATAACTAATTTACTCGGACGATGAAAAACCTGTCATTATAGGAGGCACTCCAACGAGACATAGATGGATGTCCCGCCCTCGACGCAACTTTTTCATCGAGGTCGGAGGTCTTTACAGTGTTTTAAAGAAAAAGGCGATATTTGATAAAAGTGATATAGGTACTAGCTGGTGTGTTAGAAACTTTTAAGATTATTTCATGTTTGTCCATAAGAACGTTGCGGCCTTCCATAATAGATTAAGAGAATCAATACTTTGGTAAATTTTGTGGTTTACCGTAAATTATTTTGGTCATTAAAATACCACGATCATTAAAATATTTCTTAATATTTTTCAATGAGCCAAATAATATTCCATCAAATATTAAAGTTTGGTGTATTGGAGTGATGCATGGTATAAGAATGAGGAAAGTAGATAGAACATTGTGGAAATGATACCCCTATGGAGTACACGAGGTAAAATGGTGAGAGGGTGTTATGAATTAGGTTTTGCTGCCTGTAGTGGTTGGACAGAGAAAGAATTGTAAGGAAAATATGTGCCGTTGAAGGAAGAATTCGAGGACATCACAGAAAACATAGAATAAATAATAAATCCAATTATTTTAACCAATATTCGCTTCGCGAGGTTATTTCTAAGATATTTAACCTGAATTTATTTGTGTTTTTAAATGTGAATATAAATATGTAAATTAACTACATAAATACATACTCGTACATTGGTATTCCCTGGAAAATAAAACAAATAAATTCTTCCTTTCTCAGAAGGAATATATTTTATAAAAAAGTTAACAGAAGTAAATAAAACGATATACTTAGCACCGATAAGGTTATTTTCTGTTAAGAAATCTGCTCGCAAGAAGTATTTTAAATACTTATATATCGTATTGTAAAAAAATTGTGTACAGTGCCAGGGAATATTTCTCCCTCTTCCTATATCAACTGTGGTTAGAAGTGCATAAATATGGAGATAATCTTCTCTACCCAGTGAGCGGGCTGCCTATTGCTACTGTAAGGCTTTCATTTTTTTTCAAAGAATTGTAAACTGTGTTGTATGTACTGGCGGCACTTGCTGATGTCAATCTTATATTTAAGCCCGCTCACTAAGGTAATGGAGGGTATAAGATGGAATTTGGGCTGAGCCGGAGGGAGTCGATTTTAAATAATTATAGAAACTTACATTTTCATAACTACACGCAGATTTTATGCATTTTAAAGCTTCTATTATGATTGATTCCTCCGGCAGCGGTGAAAAGTCAGGAAATACGCCAAACGCGGCCCCAACATTTGTATACGGTTGATATTTATTAAATGAGAAAGGGTCGCTTCTACGACTCGTTATTGTGTTCAACACTTGACTGCAGAATGATCTGTCGGCTTCTATAGTTCTTCCCTTCTAAAATATGAGTCTCTTTAAACCCAAGTTTACTCCGTCCTATCCCCCAAAAGACCCTCCACACATATTATCCCTAAAGATGACACAGACCCTTGAAAAAAATGTATATATATGATGAAGTTCACGTTACTCAAAAGCTTTAATATCCACAAGAAGTTATCCAAAAGTCACGGCGTGAAATTATTATCCATGTCTTTCGATGTAATGTAGTAATGGTCATCATTTATAAGGTGAACTACGAGTCCCATTACCGGACCGAAAACCTCTCAACCCACCTGATCCTCATGGACTCGACTCTAGAGACCGACAACCGCTACTGCGAACGCTCTAGAAATATTGTTTCCAAATCCCAGTAGGATTCCTAGTGAAAAATAACGTATATAAACGACGTATTACATTTAAATTTTAAAGCTGATATTCTTGATATAAATAAGATAAAATAAATTTGTAATGTACGTTAGTTACATAATAAGAGTTTCAGTATTTCTATTTTGTTCGCCGTCCATGGTTACCAGAACAAAGTTTTGTAGTTTAGTAAAAATTATTATATTTACTATTATATTTTATTTTTCATGCCTGGTTTATAAACATTTTTAAATTTCTAAAATATTTTGTTTTTTTCAATTATTTTAATGTTTTTTTTTATTAATTACTTACCTACTTACATCAATTATTGTTAATTTTTGTTTATGTTTGTAATTTGTCTATAGTTGTCATTATTTTTTAGTATACTGTGTATCCAAATGACGGAAGCTTTGCTTCCGAAACATGTTGATATTTATATATAAAACAGTGGTGTACACAAAATAGTTCTTATTAATCTTATTAATAATGAAACCACAAACTAATAATAAATTTGTTGAGAAAAAAATTGTGGTTTCTCTTCAACCTATTATGTGCCTGCAAGAAAAAAAAACAAGTACTTGCATTTGAAGAAATCTATAGAAATAATATATACTCGTACAAACGAAAAAGTGTGTTTTATATTTGAAAGAACAAGAAGATATTATGAGCGCATCGTATTCTGATTCTAGCCTAAGAGTAGGAATAAAAAATAAATAATATAAAAATAACAGTATACTGTGCCTTTGTTCACTCTTTGCTTATCTACGGCACATTATTGGGTTGGGGGGGTAATAAAAATAATCTAAATTCAGTAAAAGTTTCACAAAGAATCTTCAAAAAATTAATACTTAAAAAATTCCACCTTCTCGATAAAATCACTTTTATACTATTTCCAGTGCCAAACGTTGAATATATATTTAATCAAGTTTCTATTATAAAGATGAGAAAAATCTTAAACCAATCAGGAATATTACAAACATATGAGAAAAATAAACCAATTTAATAAATACCTAAATTTATAACAACTCAAATGCAAAACAATTAGATTTATCGAGCCATTAAAATCACAATAAGTTCTCCCTTCAAATGTGCTGTATTAATGACCAATCAGAATAAATAAATTGAATTAAACTCTTATTTAAAAAAACTTACAATTAAAAATAAATAAAAAATTATATGAATATCGCCCAAGAGTCCCAACTGCTCCCAACCGTCTGGAGGCAGTGAGACTATGGCATCCCCAATTGGGAAATGTTGTGAGGCTGAAGGTATTGGGAGGGGAATGAGAAGGGGAAGAGGAAGGTGGGGACAATACCTGGCTTTTCAGATCTATTCACCAAATACGGCTAAAAGCCATATCAAGCAAGGTTTCAATTCTGAATGGTGGTCTATTACCGGGGCGATACTGACAGTATCTTCCACTCTGGATCGGGCGCAAATATACTATATATTATTTTTTAATAAATTAATTGTGAAACAACACAAATTAATTAAATTAAATTTGCTTGCGTACACCGGGATTTGAACCCGCGACCTTCGGATTTGTAGTCGAGAGCCTTACCCCTCGACCATAGAGACCGTCAGACATACATTCGTAAATATTTAATACGAAACATATTATAAATAAAATTTAATGATTTTTTTCCCCCTAAAGTAAGAATCGTGGCTCCCTTATCAGACACTAGAACTCCTCTTTTCTGATAAGGTATGCATGATGAAGAATATCCTTAAAATATATATTTTGTAAAATACTTCTACTTGATTAAAAAATACTTCTACTTGATTAATCTACTTGATTAAAATACTTGTAATGTAACTGTAAATAAAAAATAAATATACGAAAAATACCGCATAATAGTAAAAAGTATTTTTCTTAGTGGCTTGCCGTAATAATAATATAATAAATAATTTTGTTTTAAACCACTTTAATTTAATATATATTGATCTACAGGTTTCGAAAGTACCCTTCCCTCATCAGGAAAATATTAAAACTAACATTATATACAAAATAATGATAGACATACGCACATATTTTTATAGACAGCCCTGATATCGTCAGCTTAATTACATTTAATATTCCAACTAGAACTACTCGATCTAAAATTTTGTTTAACTGTAACAATAATTTCAGAACTGATTCATTCAAATATTCATTGGTAACTCGACTTCACACAGTAGGTAATACATATTCAGATATAGTAGACATTTTCTACTGCTCTGAATACAAATACAAACAAACGATTATTGCATACATCCTCTATAATTATTAATATATGTGTCTAGAGTATAAGTAATAGTGAATGTGAGGTATTTTTTGATTTTTCGCCTCTGAACTTCTTACTTAGAATGGTACTTACACTATGTTATTCCTGTGAACCTACAGTGATGTGTTTTGCACCTGTTTATTATAACTAACTTTATATGTAAAAGCCCATATAGGGCGTATATTATACAATAAATAAATAAATATTTAGGTGTTGGAGTGGGACGCGACAAAAGGGGAAGGGATAAGTAGGGTTTTTTCACGAGGAACAGAGCGGTTCACTGGAAAAATTTCTACAATAGGATTATAAGATAAATTTTAGGCCGCATCTTTGTTAAAAACATGAACGGTTGAAATGAGATGATTGGTAAACTCTGAAAAATTATTGTTATTTAAACATCGTAGGTGTAGGTGATTCTAATATATTAACATTACGGAATGTCTTACCTATTTAGAATGAAGAACAATCATTACAAAATATATAATTCGTGAACACCCTGTAACAGTACATTTTACTAGCTTTAGATTAAAATAAAATAATGATTCAGTAAAGCAAACATTTTACTGTATAGAGCATGATTAAAGACTCTTATTAAATTAAAATATTTACAGGAGTGTACCAATCTCCAAAATAAATGAGTGCTAAACAATAATATAGGTAGTTAAAAAATATATTAATGTGAACATAAAATGAAAGATCGTCTCTAATTTTAAATGGGCGCCATGTTATGTGAAATAACGAACTTAAAATTAGCAACCGAACTATAACCGGAATACTACATACTGATATGAAGATTTTCTTTAAATGTCCATGGTTGGCTCGTAATGGTTGTTGTACTGCGGAACAGCCCATGCTGCGGTGCTGTCGAATAAATTTAGCCTCTTAGAGATCTCTGCAGTTAACCGATCGTCTTCTTCTTCTTTTAATAAGAATATTCATGAATGCCCTTAATAATATCCTAAATGAACGGGGTGAGTAGAACAAACCATTACGACCTCACTACGAGAAACTGTACAGAGGTGTTTCCGTGATAGTGATTAAAGGTGGTTTAATCAGTTAGATTTTAATAGTACAGATTGTTCATAAAATTAGTTCTTTTAAACAGGATATAATATTTGGGAAAATAAAATTGAAGCAAATAAGTGACAGTGTAAATGTATGTGCTTTTAATCCCCAATTACTTAAATTTAAAGCCTTTTTTATAAATATACTTTGCTAATAAATAGTTAATTTGGGGGGAGTTGAGACTTAATGATAAGCATAAAGTTTGGAAATTGGTCATTGATAAATAAATTGTGATCTAGGGTATCCTCTAACCCACAATCACGGTAATGCGAGCTGACTATGTGGAATCTGGAAAGATGACCAAGACAAGAAGTGTGACCTAGTCTCATTCGAGTTATGGAAGAAATATATTTTTTTGGCATGCAAGTGAATTTATGAAACTAGGGGTTGACAGGAATAAAAGGTTGTATTAATGAGCCCTGATGACCTTTTTTCAAGGTGGTACAAGTATAGATATTGTGTGGTGGTTAGTTTCAATTTATTATTTTTATTTTACCTTCTAGAAGAGAGGTCGGTAAAATTACTCTAAATAATCATTAAAAGCAGGAAACATCGATGTAAGTCACGGGTATGTTCAGTACAAAACTGCTCAAATACTTTAATCTGCAAGTCATTCAACGTTGTAGTTTGTGAGAATTGAGTTCATTGTGTTGGTGTTCGTACAAAATGTTCCTAACTTACGTATTTGTATTCTCCGGCTAACAGCCTGGGATAAAGATATTTTATTCACAATACATTTTTTTTGTACAATTTCTTAAATTATTTCTATAATCCTTAATATTTTCTAATCGTCGTTATAAAAACATATGTTTTGTTCAAAACTACATGACTTATTTAAATTTTGCTACGAAGCTTACATCATACATAAAATGTGTCTCTGTTTTGACAATTTTATTTGAGAATTAACACAAATGATACTGATTCAATCGTGCCTTCTTCGGAATAAAAAAAAAATAAAAAATTAAATAATTTGCAATAGGCATTTCTATAAATTTATGGTTTTATTCTGCCCTGGTGACGGACCTACAGAATACCATATAAATATATATTTTTAATAATGTTGAACGACAAAGATAGAAACTTAATATTTTTTAATTCTTTCTTTTCCAAGCAGTTTTTTTAAAGAAAGACAAATATTCCCAGCTTACGAATAATCTGACAATATTTAAAAATCTCCTACTACCATCACAGTAAGCGGAAGATGTTGTTGTGTCGTAATGGAGGACTTAACCAACCGAGGAATTGAACTCACTACGCCAGGGTGAGACCCAAACGCGATTCCAACTCAGCCACTGACAGTGACAGTAATCATTATACATATGTATATATATTTCCAGTGAAGATTTACGACACACCATAATATATGTGTATATAAAAATTACATTAAATGAACAAAATCATTATAAAATATTTATTGTTATATTTATATTATAGAAACTAGAAATACAAACAAAATCAAGGAATAACCAGGGCACCAAAAACGGAAAATTATATCTTTCGTGAACACTTCACTGGGAGAACCTATACTGCAGCGCTTTCAGTATGTTCACGGGGGGGCGAGTTTCCGGTTTTGCAGCCCTTATAAAATCCAGGGTGGCTGGAATGAGGGAAAGAATAAACAGCTCCAGGAATATCCTCATCATGGAAGCCCGCCTCAGTCCAGCCTCCAGGATCGACGCATACTGGAGAAATATATTGTCCCCTCATAATGTAAATGCCGCAGCACCTTAAAGGATTAATTTTCATATACTTATTTAGTTAAATTCTTTTTTTTTATATGTTGTGATGTATCACCATACTACTGTCTTATAATTCTTTTATTTTTTTTAAACTCTTGTGCATATTTTGTATATTTTTTCTATAACTATTGCATGTATATTTTATATGGAATGTGGGGGACTGCACTAATCTCCCCACATACCGGAATAAACATTTATTATTATTATTATTATACTGAGATGTTTGTGATTAAAGGTGATCCAAGTAATGGCATGTTTTTATGTGATTTGTTTTGTTTATTTTTATGTTCGAAATGTTTATATGTTTCATGAAAACATGGCAAGTATCAAAAAGTAAACAAACAAGTATCTGGTTTAGAGAATTAAGAATATCAAACGAACAAATAAGTGTGAATTAATGCGGGGCAGAGTAAAGGAGACAACAAAGGAGGAACGAGAAGTGAATATTAGTCAAAACATGCGTCGAATACTATCCATACATATTATGTAGTAAAAGAATATTATCTTCATCGGCGAAGTCTCTTCGTATTCTTCTTCTATCGTAAAGTGGGGATCATGGGCAAATAACAAGATCTCTGTACCGGTCTAGGGCGCAGACGTCACCCCGTGGACCTCATAAAATTCGCTACAGAATGCATACATACTCTGTTTCTCCTCAGTCATCTCCTAGTGAACGAGACATCATTTCTTCAATTATTTTTATTAAATATATTATTATAATGAGCGACTGACGTCTTATACGAGAGAGATACCATGAAAAGGGGACAACAATGTAAGTAGGTATATACAATGTAGGTAGCGGGCAAGATTGTCGATTCTCTCTTTTTCATCACCTGTTATCCGAAATAATACATAGGATTAATTACAGGCGATTGACTATTATTCCGCCGTCCCAATATCACTGCTAAATATATTATTATAATGAGCGACTAACGTCTTATACGAGAGAGATATCATGAAAAGGGGACAACAATGTAAGTAGGTATATAAGTGCGGGCAAGATTGTCGATTCTCTCTTTTTCATCACCTGTTATCCGAAATAATACATAGGATTAATTACAGGCGATTGACTATTATTCCGCCGTCCCAATATCACCGCTAAATATATTATTATAATGAGCGACTGACGTCTTATACGAGAGAGATACCATGAAAAGGGGACAACAATGTAAGTAGGTATATAAGTGCGGGCAAGATTGTCGATTCTCTCGTTTTCATCACCTGTTATCCGAAATAATACATAGGATTAATTACCGGCGATTGACTATTATTCCGCCGTCCCAATATCACCGCTAAATATCATATTATACGTAAATTGCCATCATACAAAAGTCAAAACAAAACAATTACGTTAATTTTATATTGCTTATGTCACCTGAGGAGCAAGATTTCTAAAGTTCGTCGAAATTACCAATTAAATTAAAAGTCAACATCGATTTAGCACAGAAAAGATTTGTGAGAAAACGTATCTGATAAAAGTGATTTCACACTTCAAAGACTATAAATGAAAGTAGGTAGAAGCGAAGTTTTCTGATGAGTGCGAAAGTTTTCGCTTTGACGTAATAACGCAACCAATTTACTTAGGAATTCTAAAGCCCGTATCAACAATGCTCTTATCTCGTTACATCACAGGAGACAATACTAAGTACGTATTATATGCAACTTGTCGCTTCCTCGGTGTTTACACATTATTACTAAGGCTTTGTGTTGTGTTGCCGGCAGATGCTCCCTTGATTTAAATCTCACCGTTACACATGTTTGAGTTGACGAACTTTACACTCATAAATGAAGTATGCAAAATTATTCGAAAAATATGCTTTATTGAATTGATTTAATGCTGGAAAACGTTTTTAAAGAAGTGCGGGATTTAAAAAAAGTGTAAGTTGCTTTTCTCTTGAAAAATCTATTTTTAATCGTTCAGTATTTTTAAAGCCATCATGACTTTCGTTTTCAAAGCTGAGATAAAGTTAGTTTAAATGAGAACTGCGTCAACCCAATCCTGCGTCTTGCCTCATTTTTTTAACAGATAAACAGATGTTACCAAGCTTCCTAACTCTCCATAGAAATTTACTTTGACCCGTAAATTCTAGACAGAAGAGCTTATTCCTATAAATAATTTATTTTGTATTATTTTTTTTTCCTGAGAAGAAATCGCTTTGTGGTTTAGCATTGTATTAAATAAATGAAACACGTTGTTATAAACCACGAATATATTTTATTTTATGTTAGAGGGAGACATCCTTATATTTATACAACCTTTATTGTATTTTTTGTATATATATATCGGTTATATATATATGATATACTATTTAAGTCTATCCTCATTGTAACCAACCTGTACTGCTGTTTTATGTATATATCTTTTAATTTTTTATTTCTTAATCTATTTAATGCTTACAGATGCTTTGATATTTCTGATATTTACGTAATAGTTATATTTTTGTAATATTAATGTTTTTATAATGTTGATATTTTTAAAAGTATTGATGTTTTTATAATAATTGATATTTTTATAATATTGATACTTTTATAATATTGGTACTTTTATAATTTTGATATTTTTTTATGATATTGACATTTTTATAATATTATTTAAATCGGTGTTATAAAATTGGACTCTAGTATCTCAATAACAAATCTGTAATGCTTTTACCATTATTTTTTCTCTTTAATTTTTTTTTTCAACTTACGTACAGCACAAGATGCATGCGCCTAAATATAATAATTTTTGCCCTACATTTGTATGATGATTGTAATTTATTGTTGTATTATATTATATTGTTGAAATAAACTCCTGCTGACAAGCTACTTGCAGTGGCTTAGCGGTTATAAGTTCCCACTGTATATAATTAATATTATACAATAAAAAAAATAAAAAAATAAAAAAACTACACAATACGTATGTAAAGAAAATAGATTATTTCATATTACTACGAACTGAAATGGACTACTTGCTGTAGCACGGCCCAAGCTAGCGTAGCAAGTGGGGAACATCTTGACCTATAAATCCCCTTTATATTTGTGAAACTTGCTAATGATTTGTATACAATGTCAAAATGTTTTAGAATGCAAAAACTATTTATCTATGTATTAATAATTTCATAATACCGAAAATCATCGTTTTGGTAGTTACTTCTTCACTCACGACACTTTGACAGATCTACTTTATTTCATAGTTAAGCGGATTCAATTTTGAATAAATGTCATCACATAAAGGGCCGAAGACCGAGGAATCACACTGTTACAGAGAGATTCACTTTGTGACATTGCTGGTGATTTATCATGAAAACGGCGAGACACAAGTTGTACAAATTATATTATTATTATAAAGTTCGGTTCCAGATTGTGGAACGTATCGAACCCCGAACAGTTGTATTAATTAGTCATTAGTGTTTTCCTTTGAAACCGTGCAGAGTTCGATAATTGATTTCATTCCGCTCGCAAGAGTCATCCGCCCTTTAAATTACCCACCATATCATGAACGTATTGTATTGCTGGCGACTAATTGAAAAGCAAAACTGTTTGCTTTAAACCGCGTCATATGGAAACAGGGGTACAATCAACACGACTAGGCGGCTAGGCGGCTCCGCTAACCGCCGGCGACCATCCAAAGTCCCGCAAACGGCCCAAACACACCCACTCTCGTTAAATGCTCATTAGGGGGTGAGAAGCACTGCTTTTAGCGCTTTCCACGCCGGAACTAAATCACGCATTCGCTAATTGCTCGTGAAACAAAACTTTCTTTTTTAATGCGCTTTCGTATTTATTTATAATTAAGGCTAGAGTGTCGGAGCCCCGCGAGAGAGATTGATGTTTGGTGTTAATGATCGACTTTTATGAAGGTCAGCGCAACCCTTAACTTGCCGCGGAGGCTGTTTACCCCAAACACCCCTAAATCAGCGAGAGACATTTATAGCCTTTTTCTTGAATAAATCAAGACTTGTCAACGTAAGGATAAACATAAAAATTATAATCGATTTTACACGCTAACTCTTCTCAAATCATGCTAATAAATTTCCAAATACTTTTTATACCCTTTGTGATAATGGCATTCAGGGGATTTTTTATCAGGACGAAGTACCTTACTAATTTGTAGAATGTATAAAAGCTATGCCGTATGTTTTTGTAATGTAAATATTGTATAGAAATTAATTTCCGTCAAAGTTAACTTTTAAAAACATTAATGTTTCCACTTTTTTTAAAACTCCTTTCAAAAATACTCAACTTTAGAGAAAAAAATGAGTACCTTACTGACCAATAAACCTACACTACAGGGACAAAAACGTAAAATCTTCTTAATCTTCCAATATTAACCACATCTTTGGGGGGGGGGAAAATGATTCAACATTATTTAACGCCATTTCAAATTAAATTAAAAATACCATGGACATAAATAAGTTAAAAAACAACAAAATTTGGCAAAATAAACATGAAGGTAAGGAAATTAAAAAAAATTAAATCAACGTAAGGATAACTAATGAAGGCGGCCGAAAAATATTTTTAGATAAACATTCATTTAAGTTAATCTCTGGAACCATGTGCGATCTACCTATGTTGAAAGGTGTAAACTTATACTTTTCTAATAAGTATACTCGTGGGAGATCCCGTGCACTATTTAATGCTCCGGAAACGAGAAATTCTGTTTACCAGAACACGCCAATCAGCAGAGCGACTCAACTCTTCAGCGATGTTGCATTAAACGTTGACATTTTTAATATCACTTACAGATAATTTTGCGAGTATCTCTTAACCCATATTACAAAATAGTTATAAAATTGCCACCATGACTTTTTATACTTTCCCCATCAACCTTTCACTTCTTGCGTGTTTGATACAGATTAGAATTTCCGTATTTGTTAAAATCATTAATACGCAAATGTTTACTTACCTGTACAATTAGTAAATTCTAATATCTATCTTTGTATATATTTTTTTAAATTTCTCATTTACAAACCTCTGTAATATATTAGCGTACAACCGTTTTACAGAGACTATGAAAAATAAATAAATAATACCAATGCAACAACCCACAGTCCGCCCAGGAAGAGGAATCCCTAGTAAGGACTGTGAATATGAATATTTTTTTAATACATCACTTAATAATGTACCACAAGATAAACGTAGCTGAAATAATCCTTAATAGAAAGTAAAAATAAATGTTTTTTTATATGTATACCGCACAAGAGTCCCAACTGTTCCCAACCATCTGGAGCCACTGTGGCATTCCCAATTGGGGAATATTGTGAGGCTGAAGGTATTGGGGAGGGGAAGGAGAAGGGAAAAGGAAGGTGGGGTACACCTGGCTATTCGGATCTGGTCACCAAACATAGCTAAAAGCCATTTCAAGCAACGTTTCAATTCTGATTGGTGGTCTTTCGCCAGGGCGATACTGAGAGTATCTTCCACTCCGGAACGTGCGCAAATATACTATATATTATTTTTAAATGAATTAATTGTGAAACAACAAAAATTAATTAAATAAAATTTACTTGCGCAAGCCGGGATTTAAACCCGCGACCTTCGGATTCGTAGTCGAGAGCCTTACCCCTCGACCATGGAGGCCGTCAAAATATAATATTATTGCGCTATATTACCAACTACCCGCAACAGCAGGTGGCAGACATTACCAGATGAGGGAGAGGTGTGAAGGTTGGGAAACACCTGATTATTCAGATCTATTCACCTAAGAAAGCTTAATCAATCTTAAACAATGTACCATTTCCTAATGTCTCTCACGAGAGCAAATTAGTCTTTTTTATCAAAAGAGTATCTTTCGCTCTGAAAGAATGAAAAATGTGACAATCTTTTATTCTATACGTGAAAACCCCATAGTCGAAGAACTAAATGTCTTACCGGGGAGGTCGACTTACGTCGTATATGTTATTCTTTATTATTTTAATAGATACGATTTTTTGGAGGGCAACAGATATCTTGACATAAAATAAAAGCAAAGTCTCGGTTGACTAAATATTTTAGAGATATTTAGGCAGTGGCTCAGTAGCTTTGATTTTTATTTCGTTGGGCGTTCTTCCTGCGTCTTTAATTTCACAGACGAAATTAATCCCACGCTGGTTCAAGAAAAATCTCTTTATTTTATTTTTCTTCGGATGGGAAGTGCTTCGTTGGATTCGGACGTCCGGCCCACCCCCTAGGAGGCGAGTGACTTGAAAGAAAAATTAAGGACTATAACAAATGTCCGGACCAGCATAATTCCCTTTTGGCGTAGTTTAACGACCAACCGTTATTGGAAAAAATCTAAGTAGCAATTAAGGCAACAATTTATAGACCTTCATAGGTCATCTTTCCGGGAAAAGCGAGCATGACTGAAAACCACACAAAAAATCATTCTACATCTTTTGCTCAGCTTTCGGACCATTTTTTGTAACGAAAGTATTTTTAGAATAAGCTTGGCTACAGTTAGTGCCTCAGTCGATAAACCAATTAGTTCTTTGTATTCAGGAAAATATGCAATGGCTTTAATATAGAATACAGTACGGGAAAAATCCCGTCTCTTTTTAATTAAACTCCGTAAGTTTATTTTAACGGCACAATAATAATAACATTTTTGACACTACCCAGGTTTCTCTTAGACGCAAGATCCTTCAGGGTTTCGTGATATTTCCCGCCGCTTCGATGATGCTTGTATAAAAACGAAACCTGTTCGGTTAATAAAATATTAAAATACAGTGATATAAGAGAGATGTTGTATTTAATTTTATAATGTCACACGGAAAAGTGTTTGCTTTCTGTAAAGACTTTTTTTTCTTCTGGATAATTATGTAACAATCATCGTATTACTTTAATATTAGTATTGATCATTATATTACTTGCGAGCCCTTTCGACAATCCTAACTGTGCGAAGACTAATTCAAGCTTCCGAAACATGTTGATATACGAGTATACATATAAAATAGAAAAATTACGCAAAACAGTTTTTGCGTTATTTTTAATTTTACTAATTTAAGTTTGTAAAAACCCTCGTCGGAAACTTAATCAATCAATTACTTACAAATAAAAATAACAAAATTTCAAAAATTATTTTAAAGGATAAGACTAATTAAAAATTAAATGGATGCCGAAAAAAGTGCTATTCCTTTTTTTCCAAAATCCTTCGAGAGGTTTAAAAAATAACAGCACTGTAACGTTCAATCATTTTTGAGATACCATATTCTAATATCCGAACAAATTAACAATTCTTGTCATAAATTTAGTAAAACTATTTCCACCACTTTTATTAAACTAAAACAGTGTTGTTAGTCGTTTGCGTTTTTTTTTGATCGGATATTATTAGGAAGCAACAGATCTTAAATTGGCCAAACAGCCACAAAGCCAATTAATTAAATACGAATATTTTAAATATCATGTCTATTTTAATGATTTAATCAATTCCACAACCGAAAAGTAAATTAAATAAATATTTAACTCTATTTTCACCTCGTTCCAAAGCCTATAGATCTCTCAGTATCACGGAGGTAGTATCGCCTGAAATGGCCTAAACACGCTTGGTAAAGAATATTCCAAAACTGTAAAATCCAATTTTCCACTTCCGCCGGGCAGTTAGGACTCTGGTAGGTTATCATTTAAAAAATAAGTGAATACTTATATTCAGACATAATATTTTTATTTGTGATGTTACTAAAAGCAGAACGCGTAATTTATAAATAAGGTAAATAAAGGTTCTTTCAACCATCATATTCCCCTTCTCCTTCCCGTATCCCATTTACTTCCGCCTCGTGGCATTTCCCAGTTGGGTTGGGGTGCCGTAGTCGCAATGGCTCCGAGAAGCGAAACCAGTAATAAATATTTTAAAAACAAGCGAAAAATAAATTTCTTTGGAACAGGGATAACTGGTAAAGGGAACAAAAATGCTTTCCTCTTCTTACTTATATATCTAAAGAGATTCCCGATTCTCTGGGGATTATAATCCGTAATAGTTTCCAATTTAGAAAATCAGAATTAAATTGAAAAGGCCTTATTAGATAAAGAGGTAGCGACGAAATTTTCCGTAATTGGTCAATATTCATTCTACAAGATAAATAAAAGGTGGGGAAAATACTGATTTTCCCGAATAAATGGCTAATTTAAGGAGTGCTCATTAACTTTATATTAAGACAACTCATTATGGCTAATGTTTTGTACATCACAAGAACCTTTAAAAATAAAGGGGGCATTCTACGGGGACAAAAAGAGTTTCGAATATTTCCAGCGAGACAAAAATTCCCTTTAAAATACAAAAGACAAAGAAACGTGAAATCAGGAAACAAGGTTAGGAGGACTAATGACTTTCTTTCTTTTTGTTTACTCGACGGCTTTGTGTTCCTTATGTTTTTACAGAGCCGAGGTTTTGAAATGGCCGCCGCTTTTCTGGAAAATTCTTTCATGAAACTTGACGGAATTGTAAAATTGTGTTATATTGTTTCCTGAAGCTTTCATTATTGCAAATTAGTTATTTAAATAATCGCGCGGAACAATGGATTCGTTTTCATGGTGATAGAGTATTGTTTCTTCTCCAAAAGTTTACCTTCGTTATTTGAGCTGAGATAATTATTAAAAGTTTTTTATCAGCATCATAAGCAGTTTCATTTCCATTAGAATAGGGAAATACAATATAAAAACCGCTGTTTTCCAAACATTAAACCAATTTCCTCGAGGACACAAGGGGTGTAATTTTATGGACACATCGAAATTAGTTATAATATAATATATTTATTTACCTAACTATAAAATATCAACACTTGTAATTTATACAGGCATCGTTAAAATTGCAAAACATTTCAAATCTTGGGTGCATGCGTCAAGACAACCAATTTCGGCAACGAGGAAAGACATTTCTTAACATTTATTGGAGTAAAAGACAAGCCATTAAGTTGTTGGATAGTAACTAATTCCCGCTACTATGTCGATGAAATTAAGACCTGTATCGTTAATGTAGATGATGAAAACAAATTATGATATGGATAGTAAAAAGTCATAAACTTACTTTGTATCAATTGTATTAAACGTTAGCGTAAAGTTACGTCGATAATAGCTTGGTAATTATTTCAATATTTCCATTCTTCGTTGAATTCAATTCCTTATTACAATAGATAATAATAAAAGAAACCAATTAATCCCTAATGAGTTCCGCTCCGAACGAGCGATATTCAATTATACTTTAGCAACATTAATTGTCACCCCTCGCGACTTTAACCGCGTGCGCTTTATCTAATTTTGCTAAGTTTTACGTGTAAATAAGTTAAGGCGCGACGCCCACTCCGGCGCCGCCACGGCGATGCCAGATAATCCGCGGCTCTGATTAAAACTTCGCTCGGGACAATGAGATCTGTGAATCCTTTCCGCGGTAACCCTAAAGACTTAACATCTAGCGCTGGAATTATCCCACTACTTGGAAATGGCACGATGCACTTGATCTTTAAACGGTTAAACTGTTCTTGCCAATGCTGCTTGGAAATTCTCTGTCGAAGATATCTACTTAATTGCATTTTGATTTAAAGGATGTTTTATACATTTCTAAAGGAAGGCAGTTATGAAAAACCTTACAATATTTGAATTACTCTTACTACCATAATAATAAACGGATAACCTTATTTGGGCAACGATGGGGGACTTAGCCCACAGAAAATTGAATCCGCAATATCTAGACGGGAACCCGGAACTTTGGATTGCCTGGATCAACTAGACGAAATATCCAAGTGCTTATTATACTCCGGGGAACCTCAAGTCTCTAAGTAAGGTTAACATTTTAATTTTAATCAAAGTTATTTGAAATCGTTGACATGTGGGGCAGATGAATGGAGAAAATAGAATAATCGCCCAAGTGGATAAAAGATCAGATCAACCTAAGAATTTAAGTAAGCTACGATCAGGTGAATCCAATTCTTAGTTCTACGTCATTCTCTAAGCCAGGAAGTCATCAATCTGGCCCAAGGTTATACATCTTGAACTCTATGGATGGATTGAATGGATCGAGAAAGTTGATGAGCTTATTGTTACTAGAACACTGAGTATATTTCTGTTGATTAATGCAAATGTTCTAACGAGGCTTGAATCTCTTTACAATAAGTTTGTGAGGACTGTTATTTACTAAGAAATTCGTGAAATAAAAGAAGGAAAAATGACAGTCGGTGTTATTTATAACTTTGAAATTTGAAAAGCATAGAAAGGTAAAATGAATTTCATCGTTTGAGATAAATTGTCTTTTATTTTGTTGCGTTTGCTAACACTAAAAAATAAAATGATCTCAGGTCAGTGTCAGGGGTCGTAAAATCGTAAGATCATACAAAAGACGATGTACGGACACAAATTAAATAAGGAGTGTATGCCAACGGAGAGTAGCGGTGTGACGTTCTCTCTGCCCAACCCTGCTGCGAAAATTCGTGCAGGTTAGTTCATTTCCAAACATCGTTAACATATTTGTTTTTTGCCTCTCAATATAAAATCATGAAAACGTTTGAATTGGGATTGACGCATTGACCCGATAACATCACAAAATAAATACTTTTGTCCTATTCAGTCAAGCGACAATGTACATTTTTTGTCAATAGCGTCTGTTCTGTAATAGATATATTGGGAAATCGAAGTATGTGTATTTTGCTCACTTATAATGATAAATTTCTAGGACAATGTAACTTTTTTCAGCTTGCAACGTCATTTTCGTCGTTTTTTTTTATCATTTCGAACATTTCTAAAATAGGGGGGTTTACATTTAGTTTATTTACTTAAAGAAAATATGTTTTCGGGGACGGTTCAAAAAAATAATACGATTATTGTAATAACATTCTATAATCTCCTTGGGAAGCGAAAAGTTAAATCTAAAAATATAACAGTTCTTGAAATAAAGTAACCTAACTTTTTATCGATCTTATAATATTTCTAAACTTTACCTCCACATAACCTAAGCAACAGCTGTTCATTTAAAGTGTATGGGGTGATTAAGTATCTATAAAGCTTACAAGTTAAGTATTCTTCCGTTAGACAGTTTATCGCGCTTAAAATAACAGCAAAGCTTTCAACCGATTAGAATCTGGAATGTTCTATGGGCTTCCCGAAGTGTACAATCTATCAGTTTGCGGGCTTTTGCGAAGAAAAGATATGCTTATTTAATTTTTCAATCAAAGTTTCCCTGTAAAGCTTTGACCCAGTTTTTCAGCAGAAAAATGGCTGATGCCTGCTTAAGCTAATTATGGAATTCGTCAGGCTGATTTGATGAGAAACGTTCAAACAACCTTTTATGGCCGCGATAAAAAAAAATTAATGAAAATGCTCATGGGAAACTATTAATAATTACCGGCCAACGATTTCGGAAATTGAACGAAATAGGGAGCAACTCAATCCAGAGGCGGGGTGGCGATTCATTTAGACGTATAAAAGTTTTAAAATGGTTCCATTCCAACATATGAGGATATAGTCTACATATCTGACATAGTATATTATGTATTGAGCTAAGGAAGATTTAGGAATTATGTTTTCAATATAATCCATAAATACTTCCGCTAGAAGTGAACTTAACGGTGATCCCATGAGAATACCATTATTTTGTTGATAGTGGGTGTCATTGAAAAAAAAATATTTTCTATCCAATTTTTTATGAGTTGGAATAACTCTCTTCTTCCCACCGAGTTGATATTACATTTATTAAAATATATTTTCAATTATTATAAGGCACTAAAGTTGCTAAATAAGGATTTTACGTTTAAAGAAATGAATTGGCAGTTATGCGGAAGATCAAAATTTTAAATTTTATTTACTTCTTATCTTAATTTCTTCTATCGAGTTTTTGACGCTGTAACGTGGTGAAATTTTGTATGTTTTTTGAAAATGAAGTTCAGTCTTTTCACCAAGTTTGTTACAGGAGTATTAATGATTATTATTACAAGGAGTATGGAAATAAATTATTTCGTGGTTCGTATTTTATCATCAATCAAAGTATTCAAAAATAAAAAGTAACGAATTATTTAAGAAATAAATAAAGACATAATCTACCTGCTATGAATACTCTGTTGTTATTGTCAATTGAAGCATCAATTGTTCGTAGATTGAGATAGCTATTATGTATAAAGGATGGAAAATATTTGTACTAATTCTTCTCTGTACGCTCCTGTTTCAATCTGCTAAAATATTCAGCCCACCCTATTTTAATTCGAAATAACTTGATGTTGAAGCTTAGAATCATGTAACGTAGGAATAATTATTACCATTTTACTCCTAAAACAACATGTTATTAAAATTGTTTTTTTCAAGGTCAATTTATGGATTCGGAACGTGTTCCTCTCAATATTTGCACGTGATATAATTTGTCAATATCTTTGGCAATCTATTTCGTACACGTAAAAGTATAATAACGTAATTATACCGAAATTGTCAAATTTTTGAAAAGGCATTCGATATTGGATTAATAAAAATCTCAATTTTCTTAAATGGCTTCTGTTTCCATATTGAAATTGGCACGTTTGCGCAAATGACAAAATTCGGATATTTAATATCTAATCTGGTATCAAACGAAATTTTCATATTTTAATCACGCATCGGTAGGCGTCTCGTGTAGCCGCACATTAAGCGGGTTGGCGTTAGAGCCGCGGAAAAAGCGCACGATAGGTAAAAGATAACCGGCAGATAAGGCCTACGGTTCGACTCTCCTGCTCGGGCTGGCCGTAACGGAGGCACGCAGCCCAGATAGCAGGGCCGGGGCTGGGGCAGGAGCGGATTACTTAACCGGCACATACCACTGCCACTGCCTGGGGCTCGAATCTTTAAATCCCCGAACTCGACGCTTATCGGCCTTTTTTTTACCCTTTTTAATGATATGGGTACAATGTGTTTTACTTATACTTAGAATCAAAAACATGAGTTCTGGACTACAAGTAGAAGCATGATCTAATCTAGGGTTGGACAATTGTGACTGTATCATTATATTAGGTAATAGTTACTACTCGGCTTCGTTCGTGTTTAAAGAATATTTTTCTTTTTGCACCATTTTTAAAATAGAGATCAAATAGTATGGTGTCATCTCTTATTTTTTTTACAATTGAATATTGAAATTTTAAAGCCGATATGATCTAAAAACAATTGCATTAGAATTTTTCTATTGTAATGACTTCAACTAATCATGAAAACTATGTAACTACGAGAAAGTGCTATGTCTTTGGCTGAGGTCAGCTTCGTATTTGCTAAAATTACACTTGGACCTTTTTAAGTATACATGGTTGGACATTCTTGGGTTTTACAATTAGCCTAACACAATAAAAACCATTTCATTATCGCTACATAAGCTCATTGGACTATTTTCACAATATTTCATTCATTTCTCGATTTTGAGCGTGCATGGGCATTATGAACAATAACAAAATAAGTGAAAATACCTACTTACATTGAATAAATTCGTACACTACAGCCATCCTTAATTCCTCATACGACTGGTCGCGGTTTCTGCATAAACCGAAATTCAAACAATCAACATTGGCTAATTCTATGAATTACCTTTCTAATTCACTTTGTTCTTGAAATCGATAACCTTCTTTGTGGAAGTCTTGTCAAAATCCCCTGAAACAAACAATACAACAGAGAGAGCTCGGTTTATATAACATATAGTCATGTATGCATTTAAGTAATGCATTTTCTGAAATGACCTTAACATTTGAGAGTTACATCAAACTCATAGCTAACGATATAAGTACGATTTTTCAAAAATGTGTTCTATTCACGAATTTCTTAAGGGGAAAAGCCAATAATGATTTAAGTCCTAAAATATTATAAATTGCCTTTAGATTTATCTTAAAAGTAGGTTGTAAGTCATCCTTTTACCGCCTAGTTATCCAGGGAGTAAGAGGACTCTATTTAGAATCCCTTGCACTCGGACATCGGCACCTTAATCCGCCACTGCAGTGCAAGTGATTTTGTTATTTGTTGTGTGGTAGATAGACAGATTATGTTCACATTTCGCGCTGTAGATTTTTTTATCGTGTGTGTAGAAAAATTATTTATTGAAGGGGGTTTACCAAAGCATTCCATTCCTTTTTGTAAATGATGAAGTAGGTATAAAGTGAAGAACCAAAACGTGCATCTCAATATTCATGTGTGCATTTAATTCCCCTAAAGGATAGCTATTACAATTATTTTTAATCAGTAACTACATTATTCGTTCAACCATCGTACCATTCTCCTTAAATCTGCCCATTTGAACGAGCAATCCGAGGACTTCACTGATAGCTCAAGTGTAACCTCTCCCTCTTTCTCATAAACGACGCTTGTAACAGAAAGAAGGGTTACAATGAAGCTCTCAGCGGCAGAACCATATTACCTCCTGCGCTCTGACATCAAAGCCTTAATCCGCTACTGTCGCGAGAGTTTTTTTTTTATTCTTTGCCTCTTACTTTTTGTCCTTTTTCGCGCGCTTTTACACTTTCCCGTGTCATGTGACTGTGACCGTAGCGGGCCAGCGCATAAAGGGACCCCGAGCCCGCATCACGTAATTACTACGATTTCATAATTGCCCAACAAATCATTGTTACGGATCTGGGCACATTACCTGACCACGGCGGACCTCGGTGAATTTAAAGCGGCCGTGTCGGGATGGTCCGGCTTTGGGCGTGACCTGTATTTTTGTATTTCTCGCAGATTTAGAATAGTTGCTCTTAAAACCGTGATGGTATAATTATTCACCGTTTTAACACTGTATAATTTTTTTTGTACAATTTTTGATTTTAAAATAAAATAAGAATATCTGTTTTCTGATTTTGAAATTAAAATGCTAAGTAGCTTGAAAATTATTTTGCCGAAAGGATTATTAGAGAAGCAAACGCTACACCGATTTTTTTTTTCAAATTAATAATTTTTTTAATAATTTCTTCAAATGATTGGTATTCATTTTGTGGCGTCATTATTTATAAATGAATTAAAAAATATAATTATTATACACCACTTATAAATATGTATTGATATTTCAAAAGCGATGCTTTCATCGTATTCATGTATTCCTGAAGATGAAAGCATCGCTTTCGAAACATATAGATATCAACGTATATTTATAAAGTGGTGAATACCAAGTATATATTTAAATTCGTTTATGAATTATTTTTTCTTCTTTTTGTTTAGATTACCCATAGGAAAAATAACTTTTAAAATCAATAGTTTTTTTAACCTTTTATTACAATTTTTTAGTGTTTTTTGAAATTGTGCTACATCGAGGACATACGTAAAATATTAAATAAAGTGATATTATGGTTTACAGATACAACGCGATCATTTTTTTATATTAATAATTTGTAACGTCATTAAATAAACTTATATAAATACTTGCCGAAACCACCAATCAAACTCACTCACACTTTTGACAGATTGAATAACAACTGGCTTTTGTTTCAAATATTGTTTGAAAAGTTTTCTCTGATGGCCGTTTATGTAACTAAACCGTGTAGGCTGGTATGTATATGCAATTGTACAGTGGGCACTGAGTGACTTAAATTTATCATAAAGAATTTATACATTTTTTGGCAATAGTCTACAATCAATGGGCTGGGAAAGGTTAAGGCAGCTTTCTGTAGTTCTGACAGAATACATAGTTCATCTGCCAAAATCTAAAGTGCTCGATAAGATTTTTTTTTTTACAATAACTCTACAAAGGAGGCCCTAGGAGGAAAGAATTTCCCTCTAGGCCATATAGGCCTAGAGGGAAATTATTTACAAATGATATACATCTTTAGGAATGGGGTGTGGAGAGTCTTTTAGATAATAGGAAGGAGTGAAACTGGGTCTTGAAGAAGAAGTGGGAGGTGGGAAACACAGAGGCCGGCAGATCATTCCACAGTCGAACTGTTGAACACAAGAACGAGTCGTAGAAGCGACCCGTTCTCATGTGACAAATGTCAACCGTATGCAAATATTAAGCTTGCGTATGTCGTTTTTCCCGAATATGTACCGGTGCCGAAAGAATCAGTGACGATAGTTCCTCACAGCATCTTCCATTAAAATACCTGTAGAATAATGACAGCATTCCCACCTGACGTCTGTGCTCCAAAGTTTGAAATCCGTTTGTTGGCGAATTTATTTTTTTAACGGACCGTCTGTTTTTGTGGCTATTTTTTTATTAGATATCTTATTACTTTGACTACGAAAATCGATGTTAATCGACTTTGAGAACGCTAATGAATGACACGGATGTGTCGAAACCGGTAGCAAATAAATAAAATTAAGTAACAAATGTGCATTGTGATTAAAACTCTTCAAAACAAAATATCTTGAAATTGTTACATTGTTACAATTGTTAATGCCCAAGAAATTGATCCGTTTTTTTTTTATTTATTTCTTTGCTTAAATACATTTAAATAGCAAATAATATAATCGAAAGTACATAATATTGTATAATGACTATAACAATTGAGAATTTTTGAAACATTATAACTGTGTCTTGTCAAGTCTATATTAGTTCTTAGCTAGGCAGATTGCCTATTCTACGGAACCAAATGCTCCAGTTATGCGTGGTGTATTAGTCTGTAATTACTGTTTTTCTTTAATGTATTTACTAAGTGTGTATGAATAACTTTAAGTTCTACAGTATTACCAATTTCCATATATGCATTTAAAATTATTTTATTTTATTTTTATTCAGAAATGTTATCTTTGGATCACGAAGTACTAAACCTTTAATTGCGGTTGCAGAGAGGGAGGTTAGACAAAAATCATATTTTTGTTGCTTGATGGTAGTTGATGGATGTTGGAGCTTTTGATTAGTTTATATTATTAACTAGTATTAATAATTCTAAATAAGTTTTATTCAATATGGTGACATATAGGGGATCTGACAAAATGGTCAATATTCAGTGCGTGATGGTGTAAGTAAGAATATTTTTTTAAATTTATTTTTTATTAATATTTATAAGTTGTGGTACAGAGTGTACATTATTTTTTACTACCAAACTGGGCAGATACCCGTATAAATAAAAAAATAAAAAAACATACAATCTGTGCATACAAAACAGTTAAAACTCCCAAACAGTGAGTTTGGACGTCGAGACATCTGCACGAGTTTTTTTTTCTAGAAGTTGCAACTCTGTTCATATCAGAAAATCATTTCTATCGTAGGCTTTATATCCATTTACCTGTCTAAAATAATAAAAAACATTATTCCCTAGTCCGTTTTTTTTTCACTTCAATGACAAAAAGTGTGTTTCAATTTCGAGGAGTTCTAGCGGAAATACTGTTGTTACGATAAAATTTGCCACGCAAAGTAACTCAGATTCCAAAAATGTTGAAATTGCATTTTCGTTAAATATTCAAAATGTTAATTAGGCATGCAGGTCATCACCGGAACTCTTTTATTTGTTTCCATAAAGCAAGTTGTTTTTTTTTAAAACGAATTGTATTTATAATGACTCCGAATTAATCTCTCAGCTAATGCGTTGCCCCGTTAATGGAGTATTCTAGACACTACAATAAGGTTTGATCTCGAAAAGTGTAAACCTTCTCTTAGCCACGAGGCACGTTATCAAAAAGTCATAACAGCTACCGGATGTATGATAGACTTTGTTTAAGGGATGGAACTTATTTACCGCGGGGAGAGATTTATGACATCTGTGCATCGGATAAGGCAGGTTTAACAGCTGACCTGATACTTCATGGAAAAGGCTGCACATATGTATTGTTGCACTATGTATTGTGAGAGCTTTCCAGTTGCTGCTTGCCGCTAGTGCACAGTTCGCAGCTGAGTGCCGAACGTTCTACTTCCATTTTTTTTCATACGGCAGAAACGTTTATGACTGTCAAGAGCAAGTGTCTTTAGAACAAATGCAAAGGAAAAGTCTATGCTATAAGTTAACTTACTTTAGGTAACGTGCAAAATTAGTACATTTTTAATAAAAACAAAAGGCTGCCGAAAAGTGGCAGTCGATTAAGCAAACTTGCTTAAATATCTACGGTTACATGATTTTTCGAGTATAGTGGATTAATTTTAAGATTGGACGTAGTACTCAGAAAGACAATTTATATCCTGCACGAGGAGCTCTACTGTTGATTTCCAAAACATAATTTTCTAATTAGATTCTCTTTAAAAAAGGTTTGAGTAATATCTGGAAGATGCGGAAATGTTAAATAATTATTTCATATCCTTGGAAAAAAGTTTTAAAAAAATATACATATTTTTTAATTTTTTTATTTCAGCAGTCATCGAAACTGGAGACACTGTGACAATAATTTTATCCGTAGACCTTAACCTTCCTCTACCTTATCTTCTCAATATTTTCATCAGCCTCACAACTCACTGGCTCTTGACACATGTGCGGGATTTAAAACACTGTTACACGTGGAATTGCGTTACAACCGCGTGACGGTAGGTAGCATTATTCAAGGAGCAACCAATTAAATAGCCTCTAACTTAATATAGCAGATAACGATTGCACGTGTACAAGGCGTACGAAATGGTCATGTAACGATATTACGTAGGTGAGCAGTACACGCGAGGCTATCGTGTACCTATTGCGTGGAGAAAACTGTATCGAGTTCACGCAGAATTTATGCTGTAGATGAGGCTTAACTTTAGTAATAAGGACATAAATCTCCAAGGGATGGAACAAGTTTCTTGGGGAGATTGTCGGTGAGGAACATGGAGCCATTGTTATTGCCTCTTGTTTTCCTCGGTGCTTTTGTCAGGCAACCAAGACACAATTACTGCGGCAGGCATTTATTTACTCTAACTTCGCAAATTAACGACACAATGATTAAATTACGTATTCATTTAACATTTTCATTTGCATATTACACAAAATCTAACTTTGTTCCGAAACAAATTTGTACCCGATTGTAAGCCAGGGGGAAAAAGGCTTTTTATATTTACTAAGAAATCCTAAGAAGAGATTGTGTTGGCTGTTTATATAATGTTACGGTTACGTATTAAGAAAACGGTTTTATTCAGGAAATATCTAGAATACTTTTGAGTTGGCTTAAAAATAGTACCGGCGACTAACGTACTTCTACGGTATACTTCACCAAAATTGCTAACTTAATATAGTTTGTGATGATTATTATAGTGGACCGTGGATTCAAACAATTCTACGTACCAACATAACCTCATTTAAATCTACTTTGGTGGTTGGGTTTCTAGATTATTCCGATGCCATCAAGTTAACCAAAAATCCGAATAGAGAATCGACAGTAATACCCGGGGTCGGAGATGAGAATGAGCGGCTCCTGGCTTCACCCGCTTATAGCAAGCCACGCATGCGCTGGGGTACATTTTTGCGCATTACCATGAGTGCAATGTAATGCCTGAAAAATCTAAAAATTACATCCAGATGTTTGTTTCCTTCGCACAATGATACAATTTTACATAATTACTGTGGTATATAGTGGTAAACGTAAAGTCATTAAAAATCAAAAGAAAAGAAAGGAAAAATTTCGTGTTTCGTTTTGATTTTTGTTCATAATTCTTAGCATAAAAACTTTAGATGAAAATGATACAGGCACAAATAAACTCTTAAATAAGTGGTAATAAAAAGGGTGTTATTTAGTAAAAGTATATATAGGTTACTTCATATTGATATGGTTTAAAAAACATGAACGGGAAAGATATTTTTTTAAGTCCAGGCTTTAAGGCGTGATTCTTGTTTATTCTCACTCGGTTGAACCAATAATGAATCATATTTAAGGAGAGTTCTCCTATAATGCACCGTCAAAGTAAACGTGGCATAAAAACAGGTCATAAAACGTCTGTATATCGTAGAAATGAGACGTTCCATCAAACACTTAAAAACGACATTACGTATGACTGAAATAACGATAATTCCCCTGTCCACTTTTAGTTCGTAGCTGGAACAAGACGTTGTATCCTTAACGCGGCCGGTCCAAGAACAAATGGCCGAGGAGCGCGATAAAGTGGAAATATTACGCATTACGGCGGAATCGTGTGGGAGCATAAGAATAATAACATGCAATTATGATAATGGCGAATGATATTTTGTTTATTTTCGCCTTATTTACGCTCGGAGTTAAATATTTTATACCTTTTTCGTGTGACAAATAGAGACATTCGTACGACATTAACGCCGCAACCTAAACTGACATTACCATATTTTACATAAGTCGCATGTCCACCGAAGAGTTAGGTCGACAGAAGTGTGTTTGTGTGCCCAAACTTAGTTGAACTTTTATTTGCTCTTACAAAAATTGGTGAAACTTTATATATAAAAATTAATGTAAGTTTCTCTGTTTGTTTGTCCTTAATTTTCTCGAAAATTACTAAACCGGTTTCGCTGAAAATAGCACAGTTTGTTTTTATTAGTGCCGAAAAGATTTAGAGAGTAGATTGAATCAAATCCAATATGTAAAACTGTTGCTATAACATTTTTAAATTAGTATGAAAAACATTGAACCCGCCATTTTTTTATTATTTAGGTAAGCCCATAGATATAACACTCTGGTTAGCCACAGATTGCATATTTAAAATAAGAAGGTTTTTTTGGGTAGAATATTTCCAAAATGTAAAACACAAGTAACCTAAGAACTTTATGATTTAGATATATTTTGAAAAAATAAACGTTTCGAATAAAATAAAATAATCAAATGCATGTTTCTTTATTTCTAGATGGTTACTTTCGCTGTCAAATCAATTATGGCACACTAATGACAAGTGAAGAATCCCGAGCAAGGCCAAGTACAAATCAGCTTGTTCTTTATTTAAATCAGATAATCAATTTGATTCGCCTGTCTACAGCCTTGAAGTCGAAAGGTTTTGTGTAAATCGGTTTCCTCAGTTTTATTTAATTCGGTATAGATCACACTTCTGTCAGTTTATCTCTTCAGTGTTTGTGTCCCATAGGCAAACATTTAACGATATATCGGGTAGGTGCCTAATGCGAAAAATACGTTATAAAAGTGTGCGAGTAATGTTGTATGTAAACTCCTATAAAATATATATTTTTAATCTGATCAATACGTGTTGTGTGCAGACCTCTAACTACCATAGATTTTTAGTACTTAGTTATTTCAGGTTTTGGGGGTGGTTGTTTAGAAGTTCTAAGAAAGGTTGTTAAGGTTTGAGTGTTCGTTAGAAATTAAATAATACCTACATTTTACCCGTTGCATCCAACGGAGGTGATTAAGTTATAATATAATTATTCGCACAGGTAAAATCATAATTTCATGCTTGCATTGATACTTATTCACTTTAGAAAATAATATTAACATAACCTAAATGAAAAATGAAAACCGAAAAAATAAAAAGATTTCAGTCGCATCTGGGACTCAAACCCAGGACCTCTGCGTATCCGGGGCAACCGCTTAACCAACTTACCTTATGAGACCAGTTCAATTTATGTCATCTTCATTGATATCATATCTCAAATTCAAGATTTTTCACTGTCTAGTTTGCAATTGTGTTCCTTAGGAACTTTGTAATCATTATAAAGATGGCTGCCAATAAAATGGGATAAAAAAAAGAATAATATTGACAAATTTCAAATTCAAGATATATGTGATTAAATATTAAAGCGAGGTTTTTAAATCTCAATAAAAAATTATTAATAATTAAAAATTGAATTATTGATTATTTTCTATATTATTCCCTTATTTTAAATCATGAGTTGCTGGGTAGATAGAATAAAGAAAACGTAAATTGTACTGAAAAGCGTAGTGTAGTGTAGGAACTGTAAGATGAGTGTAATGAAAAGCATAGCCATTTTGTTTGAAAGTTTTAATTTACCATGTACTTTTGCTATTTTTGGTTTAATAAATTCGCTACCGGTTTCGACACAACCGTGCCATTAACTAGCGTTCTTACAACTAACTTAAATTAAACAAGTACAGAAACAAAATTAGTCACCATTAGGTGAGGGTAGAGGGAGTGGTGATTTGGAGGGGGGGTGGGCGGTGGGAGGAGTCAAAGTTAATAGGAAACATGGTTAGTAAAGGTGATTTACAGGAAGCTATTATCTTGTTTACTAAATTAATTTTAGATTTATTTTTTTTGTTTTGAAAAAACTCAGTTTAAACATTCAAATGTTGATAGATATTTTAAATTGTGCTCTTTAGAAACTTTAGATTAACAAAAAAATTATTTTTATTTTGTTAGAATATTTTTTACTTGCCAGATATTATTATTTGTAAAAATGTAGATTCGATAGAATCTCGACGCCACCTAGTGAGAGAGTTAGCACTTACAATGCCTTTCCCACAAAAATAAAGATGGTTATTTCCAGTGAGAAAAAATGTAATAAGCAATGATTGTAGTCTGGAGAACTAGTACATGTTGACTAATTTGGCGGGTAATGAATAACCTGCCGTAGCTCAGTGGTAGAGCACTTGTCCGGTAAACAAAAGGTCGCGGGTTCGTGTCCCGTCGGCAGCATGTATTTTTTCTCGGAAGATTATTCAATTTGTATGATTTTTCAGGTTAATAATTATTGCTTATAATAATTTGTTACCATATTTGTGCTATGCATAAAAAATCTTGTCTTATAAACATTAGTTTATGTATTTTTTTAGTTTTTCCGAAATTTAAACTTACTTTGGGTGACTAAGCTCAATAATTATTCTTCATTATAAAAAAACTATTATTAGTGAAATACGGATATTATGATAATATTATTGCTCAATACTATTTCTATTCCTTGAGTGAAAGTTTCTAAAAAGGTACATAATTTTATTACGTACGTTTGGTTATGTACTGTAGGTTCTGGATTTAATCCCGCAATGAGTTTCTTAACTCTTGGGAATGCAATGCAAATTGTATTGTATACTTTTAATATAAAAAAATATATATTTAAAAAAAAATGGTTTACTATGAATAGAATATACGAGTAAAATTATGTGTGGTAAAGTTCATGCTTGTTGCTACATTTGATATTCTAACCTCAAAACTGATCAAAACCAACCGGCTATAGATTTGTAGCATTTTGGCGGACTTTGAAAAATTGAAACTTTGAAAATTATTTTAACTATAAAAACTAACTTTAGAAGAAAAAAAACGAAAAATACTGGTATTTAATTCTGAACATCATTATTCATATACATTTTTTTTATTGAATTGGATTAGAGTTCCTTATTGTTGTTTTTTTCCAATGCTCTATCTTATCACTAGGTGGGTGCCTAACTACTTTCATTCCTCTGTTCCAGCACCCAAAGTTGGAGACAATCGAATGAGAATAAATCACTTAATTGATCACCTTCCAGAAAGGGGGACACAAAAATAATATTGTTTAGGAGATACAAAAAACGGTTTCACACATAATTACATTATACCAATTGCGTACCTTTCAGTTTTTTTTTCCATCGAATATTCGTTTTTTTCCTTAGTTTACGACTTTAATAGCCGGAGATGACAGTTTGATTTTTGTGAGGTTGCAACAATTTAGGTAACTTCTTTTGTATGTGAAAGTACCGCACAAGGGTCCCAGCTACCCCAAACCATCTGAACTCAGAGAGACTATAACATCCCCGATTGGGGTATTTTGTGAGGTTAAAGGAACTGGTGAGGGAAAGGAGGTGGGAAGAGGAAGGTGGAGAAATACCTGGCTATTTATATCTGGTCACCACTTATATGATTACTTAAATACTAGCGACTCTATTCATTAAAAGAATAAATACAATAGAATTAAGGTTAATGTAAGACATTTTTGAGTCGTTAATCATGTAGTTAACATTCACCCCGTTAGGAGTGCAAATAAAAATATTAACTGTCATATAACATGCAAAATGGCAAATACAAATTAATCCCTTAATTTTGTGGACGTGCAATATCTCTTGTATTTAAGTTAAAATCTACATAATCTTTAATTCAGATTTGCAATGAAAGCGTTATTTTATAGTATTAGAAAATTTTCAGAATCACCTCTCGAACTAAACTAAATCAATAAACTTTATGGAGTTCAAATAAATTTCTACCTTACTAAAGTGTGAAAGATATGAAAAATTCGATCAAATTTGAATGATTTGAAAACAAATGAACTCCAAGGTTGCACAAATGTTATACACACAATAATCGACCCCACTATTCAGAGAGATGTGGGAGAATGCGACTCAAAATCGAACGATTTGAAAATCAACTTCGCTCATGAAATCAGAGTATTAATGTATAGATATGTGAACATCCATAATTTGTAAAGATAGAAAAATATATAAAAGAATCACTTATTTATTTAAGCCTTTTACATAGTAGTACTACTCTTGGAGTAATTATTATATTTTAAGCGGGCGAAATAAAAATAAATTATATTGAAATGCATAGGAGTTAACAAAATATAGGAAACAGAAAACGTAAATGTATGAATTTAATCTGGCATCGCTATGAGTTTGTATGAATCTAATCTGGCATGGCTATGAGTTTGTATGAATCTAATCTGGCATCGCTATGAGTTTGTATGAATCTAATCTGGCATCGCTATGAGTTTGTATGAATCTAATCTGGCATCGCTAAGAGTTTGTATGAATCTAATCTGGCATCGCTATGAGTTTGAATTATTCGAACTAAATACACTCTTGAGGTACGTCTAGTCTCGCTCATCTACAAGTATTATTATAATATGCTACCGTTTCCATAAATCCGACTCCAATATTTCATCTTTTTTCTATGACATACGTTGACTATATTTGTTTTTGTATATACTGCTATGTACTGTACTTTACTTACTTTGGAAGTGAATCAACAAATTATGAAACATTTGTTGGGTCATCGTTCATTTGAATATTTTTATGATTCAATTACCATGTGATATTTATAATGATGCCAGTGTAAGCGACTAGTGTCGTTACAAGACTGTAAATGTGTGTGTAGGTGCTGGATCCAGAGCCACTTTCTTCCGTTGCAGGGTTGTAGGGTAGGTGGATGGTGCTGTTCTTCACGCACCCAGTGGTCTATGTGTGGGGCACTATCTGGGCCACTCCTCTGCCAGGTCCTGGCCTTGCAGTGACGTCCTCTTGTCTCGAGGACGTAGGCCCAGGACTGGTTCAGGCAGAGGGTGTCAGCGAGGCAGCAAATGATGGAGAGGGTGACGGCGAAGAAAAGACTTTTGTTGATGCTCACAAGTTGTAAAAGTTATGACTGGTTTATTTTTCAAAATTAGCCTATTTATTTGAGTTCCCGAACGCGACAAGCATTTTACCCCTCTCCTTGCCGCGGGGGGGACGCGCTTGCCAAACTGGCGCGCAGCTATATAGTGAGCCTTAAACTGTCGGGAGCTCATTTGGCCGAATTCTTCAAGCTCGGCGGACGCCTGAATTTCGACATTTGAATTACATTTTAACATGATATTACAAAATTAAAAAGGTTTTGTACTACACAAAATCACTACGATCAGGTTAATTCTAGCTGTGTTTACTGCTGTCAATGTTTTCCCACGTCCAGATAACATAGCGCTTTGTGGCTTTGTTATCTGGTCGTAGGGAGCAGTAAACATGAAATGGTTAAAACAAATTATGATTAACAAATTATTATCTCCTCATTACGGCATTATTCAAAAGGTTTATTATGCCGCTTTGAGGAGATTTACAGGTTCAATTTCAACTATAAGAATAACAATAATAACATGCAAATAACAATCGATAATAATGCTAATACTAAGAATGAAAGGGACTCGCAACACGGTATTTTACCACGTCGGAGTCTGACAATTTTCGAACTTCGATCGCAAAGACGCCGTTCTATTTGTATAAAGAACCTGTAAATTTAGAGACAGTAATTTTTAAATGTTTCGTCACTTCATGACTAATAAGAAACTAAGAAATAAAAATGAAAATTCGACGATCGAACCAATAAGTTTAAACACGTCTGGTACACTACATATTATTTTTACTTAATTAATTGTGAAACAGCATAAATTAATTAAATAAAATTTACTTGCGCACGCCGGGATTTGAACCCGCGACCTTCGGATTCGTAGTCGAGAGCCTTACCCCTCTACCATATCCCAAAATATCTGAAAAAAAACCCTTGACTCTGTGCAGAAACGGGCGGTCCGTTTGATAGATTCGCCTATCTTAACAAACGGATGCAATCTTTGGAGCACAGACGTCAGGTGGGAATGCTGTCCTTGTTCTACCGGTATTTTAATGGAAGATGCTCCGAGGAACTAGCGTCATTGATCCCTTCGGCACCGGTGCATAGTCGGGAAAACACGCCAAACGCGCGCCCAACATTTGCACACGGTTGACATTTGTCACATCAGAACGGGTCGCTCCTACGATTCGTTCTTGTGTTCAACAGCTCGGCTGTGGAATGATCTGCCGGCCACTGTGTTTCCTCCATCCTATAACACGGTTCTCTTCAAGACCCAAGTTCACTCCTTCCTATCCTCTAAAAGACCCTCCACATAGCATCCCCAAAGATGGTATAGGCCTTGAGGGAAATTATTTCCCTCAGGGTCTCCTGTGTGGAGTTACTGTAAAAAAAAATACTTGAGTCGGGCCATCTCAGGAGTCGGAATAACAGAAGATAATGTACGAGACGATGTATGAAAGTGAATGAAGCAAGAAGTGTATGCCAAGATGGAGTTGTTTGGCGGTCCGTCCTCTCGGCCTACCCCTCCTAGGAAACGTCGTGATGGTTAGTTAGTTAGATAGACCATTTTTAAGTTGCAATAGAGACATTTAAATACATTTTCATTTCGCCGGATGCTAACCACGTGACCTCTATCCAAGGACCTCGTATTAGTTTATTAGGGTTGTTTAGTTGGACAAAGCAAAGATTACACAGCTGTTGGCGGCTGCACAACTGCAGAATTCCTGTGGAACTTAATATTAGCTTAGGATTATAAGACGCAAGGAACATTTATTGGATGTATGAAAATGAAGAGTTCTCCTATTCAGTTTACTTTGCCATCAGGGAAAGTTTGATCTCATTTCGTTCTCATAATAGTATTAACATCCAGTTCAACATTCCTTGCATGAATTGCTTTCCCTCAATAACGGTTAGGCACCATTTTCCACTGTCCAGAACATCGAGACTTGTTAACTCAAGCCAGGGCCTTGAAATTTTTGTTCCAGTCTAAATGATTTTTTATCAGCCTCATGTACGAGTATTATGTATGTGCCGTTCTTTTTCTATGGCTCTTATTTATCTCATTTCGTGTTAATAATAAGAGAAAATTTCTATAGCGTAGTTTTGAGAAGGTTCACCTCAAGTGCGCTTTACACTAACTAACCTTACCTAATAGAATTGTAAAATAACAGATATACTACATAGTATATCTGTATATTATACACATGGTTATTCACTGGATACTAAGGGCATTGAATAACAAGGAGGAGAAAACCGCAACTAAATAAGCTATGGAGGATGAACAGAAAAAATGTCCTGAAATTCTGTTTCTAGCACATGAATTTATGTTTAATATGGGATAGGATTTTTTGAATAATTTTGTTGTGTATTTTCCTTTTTGTTCGCTATTGGACAATTAATATTAAAAAATAAAATAAATTGAGTTTAGAACCAGTCAAAAACGACTTGTTCAATATCGCTAGGTCCTCCTACCAGGCTCCATAATACCTGGAAAAGAGACTCGATGTCAAATCGACCCCTTGGAATAACAATGTTCCATCTGACACAGCAATGTTATGCGATAATGAGTCTTCAGGTTATCTTCTATAGAGCACATTATCGCATGACATTGCTCTGTCAGATGGAACCTTGTTATTCCAAGGGGTCGAAATGTAAACGCTGATTCCTCCACGGTAGTTGTGTCGTTTCCTTCAACCTAAATTCTTCCTTCGAATATATTATGATTCCGTCTCAGTTAATGCAGATGGGCGATGACCGATTGAATTAATCGCTAAGCAGGTGTGAGGTTGCTTGGTTAATTACACCTTATTATGAGATTACGAAATCAATTAGCTTAGCTTCGATTATTTTCCGACTTAACTCACTCTAATCCGAAGCCAGCGTTCAATAATCGAATTATTCAGTTGCAATACTTTGTCCGCGGTTTGCAGAAGTGTTTCCGAAACTGTAATACAGGGGTAGTAATCTTAAGACACGCGGGCAAATTTAGAAATTTGAATAAAAACTCGTTTTCCATCGTCCTGCTCGTGAACCGAGCGGCTCGGAACTTTAGTTGTCTGCTGCTGTGAATTTATCCCTATCTCAATTGTGCCGTTTTATTTGTGTGTGTGCAAAACAGGATCCAAGGGGAGGTTTTTTTATTTATAATCTGACAAACATTGGAATTTTTTTTCTAGTATCTTCTCCTATCAGAGGGTGACTATTAGGCAGTGGCGTGTAGTGAATTTATAATCAGGGTAGGCAGTTGAGGTTACCCTCCATTTTCCCAGCCCGGTATAAGTAACTTACGGTTACTCCTTCTGGATGCACGTCAAGGACTCTAATTTTTTAATTAAACGAATCTATAATTTTTTAAATACTCAACACTCAAGTGTCCCTGCACAGCTTTCACATAGAAGGAGGTTAGTCACAAACGCATATCAAATTGGTTAGTACAGGTACTGACGACGACAGAATATAGCCCTTAGCGGCTCATTCTGTCGACAACCGGAGTAATCCAACAAACCTATGAATAAACAAACAAGAAACACAAAAACAAATTTTATCCTGAACAAACCGTAGCCACGAAACTAGGGCAGTCCCTCCAGAGCAGTACAAAGGGACTTCCTGCTTGCGACACTCTTCCCAGTGAAGCATTGCACCAGTCACCCGGAGTATCCCCTAAGAAGAGTGTATCTGGGAGGTGGGGTGAGAAACAATTTAACCCAATCAGGGTTGGCAGTAGGAAAAACAGCGAATTGATATTAATGGTTAAGCCGCTGGCTTCAGCCAATGTTGGTTGGGATTACTTGCAGCATCAAATATTCAAATAACCGCTTCATTTACGCACATTACAAGCCAATTACTAGATATAAATATAAGATTTCCATATGTTTATCAACGTTCCGCACGATAATTATTTCATTAATAAAGATGTTCTAATTAATAGAGTTACCAACAGATGGCATTGATTGCTACATTTGTGATTCGTATCGAAACGCACTGCCTTTTTCGACACTAATACAAACGAGTCTTCCCTTGAATGCGGATTTCGCACAAACGTACATTTTTTGTGTGGAATACAATCAACATTTGAATATGACACGCATGTCTGGAACTTCACGCATAGTGTAGATTGATTTCTTGCAATAATTTTATAAATTCTTTATATTTAGGTATAGTAAGGTAGACAGTGTCTATGTGCCTAAATAAATCGTCGACTGCACACTGCGACTAAATTTAATTTCATGTTTTTACGTAGAGTACATTGAAATATATGTATTAAAAATGATTAATAACAGTCGTTGCAAACATCGGGCAAATTTTATGTCTTATCGTCTTGACATTATTTGCAATAATTCTAATATAATCATCAATATTTTCTCAATTTTTATAAACCAACTAACTAACGAACGATCACGCCGTTTCCCCGCAGGGGTAGGCAGAAAGGACGGGCCGCCAAACAACTCGATCTTGGCATACACTTTTGCTTCATTCACATTCATACATCTCATACATTCTCTTCTATTATACCTACTTCTGACATAGCCCTACTCGAGTATTTGATTCACTTGATCGTGCCATGTCTTCCTCGGGCGTCCCGGGCTTCTTCATTCATTCGCTCTACATGTCCAAACCATCTAAGCATCCCTTTCTTAATCTTTCGCATTGCGCTTACATCAGCCTTGAATTTTTTACACGATCATAGATGGTTTTACCACGCATTCGCCTAAGAGATCTCATTTCTACGGCATTCAGTTTACTTTTATCCTTCCTCTGCTAATTCCACGCTTCACTGCCATACATCAGGGTTGGTATCAGCACTCCATTGTGGACCGCTAGCTTCGCTTCTTTGGACAACTTTTTGTTAACGCCAACCGCATTCAGTCCTCCGTTAATGGAGTTTCCTCCATTCTCCCTTCTTTTGATATCCCCATCAGTCTTTCCATCTCTCGTAAACATACTTCCCAAATATACAAACCCATCGGCCTGCTCCAAGTATTTATCATATATTATAATTTTTTATAAATTTAATTATTTGCTTTAATGTTCGGAAGCAACAACGCGGGCCGCTAGAGGCGCGCAAGTGTAGCGTGTTTTGCCAGTATTCTGTAGTATTTGCTTACACGTTTGAAGCGATAGGTTCATCACGCCTGCTCTGTTGAGTATTGACACAGCCGCTGAGCCACAGAGGTGACTCGCCTGAAATATGAACGTATTGCCATTGTGAGGATGTTATTTGTATTCCTGTCCGCTAATTGTTAGTTTATTATCTCGATAATAGGCTCAGCATCACAAATTAATTTTGTAATCAGCAACAAACTGATTAAATACCAAAACAATTTGTTAATTAAAATTATTGTTTCGTACTCGTATTTTGATCCACTATTGCTTGATAGGCGATTGTTTTTGTTGCTTTTTTCTCTGTTTATGAATTAAATCAAGCTGTTAAACCACCGAGTAAGATTTGTTTACAGATATCCCTATAAGTTGTATTTAATAATAACTTGACTTTAAAATTTACCTATTTGTAAAAAGCATTAACTTTGTGGCTCGCCATAATTTACAATAAAAAACACATAAATTTGTTGTAGACCACTTTTATTTTATTAAAACTCTACCGGTTTCGGAAGCACCCTTCCTTCATCAGGAGAATATTATAACTATATTCTCCTGTTATAATAGTTATAATATTCTCCTGATGAAGGAAGGGTGCTTCCGAAACCGGTAGACTTTTAATAAAATAAAAGCGGTCTACAACAAATTTATCTTTTTTTTATTAAAATTTACCACTTACGAAACATCTTTCGGATTTAGTTTTATTGTAAAATGTGGTCAAATATCTTCCGGTGCTTCGCGAAATGAAATAAACCATGGTTTTTGCGTGAATCGAGACCGGCGGCCGGCGTTACGTGGCAATTTTAACCGTATCGCCACCAGAACAAGTAATTTGTTTGCGCTTAAATCCTAAGGACACGCCGGAAGTGCTTCGCCTTAAGGGGCAGCACTCAATGCTGTAACCTTAATTGTATGCATTAATAGTACCTAACATATGAATCTAAACAGGAAACACATAATAAAATACCAGGATAAAATGTAACTGGGAATTTTGTCGCAGATATCCAAAGCGAACTCTAAGAAGGATAACCCCGTTGTGTACCTATTATAACATAAAAAAATTAAAATATCCATTAAAATGCACCTGGTTATACGTAGTTCGTGTAACTACAGGACAAAAACAGCTATAAAATCAATTTTACCAAACTAGACGGAAATCACAGGGAAAAAACAAAACCAGAAATAACCATCTGTTCAAATAAAAGTAGACATGAATGACATAATTTAAAAAAAAACATAGGTTCAGTAAACAAAAACAATGTAATCCGTCTTCCAGAGGGTAATAAACCAACCCGAAAGTAGTTTTTAAAAACATAATAGTAAACGATACCGTCAGCAAAAAAAAATTCAAATCATAAATAAAAACAATATTAGAAAGCAGTGGAACTCACTCCCGACATCGATGCTATATATACCATATATTTAGTATTAATTGTTCCAGTCTGACGAGCCCGTGATAGAGTGAAACCGGTCAGATCGAAAATGGTAGAAAAAAGTTACAAAGGTTTTTTATTTTAAAAAAAATCATTTTAAAAGGGAATTCCACCATGAATTAACAGTTTCAAAATTTAAAATAACTCAAAAAGGGCCCTGAACATCACTTAGGTTTGTCTTTATTTGCCTGTAAATTATATATGGGTATCTCTTGTCAGGATAATGTATAGGGTTTCAAAAGATCTCTTCGATATATTCCAAAATCCTCAAACTGTAATCTTTAAATTCTTTGAAATACATCCTTAAATGTTTGAAAACCAGTGAAAGCAATTTATCACATTTCACCTAAACTTCCAGCACGTATTTCATATAGAATTTAAAAGATTACAGTTTTATGATTAGTCTTTTGAAAACTTTTTTTAATTACCCGTATAGAATTTACTGATAAATCATTCAGAGTATTTTATGAGTTAGCAACCTGGGTGTATTTTTGGGTGCTGACCGTTAAACGTTAAAACTCTGTATTTTACTAAAGTATGTTAATTTTTTTATTTTATCTCATTATTCATATTACGAGATTCATAATTACAGAATCAAATCCATACAACGAAAATTAACCCGTGTGATTGCATATTGTAAAGGTTTATCTGATCAATTTGGAACGCATAATGATCGAATCTTGCACTGTAAACTACAATCTTTGTCAGTCAGAAGTAAACTTTCTGATGTACTCTTTTTGTACAAAATTATGCATGCATCAATTGATACACCAAACATTTTATCACAAATCAACTTTAATACACCAACAACAAAATCAACAAGGAGGATAAAAGATATATTTTTTTATATTAAAGCCTATCACACAAATAGGGATATTTCTCTCCTTTACCGCGGATATTAATAAATACACTTGTTACTCTAATAATGAAATAGACATTTTTAATGATACATTTAATTAAATAAAATAAAAAAGTTTTACCATTAATATCAAACTGATAATGTGATGGTGCCCTTTATTAAGTTCCAAAACAGTGTACCATCAGCACAGGTGACAATAAGGAGTTAGTTTATACACCTACTTTATAATATGTTTTCGATCTTTCACTTCTTTTTCATTCTCATTATCATTTTAGTAGATAATGTTTGTTGTTGTTTATTGTACTTATTGATTATTATTGCTATGTAAACATTCATGTACTCGTATGTAAATTTTGGGCATCTTGCCTGTTTTATGTACTAAAATAAAATAAAATGGTATATGTATTATAATAATGGGATGTTTTTCGCCCTCCATGTTAGTGATGTCCCTGTGTTAACTGTGTGTAACAGGCATTAGCATGTATTACAGACATTACGGTTGCCTCCCTCCTTCGCCACTCGATAGTACCCGATAGATATATGATAGCACCCGTGTGTGACGACTGTATGGGATTGTGTGGTGAGCGATATCGAGAGATATGCCACGCCCACATATTGTATTAACTGTGTGTAACAGGCATTAGCATGTATTACAAACATTACGTTGCCTCCCCCCCTTCGCCACCCGATAGTACCCGATAGATATATGATAGCACCCGTGTGTGACGATTGTATGGGATTGTGTGGTGAGCGATATCGAGAGATATGCCACGCCCACATATTGTATTATCTATGTGTAACAGGCATTAGCATGTATTACAGACATTACGTTGCCTCCCCCCCTTCGCCACCCGATAGTACCCGATAGATATATGATAGTACCCGTGTGTGACGACTGTATGGGATTGTACGAGTATGGTGAGCGATATCGAGAGATATGCCACGCCCACATATTATATTAACTGTATGTAACAGGCATTAGCATGTATTACAGACATTACGGTTGCCTCCCCCTTTCGTCACTCGAGAGCAGATCTGAATAACTTCAGTTCCGTGGTTTCCGCATTTCTCGGCATTACTACACACTCCTCTCCGCTATCCCACGGAGTTTAGGTTATTATATCACTTCACGCATCATCAGTGATCAGTCTCACTTCTCAGTCATCAGTCAGGGAATTCCCAGCGTAATGCGCGTGGAGCGCCTCGGCTCGAATTTCGACTTGCTCAAGCTGGTACTCGTAATTCTGGCAAACGAACGGAAATATTTTATAATTTCTTCGTAAGATTGGTATTCACTTTGTGGCGTCATTATTAATAAATTAATTAAAAATTATTTTGTATTCATCACATATCTACGTGTTTCAAAAGCGATGCTTTCTCCATCGGGAATATATAGAATACTTAAAAATAATAATGTCAAGTATAGACAAATGATAAAGGCAGAACACAATAATGTAAGAATAGACAAATTATAAACATAAACAAAAAATGATTAAAGTAGGTAAGTAATTAATCAAAAATGTTAATAAAAAAATATTATAATATATATAATATTTAATGTTAAATAACAAATTTATATTACAAATTAAAAAAATAATTTTATTTAATGAAATTTAATAATAGTAACAAATGTAAAGAAAACCCATATAATAGAATAAATCTCTTGTAGTCGCCCCGCCCCGCCAATAAATAAGTTTAATATGTGTTTTATTATATTATTATACTACATATTATTTTTAAATTTATTAAATGTGAAACAGGACAAATTAATTAAATAAAATTTACTTGCGCACGCCGGGATTTGAACCCGCGACCTTGGGACTCGGAGTCTAGAGCCTTACCCCTCGACCATGGACTCTACGGTATTATATTCATTAGTCGGAAACGTTTTAATGAATCGCCAAATTGTATATTGTTGCTAGGTCGCTAATCTCTGCGGTGCAGTAACAAGTTGAGATTCCTTTTAGATCTAGTGAAAAAAATGTAATTATGTACGACCAACATAGAATTTATATTTGAGAGATATATTTTTTTTTTTTATATCTCTGATTAAACTCCCAATGTTATATATATATGCCACGAACATCCACTGATGTGTATGTCCTGTTAGATAATATTAATAATAGTGTTTTATTATCTTCCTTTTTTATAACAAAATAACAAAAATGATATCCTCACTGAGATTTCCCCTATTTATTATAAAATATTAAATTACACTATATTAAATTGATGTGCTCGATGAAAAAAAAATTGTAAGGTGAGGTGTTAATCTGTATTTGGTGTTAATATATTTTCTATTTCAGATCTCCCTATGTAACGTATCCAGTGTTTTATTTTATTGTAAAATTTATTATGGCTGTTGTGATTTTTGAAGGATAGTGGGATTTTGTTGCAGAGTTTAGTACCATAGTATAAGAAGGTTTTTTTGATGTCGTGGCTCGTTTTCACGTTTTGTTGGTCAGTTGATCAGGTGATAATAGCTTTATATGAGTCGATTCACTGTTCCCGTGACATAGTTAATATTACCTACTTAATGTATCGGACCCATCGAGGAACAAATTATATCGATGACCGAACCTCTCCCGCACTTACATCGGGTATCATTGCCCTTACGACAGTCTGTCTGGTGCAGCGGCCAGCGGGCAGCCAGTCTGCTGGAACTGGTGAACACACAACGCTTCAATTATCTGCAATCCGTGGTTATTCCGAGGATGCTCAACCTTTATTATTATACCAGCTGACGTGTACCCGGCCTCGCTCGGGGTTATGAGTGAATTGAAGTTAACTTTTTAGGTTGTGAATAAGGAACTCCAGTACATTTAAAAAAAAAAATTATCAATAATGACGTTCAAACTTAAATGCCAGTATATATATATTTTAAAAATTTAGTTTTCATAGTTAAAATAAATTTCAATTTTTCGAAGTCCGACAAAACACTCAAAATGTCAAAAGAAGGATGAGCTTCACCGTACATAAATGTATATTCTATTCATGGTAAACTATAACTAAACATGAGTAATAAAATTATGTACCTTTTTAGAAACTTTAACTCTAAGAATAATAATAGTGTTATTAAGCAATGACATTATCATAATATCCATTTTTTTTATATTGAACAACAATTATAAAGCTTAAAGTCACCCAAATCATGTTTAAAAATCGCCAAAACTAAAAAAATACATATTTAAAATTCAAAACAACATCGAAAAATACAAATGTCCATGGCCTGTATTTCATAATTTAAAACAAAAATAAATAAAGTACTTCTGATCCGTACTAGATATTTCTTATCCCTGCTGCGGCGGTTTTTCTATTTCCGACAGCAGTTATCCGGAAATGAAGGCGATTGCGAAATGAGGAGTATGGAGGAAAAGGACTCACCGAATTCACTTATCACTCTCCCATGGCGGCTTGCGTGATTTCGACCGGGCAATTCCGGATGGCGAAAGGGTCTCGACAGCGACGGGTAGCAGCATTTCAATAGTGGTCGCGGCGGTGAAACCGGGCAGGCCGGGTAGCGACACTTCAATAGTGATCGCGGCGGTGAAACCGGGCAGGCCGGGTAGCGACACTTCAATAGTGATCGCGGCGGTGAAACCGGGCAAGGCCGGGTAGCGACACTTCAATAGTGATCGCGGCGGTGAAACCGGGCAAGGCCGGGTAGCGACACTTCAATAGTGATCGCGGCGGCGTCTTGATTAGGAATGAATGCGGATAAAGATTCACTCAGGAGCCTGGACTGGAGCGGGGGGAAGGGGGTTTGAAAGGGAATGAAGGGGGGAACTTCGCAATCGCACCTTGTCGAAGGTAGCTGTGAATAAACTCGCGTGAACAATACCTTTAATTAAAAAAGGTCATTAATTTTGGGTCGGTATTTTGGCCTCAGATTCAAATTTAAGTTTTGTGTGAAACAGGGGTGCAGCCGTTCCTCTTAACACAATTCTTGTGATGTAATAATGATATTCATTTGATTTGATTTCTTTCCACCGGGCCACTAGTTAAGAACCCCTGGCTTATAGGAAAGCGATTTGACGGTAGATAGACGCAATCACTTTACCACATGATGTTTTTATGAACACGGAATGTAAACCGCCTGCGCCGGTCAAAGTCTCTCGTCTGCGAGGAATTCCTATTAAATTGACCATCACGTATTCATCGCTAATTATGTAAATAATTATTACATGGAAAAACTTAAATTTCACTGATGTTGTCCGTCATTAGATCAGGAATGCGAGCACGTTCGAGTGTTACATTGTTCAACGGATTGTTGCATGTCCGGACGTTTGCAGCACTGTTCTGTGCACTGTCGACTGTGCAGGGTTGTCAAAACCTACATAAATTCGAAACAAATTGACATAATTAACTTTTATGCTGAACAGGCTCAAAACATTTAACATACAATCTTAACTATTTTTTTTTTTTTTTTTTATTCCTGAAAAAAGAAAATAACATTTTCACTTACTTAACTAGAATTTTCAATTAAATATATTTTTTTATATTACATTACTGCATTATATTACAATTCGATTAATCACTACATACAATATTATTATAAGATACAATTCTATACACTTTCACTATTTTCTTGTTTATGAATAAAAATGAATAATTTTTTTTTAAATTTACTCACACTTTTTTCATTTTTAATGTCATCTGGAAGGCAATTATACAATTTGCCTCCCTCGTAACTAATGGATTGCTTACCATAGTTGGTATGGATGGTGTTTAAATGTATGTTATCGTGTTGTCGTGTAAAATGTTTATGTACTTGTGACGTTAAAACGTCACAAGTACATAAATTCTGTATTTGTATGTATGAGTTTATTATTTATTTTGTATATAAGTATACATATATTGTATTCATATAGTTTTCTTAATGTTAACAGTTTTGTTTCCGAATATAATTTTTTTGTGGATGTTTTGGGTCCGTAGTGAAATAATTTTTTGATTACCTTATTTTGAATTACCTGTAATTCATTAATGTATGTTTCATACGCATTTCCCCAGATTTCAATTAAGTAATTTAGATGTGAGTGTACGAGACTATAATATAGACTTTTTTTAAATTTAATTGGTAATAGATATGATAACCGGCTAAATACGTTAATCAAGGGTGTTATTTTATCTTTAACATCTTGTATGTGTCGTTTAAAAGTTAAATGCTTATCGATATTATCGATATAACTATTAATATTGGCGACTCTTTTATACACCTCTCAGGTGACCTGCGTGGCAGAGCGGTATACTCCTTGATTCTCAACCCAGAGGTCGCTTATTCAAAAAGCATGGTTGTCTTAAAATATATATTTTTCATATAATATAAATGAAATATGGTATATATGCACCACTTTACGTGTTACGGCCATCGCTAAGCTGAGCTCTGTGAGCTCTCATCGGTGAGCTCTGGCGGCATGAAATTTTCAAAGCTATTTCTGTCTTGGATTTTCCAGGTCAACGCAACTCCTTTCAGCAGGGATCGTCATTTCCATCATGAGCAATGTGCCTTTTAAGTAAGTCGTCATAATGTGGATTAACCGCAGTTTCAAAATAACCTTGAATGCCGAAACAGCTGTCACAATAATGAAAACTAAAAATACTCGCAGAACTTGATAATAACATTTTTTAATTTTATTTACAATAAATTTTAAAAAAATTAAATCAATTCTCCGAATTAAACAAACAAACAATTAATTTAATTAATCAATGTACAGACATCGTACATTTACGTATGCATATTATCACCGTTTTAAAATGTTAACTCGCGTATTTTTTGGCCAGGGGGGGGTGCTTCAGCTCCCAAAGCACCCCCTTTGGGTGCGCCATTGGGTATAACTAAATATAAAGAATTTCTCATGTGCTTAAGGAAAGTATGTTTAAAATAAATTACTTTTTGATCTCCACTTTATTAATGTGTACATATCAATCAGGAATGTACACATATCAATTGTTAAAGAAGGTTGAGTCCAACCGAAACCGATCGAATGCAGAAATATATATATAAATAAAAAAAAGTGACTTAAAACAATTTTTTTTTATTTAAATTAGTTTATTTTTTAATAAATAGATGTTCTAGCAACCCTGCTCGGCGTGCGTTTGATTTCCATTTTTTACAATTCGTTTTACAATGGACAGATGAAAAGTAGACCAAGACGCTTCGGACCAATCCCATTCAAAAGCTATTCTCTCTTATACCTCTCTACTTTTACGGTAATATTATAATCACTCTATTTTATGGATAATTAGTTCTGTTTTGTCGTAAATTGCGGTACATATCAACTTTTCAATTCACTGATTTATTTTTCGTTAAATTTAAAAAAAAACCCTGAAACGCATGTATCATATATGGCTTTCATCCTTCAATCGGCCTTCATAATAATAATAATAATAATAATACTTGGATGACTTGTATAGCGCCGTTCTTGTGTGAAATATCACCCCAAGGGCGCTGTGCAAATATTACTTGCTAGGGTTTATCTTATTATGTACAAACAGATACATACTTACCTGGTAGGTCACTCCAGATTAAAACGTTAAATTACAAAGTTTTCGCTTGAGAAGATATGATTTTGCACGCACAGGACACAATATTAGAAAACACTGCACATTCCATGATATTGCAGTTCCTGTTTAAATCCTGTTTGTCGTTGATATTATATTTATTAGAAGGTTATTTGGCAAAAAAAGAGCAGGTATTTATTTGACATATTATTTTATTTGAGATTTTCGATAATAATTATATGTTTCAATAGATGGATAAAGGAAAAACAAATATCTACCTACTTAAAAAAAACATTTTATTTATAATTCCCATAGACTATGTCTGTAACGCCCTCAAACAATTATATTAAAAGGATGTTTTAATTAAATTCAATACAATATACATTCCACCATACTATAACTAAAACGATTTTGTTATAGAATTTTGCAATATTTCTCATTACAATTATATAAACATCCTTCCTTCAAAGAAGTATTAAGTCATGGGGTATGGACATGGTAAGGAAGAATATAGATACAATATTGCAACCTACATACATACATCTTCTTTCCCTTGTCCTACTCGGGTCGGGACCCATCGCATCGACAAGGCGCCTGTGATACGTTTACAGCATCCGTCCATAGTAGGTCCAGCCTCTCCTCGCACAGCCTCTTGAGTTGCTTCTCCCACCTGTGTCTGGGGCGGCCCACTGGACGTCTTCCCTCAGGAATAGCACTCAGTATTCTCAGTGGAAGTCGACCTTCTGGCATTCTTAACACGTGCCGAAGCCACTTCAGTTGTGACTTTTGCAACCTAAGAAATATTAACGCTTTTGTTATGTTTTCTTCTAAATTCTAGTTTTTTTTCCTTTACAATTTTACTCACATAATGTTTATTTTATGTTGCTTATATCTATATATATAAATTCTCTTTACGTAAAAAAACTTAACCTAATTTATAATTCCTTCACAAAATTATGTACAATGTAAAATAACAATTTCCAAACTAATCCAACAACAGAATGCGCACGTGACGTCATATGTTCCAAATGCAATGGTATCAACATAACAAAGTGTTTCGATGACATGATTTTTTATTCACTTTTAAATAACGATTTGTAAATTCTACGTATAATTATAATAAAAGTTATATATTCAGAATCGGCGTTTGCTGATCTATATGAATGCATTTTTTAAAGCCATTATATTTTTCACTGGAGTTTCTTATCTGTCAAAATTGAATTGAAAGTTACGGAGACAAAATGACACCTCATATAAAAAAAATCGTCATTTGTTGCTCTAAAGCATGCTGATAATGGCCTGATGGTGATGGGAATCAAAAGTTTTATAATGAAACTCATACTACACTACAATAGCTTAACATAGTCCCTTCGTTGAACGCTTCTTCTCCTTTAGCCATTCTAATACTACAGGCATCTTCTCTCCACTCAACTATACCGATAATATTGATTTAAACTCAAATAAATTTACGAGACAGTATTGCGGAAATGGCAAAATGAGTGTTTTTAGCCTGAAGATAATGAAATTGAAACCGTTCAAATAATGATACGGTGGAAAGAATGTCGGGTAGAAATGACCCCTGCCCTGCCTCTTCACAGCCGGAGTTGCGTGACAAGAGATCGATTATTTATTTCATTTGTAATATGTATTTTAAGCTTACTAAAGCATGCTATAATTGCCCTAAAGAAGTTTGTTTATTTACGCCCATTACGGGCTTTTAAATGGACATTTACAAATAATATTGAAAATGTACATATGTATTATAATAGATGACATAAAAAGAAACAACATAATTTGACTCTTTTATCCAGAGTTAAATAGTTTCGAATAAGCTAGCTCTCATCGATGAAAAAAACCGTACTATAATGCTTGCTTATACTGTAACATTGATGTGCCAAATATGTCAACACATCGAAGTATTTGTTCCCCAGATTTTGAATCCGTCGCATAGGGGAATAATATTGCGACGTTGAAGTTGAATTGTCAGAATAAAACGGTAGGTACTGTTTTGTCCAGGTACATGCAAAGAAATCAAATATAGCAGTTCAAGGGTATAAAACATCGAATTAACAATCTTAAATAAACATGTTAAATCGCAAATACTTTTAGTGACTGGTGACATGTACGAGTATTATGAAAATCCATATTTCTGCCTCATCTTCTAGAATGAGCACAAACCGCTTCCACCAGAGCACAGAAAAGCATAAACTCGTAATTTGGCTGATGGGAAAGTTGGTTCGTTGGTTGGTTTACATCGTGCGATATGTGGTAACAATGGGTAGTACGAACACCACTGTGAGAAATTGGCTTTTTACTTATGGCACAGATTAAGAAATTTGATAGCTCGGGTCATCTGTGGGGAATGTTGCTTATTTATTTATTTATTATATTATATACGCCCTATATGGGCTTTTTCATATTTAGTTAATTACAATAGTCACACAGGTGCAAAACACATCACAGTAGGTACATAGATAAAATAAATATTCTTCATGAAATACAACAACTAATATTTCCTTTGTTTCACGAACAAATATAGCAATAACATAGTGTAAGTACCATTCCAAATAATTAGCTACAGAGCCGAATATTCAAAGCATACCCCACATTCCCTGATACTTATACTCTAGATACATATATTAATAACTGTTCAGGATGTTTGCAATAATCGTATGTACTCGTATTTGTATTCCGAATAGTTGAACATATCTACTATGTTTGAAAAAGTATTATCTTCCACGTGAAGTCTAGGTACAAGAGAATTTTTAAATGACTCAGCTGTAATATGTAATACGTAATTCTGAAACAAGGCTCTCAGATTATGGTATATGACTTTCTGAAGAAATGGGTTTTGATTCTGCTTCGATTTGAGTATTTTGTCTGTGGTAGTCTATTTAAAGCTTTAGCGATCTTCGAACTTACGGCCGTTCTTCCAACCCTACTGAGATTGTTTTACCTCAACACTGTTCAAATGCACAAATACGCTCTTCCCAACGAAACTCATTTTTGTGGATTAAGTTCAGCTCAATAGAGGACTAGTTATAAAAAGTGTCAACGGGATGAAAAAATGTCAGCGTAATTTCAAACGTCATTATTGGTTCGCGATCCAATTATTGAATGACGAAGATTTATTTCCATTTTCGAATGCCAAAAACATGTTTTTTGTATGTTTTAAATAAAACTGAAGAGAACCTAACTTATTTTACTTATTATAAGCTACATTTTGTCTTGTTTTTCACGGAAGAGAAACGTCAAATGTCAAATGTACGAAACGAATAATGTACTTTCGCCGCATTAGCAACTGTCAAGAGATTACGCTTTATTTTCAACATATTTTTAACGCATGCGTTTGTGAAGTATAACATGTTGGTTTATGTATTAGTTTTTAAAGCAAATGATGTGTATTCATGATAAATACAGTATTAACATATCTATGTTAATTTTACATTTAAACTTTTTATTTTGGTGTGATTTTATTGTCTATGAAAGAGCGCGGGCACCTTCTTAGACAATTTAGAATGTTCAATTATAAAAAAAAGCTTGGAAACAGGCAAACAGAGTGGCTCAACAATAAACACTTGGCTGATCGGTGCCTCAGATTGGTCATTTGAACAGTTGGGAAGAACGGCCGTTAGTATCTAGAATGCTAACTAACTAACAATCACGCCGTTTCCCCGCAGGGGTAGGCAGAGAGGACGGACCGCCAAACAACTCGATCTTGGCATACACTTCTTGCTTCATTCACATTCATACAACGCCTCATACATTCTCTTCTGTTATTCCGACTTCTGACATGGCCCGGCTCGAGTATTTGATTCACTTGATCGTGCCATGTTTTCCTCGGGCGTCCCCCGTCCTTACACTCCTCTCTTCGTTCATTCGCTCTACATGCCCAAACCATCTAAACGTTCCTTTCTTAATCTTGCTCACTACGCTTACATCAGCCTTACATTCTTTACGAATCTCAACATTTTTCACACGATCATACATGGTTTTACCACACATTCGTCTCAGAGATCTCATTTCTGCAGCATTCAGTCTACTTCCTCTGCCAGTACCATGCCTCACTGTCATAACTTTTTGTTTGCGCCAACCACGTTCAGTCCTCCGTTAATGGAGTTTCCTGCATTCACCCTTCTTTCAATATCCCTATCAATCTTTCCATCTCTTGTAAACATACGTCCCAAATACACAAACTCATTGACCTGCTCCAAGTATTCATCATTCACAACTATATTGCACACTGTTTTCGTACTCTCTCTTTCAAAAACCATGACTTTGGACTTATTTACATTCATCATTAGCTCATTCTTCATACATACTTCGTTTATCCTAGATACGAGGGACTGTAGATCTTCCATACTGTTAGCAATCAGCACCGCATCATCAGCATATAACAGGCAACATTCAGACTACTCATTTTCGCGCCCAAGCCCACCTCTTTCAATTCTTGCGTACAATTATCCATGGATAGATTGAATGACCACGGTGACATTACGCAGCCTTGCTTAACACCTTTTGTGATGTCAAACCACCCCGTAAAATCACCGTTTGCCCCTCGTACATCTAGAATGCACTTTGGTTTTTCTCCCTTCCGATAACTGATAACGTTAAACTGGTATATATATATATAAAACTGTTAAACTGTTAAACTGGTATATATATATATATATATATTTATTGTAGTAGTATAATAGTCCGAGCAACGGTAGTATAATAGGTACGTGATGTAAACAGTGATAGATGGTCGATGGCCAGTCAATGACTGCTTCTGTAACTGCTAACGTGCCGATGCTAATACGGCGTGGCGACCTTCATTTCACGTGATGGCCTCACGTCACGTAGCTCGTAGTCCGTAGCAAGCAAAAGGGGGATTGGAATTTCGACTGATTTTACCAAAAATCTGGTGTACCGAGATCGTATTAAACATTTTTGGAAGCTGGAGAAAATCCTCAGAAACCGATAAGCAAATTATTACAAATTCTTACTATTTTTGAAAACGAATATGTTAATTGATTAATCAATTTATTTGATTTTCCCCGAAGTATCATAGGGTCATTATCGTAGTCTTCTTTCCCTTGTTCTGTTCGGCAGTTGACCCCCCGGCAGTTTATCCCCCAAATGATTATTTCTGCTGTATGTCCTCATTTGTAAAGTAAGTATGCAGAGAGGATCAGCGGCCGTATAACAAAAGTCGATATACTTATATCTGCAGGCGTCTTGAGTGGAAATCCGCTACATAAAATATTTTTACTAATGTCGAGGAATACAAATGAGGACGTACGGTAAAAATAATCCTTCAGGATCAACTGTCGGAGGGATCAACTGTCTAGGGGCCAACTGTCGGGGGGGTCAACTGTCGGGGATCAACTGTCAGGGAACCATCTTATACGGAAGTCGGTATTCTGGCATTCGAAGTACATGTCCCAAGTCATCTCATCCGCGACTTCTCTATGAAGTAGCAGGGGTTCGATGCTAAAGCACAACTGTTGTATTGTGGTGTTGAATAGAAACGCACTTGTAAATGAAATGCACATTTATTGACCATTCTCGTTGACCCTCATTTTACAAGTGAGTGACAGGCAGATGTTATATATCATAGACAATCGTATAGAAGTAGTCCGTAGAGTTGTTGTAGTATATACCATCTCTCTTTTCCTAATAAACAAAAAATGTCAAAACAACATAAGCGTTATTGCAAATAGACTATTCATGACAGTAATAAACCGTGCAATTATTGATATACTCGTACAGTGAAAAATAACTGATTATAATTGATTATATCTATCTATCGGTTTTTTTTTTACAATTCTGCCCGAACAGGTTCGAATGCTTGTCATCTCATCAGAAGTACCAGGACCTGGATAGAACGGGATGGAATGGAAATCATTACCAAAGCGTACACCTTCCTTCGATGAACTTTCACCATCATGCGACGACGATGATTCCTGACGTGATCTGTCTAAATTTAAATGTTTCCTATTCCTGCGGTATCTTAAACCACCAGGATAGTCGCGTTTCTCACTCGATCCCAATATGTTATGGGTTTAAATAAAAAGTGGTAAAAAAGGTTGAGGATCTTTGTACATCGTAGAGGTTAGTGTTGGCAGGTATTACTTTGGGAAACTTTTGTCACCTCTTTGAAGCTACAGTTATGTTTAATATTTTTAAATATCTGGTCGTATGTGGCGTGTGACTATTGACTATGACTGTCAGATGGTCGTATTACGGTAACTGTTGATCAAAGCACCGCTCGTTGTGTTGCCGTAATCATATTATCAAAGTACTGTTGTATCTGAAAGATGCATCTATACCACAGCTAATACTGCATCTGGTTTCCCATATTTGTGGTAATCGTTCCTCTCGACCTAAATGAATTGAGCTATTTCCCAGGGCGGAAAATCAATACAATTTGATGATTTATGAATTAATAAACAGGGCGCATCTCGGAGCAAATTTTGTCATGAAATCCGGTTTAATTTTAATGCACATCTCATACAGACTATGTTGGCAAATCACAAAATTACTGCCTCAACACAGGCTAGCCTAGTGAGGCGGGTTATATGAAACTTCAAATATAACTGTTATTATATTAATAATAATAATAATAATAGTTGGATGATTTGTATAGCCCCGTTTCTGTGAAAAACCACCTCAATATTTTTTTCTATTTTACTTTATAAACCACATTATTATACACTTACATTATTATATTACATTATTATATTATACATTTCTTTTAGTTATAGTTATAGTTAAATTTAATTATAATAAAGATATTAATATTATTATTATTATTACAGTTTTAGATCGCTAAAACGTGAACCAATTTTTTTTATTTTTATCTTCCATATGTGCCGATTTATTATTTCTGCTAAAGGCTATAGAAGATCACGAGGAATGCGATGTGGGTGTGTTTGGTGATCCAAAAGTCTGACCATTCTTTGCTTAAATTTCAAATAGATAAATTCGTTTCATCATCATTATAAACTTTAATAACTTCACACACGAGGCCCTGAGGGAAATTATTTCATCTTTGGGGATGCTGTGTGGAGGGTCTTTTAGAGGATAGGAAGGAGTGAAGCTAGGTCTTGAAGAGAACCATGTTGTAGGAAGGAGGAAACACAGAGGCCGACAGATCATTCCACAGCCGAGCTGTTGAATACAAGAACGAGTCGTAGAAGCGACCCGTTCTCATGTGACAAATGTCAACTGTGTGCAAATGGTGGGCGCGCGTTTGGGGTGTTTCTTGATTGTTCAACGGTACCGAAGGGATCAATAATGCTAGTTCCTCAGAGCATCTTCCGTTAAAATACTGGTAGAACAAGGACAGCATTCCCACCTGACGTCTGTGCTCCAAAGATTGCAATCCGTTTGTATAAGATAAGATAGGCGAATCTATCAATCACAGAGTCAAGGGTTTTTTTTTTTCATATATTTTGGGGCTCCCGACCAGAGGTGGCTGCCAAATTTTACAGTAGGGCGCACTTGCGTTTTGTGCGGGGTCAGCAGTTGTGTGCTATTAAATGGAATAATGATATCCGTTGTCAGGCAGTGTAAGAGAGACAGAGCGCATGCTAAATAGTGTATTTTCATTGGCTCTCTCGGTGCTAGAACCAAAAGGTATTAAGTCAGTGGCTACACATTTATTGACATTAATTTTGTTGCTATGTATCTTATAATAAATCTGGACCTGTGTGAGCTGTGAGCTGTGAGCTGTGAGCTGTGAGCTGTGAGCGAGGCCATCGATTCTATTCAGTGTTTGTTTTATTCTGAAATATATCAATGACATTTCCTTCTGTTTGTTGCAGTATTCGCGGTGCAATGGCACTCTTGCGCCCGCAGCCCGTCGCCGTCCGCGCCCGGTCTGCCCGAGGCGCGCGAGGCCTACATGAACGGCTCCTCCTACATGCGCATGTCCTACACCATCTCTCTGCATGACCACACGGGTATCAGCTTCCGTTCCTGCACTGGTGAGTTCACTGTCCAAGAAACCTAACCAATCATTGAGGATGGTGTCCCTTTATTTAACGGTGTTTTCCCATTCCAGGCGGTGAGCTATTCTCCCAGCGCCAGGGCACCAAGGGCTACTCGGTGCAGCTGGCGGCGCTTGCCGACCACGTGCTGTTCACGGCCAAGTGGCCGGGGCGGCCGCGCGCCGAGGTGCGTCTGCCGCTGCGGCCGCTGGACAACCGCTGGCACTATGTGGGCCTGGTCTACCGCCCGCCAGAGCTGACGCTGAGCGACGAGAGTGGACACAGCGTGGTCAGTGGAAACTTCTTACGACTTGTTACAGAATCCTCTTCAACGTTTTTATTAACAATCGACCTCGGCTAGCACGCCATAATCGGTAATGGTGTTCGATAGTTCTAATCAACTAAAAGCTACTTTATTTGTCGAACCTGTCCGTCCAGTCCCAAGATAAAGTTATCAATATATATATATTGCTTTTGAAAATGGCAATTATTGTCTACTTTCAAATGAACGCGGACAGATTAGAACTTGGGGAAGCGGACAGCGTGGACTTGCTAGCGATATTGATAGCTTAGTTATCGATACAGCCTTGATAGACCTGGTATGTGTACAGCGCCATTGAGGTGATTTGCTGGAAAGGACTATAGCCTTACTCGGTGACCAGATCTGAATAGCCAGGTATTTTCCCCACATTCTTCTTTCCCTACCCACTACCTTCAGCCTCACATAATTCCCCAATTGGGGATGCCATGGTCTCGCTGGCTCCAGACGGTTGGGAGTAGTTGGGACTGTTGTGCGGTATTCACATATAAAAAAATACAAATCATCCAAATATTAGTATTATTAGCCCTTCAGTTACTTCTGTCTGTTTGCCTCTGACAGGTAGTCACCTTAGCTTATGTCTCTCAACACTCTTTCGTGGTGTAAATCAGCATTCTTCCATTTTTGCTACGTGTCCTGCCCAGCGGAGCCATCCCAGCTTTATAAATCTTTCTCCTTATTTAGTGTACCATACACGAGTATGTTGTTAATAGATTTTCGCTATGAAAACCCAATATTCATTATTTTAGATGGTTTAGTGTTTAAACGTTGAGTTCCTAACTACAATGTTGATAATAATATCTTTATTGTAATTAAGTTTAACTACAACTAGAATACATGTATAATAAAGTGTATAGTGGTTTATAAAGTAGATATATAAAAAGAAAAATAGAAAATAGTATAATAGCAGTAGGGTAAAATATGTAAAGACCAGAAATACATAGTTATAAGTTGAAGTTTGACATAACCCGCCTCACTAGGCACCAGTCTGGCCTGTGTTGAGGCAGTCATTTTGCATATTATTTTATAATGCCTGTTATACACTTATTAAGATATGTTCCTTAAATGGTTAAAGCAATAACTCCGAATTTGAGTGAGTGCGCCGGTAAATGCCCTCATTACTTTTAATCCAATTTTTTACATTGTGTTTTAAATTTTTTTTTCGAAAAATATAATTTTATTTTTTTTTCAGTCCCGGTGAAGATTCAGCAGAATCGAAACTAGTTGACATATATACAAAATAAAAGTGGATTCATATAAAATTACTTTTAATTCATGATATTTTTACAGTCGCTATTTTGTCCTCCTTTTCTATTGATGTTACATTTATTAGAAGATTGGTGGCACAAGAAGTGTTGGTATTTATTTGAAATATTTATAATTTTTAGGACTGGAAAATATTTATAAAATGACCTTAAAAGTGTAAGAAGTTTTTAATGGTTATTAACATTTTTAATTATTTTTTTCTTTCACATTTAGTTATTTACAGTGTTGCGGGCTGTGGACGCATTTGTGCACAGATGGGAGATTTAAAAAAAAATTATTCTATAAGTGACTTTAGGTAAGCACTAACCGGCTAGTCTAGCTAAGCAATTTACGTGTGCATTTCTTCAATTTATGGATATGATTGTCTGAAATGAATGATTTATTTATTATATCACATTGTAAATCTAAGTATGCACAAAATTCATGAATGGGACGTACTCGTATTTGCAAAACATACAATACCTTACGAGATGTAGACATTTCCAGCTGTACCTTGAAAACATATAAAGACTGAATTTATCGTAATGATTATTACTTATTTTAACTGCTCTTTGTTTAGTTTTTCTTTATAATGTAGTATGTATAATTGCTCAATGAATGGAACTTAATTGGTTTATCTTATGTTCATTTAACAATGTATATTGTCGTGTTCCAGGTGGTGGCCAATGCCACGTACAATGCCGACATCCTCAACACCCCGGAGTTTGAGAGCGAGCTGGCCGTGTTGCAGGTGGGCGGCAGCCAGTTCTCCGGCTGCCTGCTGGAGGGGCCGGGCCTGGTCTTCAACACCTCGCTCATGCAACACTGGAACGTGCAGCTGGGCAAGTGCCCGCTCTCCACTGACAAGTGTAACTATATATTATTACGTAACTTATTCAAATATCCTCTCACTTTTGCTACCGGTTTCGACACTTCACTTCACTTCAACCTTTGTCTCATAAACTCGCCTCCTTCAACTCAATGATACATCGAGCTATTAATGTCCCTTTAAGCAATGAAATTAATGTTATAAAACAAATAGCCCCAAACAATGGATATACTCGTATACCTGATTTAATTGACCGCTTGATTAATTTTAAAAAATTCCAAAAAAGTACATTTATAGTGGAAATAATAACAGCCAATCTAGTAACAACCAAATTTATAAAAAACTTCTTTATATAGGCGATTCATATTTTCAGATCACATTTCTCTAGCTTTCTACACTAATTCCAAGTTAAAAAATTTAATTAACAACGAGGACATTTCTAATAAATTAAAAAAAAAAAAAGGAATATACACTTTAGAATGTAATGAATGTGACCCACAGTATGTAGGTATGACTACTAGAATAAGGGAACATGAACTCTGTTTACGAAATAATAGCTATTCCAAGTTTGCTAATCATTTATTAGAGACAGGCCATAGCTTCAATAAAGAAAAAAAGTAAGTTTGAACATGAAAATATTAATACATATTTTAAATTGTGCGCCTTAGAAACCTTTAAGAATAAACAAAAAAAAATTAAATGACAAATGATTTTAGTAAACAAAATAATAGCACCCTGTATATCACCTTTGTTAACCATGTTTCCTTGTTATTTTGACAGATCAAATCACCACTCCCACTACCCTCACCTAATAATGTCTAATTATTTCTGTACTTGTTTAATTTAAGTTAGTTTAAAGAACACTAGTGAATGACACGGATGTCTCGAAACAGGTAGCAAATAAATGAAATTAAGTAACAAATGTACATTCTAGATAAAACTCTTCAAAACAAAATGTCTAGAGATTGTTACATAGTTAATGCCCAAGAAATACAAAACTTACCATAATCATTAGCAATTCATTGAAACAGTCAACATCTGAAGAGGAGTGCCACAAGGCTCTGTTCTGTCACCACAACTGTTTCAAATATTGTCTTTAATGTAGTTTTTAACAATATTAAGCAATTTGCCAATCCTGTAGTATTCTGTCATAAATATGCTAAGAAGATGAAGGCAGAAAAAAATATTTTACTTAGAGAAAAATAATCAGAATATCATTGTTTTTTTCTTTTCTTTATTAACTTGAAAACAAATATTATAAAGCTAATGTTATGGCTATGCCTTTCTCCCTGGGAGGATTCCCGTATCGAGACAGATGAGAAATTTTATTTTCTCTTTTAATGTGTTTCTTTAATAGGGTGTCTACTTACAGGTGTGGACAGGAAAGATGTGCTTACGACGCCCCCGGTGGACCACTGCTACCACGAGCCGTGCATGCGCCACGGCGTGTGCCTGTCGCGCGCAGACCGCTACGAGTGCCACTGTGCCGCGCGATACTCGGGCAACAACTGCCAGATAGACAACGGGCCGCCCTGCAACTCCGACCCCTGCCTGAACGGGGGCCACTGCGAGGAGACCAAGCAGGGAGACTACGTGTGCACCTGTTCCCAGGGATATTATGGTGACATATCACTTATTATATATCTACTACTACCACTAGCTGTGCATGCGCCACGGCGTGTGTTTATCTGTTTAGCTATAGTTATAGTCTTCTGTATAGCTGCATTCACTCGGTATCATAATAGAAAAGGATGCATGGAACTTTTGTATCTAAGTCTAAATGAGCAGATCTGGAGACATAAAAATGGGCTGATTATTAGGTATTTATTTGAAATCTTTTTCACAGATATCTAAAATATCTAAAAGTAAATGTTATGTCTCTTTGTCTGTTATAACCTTGTGATTCATGCTAGTGACCTGGCTTACAGGAGTGTATTTCCAATGATGTAGATTCTTCTGCCCGATGTTTAATAGATTGACGTGTTGCAGGCACCAACTGCGAGTACGAAGTGCACCCCATGTGCACCCCAAATCCGTGTCACAACAACGGCACCTGTCGAGTGCCGGCCAGCGCTGATAGCTACCAGTGCACCTGCGCCATAGGTGACAATCCTCTTCAATACAATACATACATTATATATTCAATACAATGGTGGGTTTTTTGCCAAATGGTCATTTCTGCCAATCAACCAACCCATATTTAATACATGCCTTCATTTGGGTAAGGGAATGGAATGTGGAAATGAAGCGTTTTGCCGGTGGTAATAGAAATGGCACAAAGTGACGGTGGTATTTATCAACCTTTCCAGGTTTCACTGGTCCCAATTGCGAGGTGAACATCGACGACTGCCTGACGGCTCCGCAGCCAGCTTGCCAGAATGGAGGCTTCTGTCAGGACTCCCTCAATAACTACACCTGCATCTGCACTAACACAGGTAATATCATCTCGGTACCGCTTGCCAGCTAAAACAATTTTCATTTTATCACCGCATCAGCTCTGCAATTTAAACCCCGAACTTTGTTACAAGTTATTAAGTGAACTATTGTTCAACTATAGTTTTACAATTAAAAAAATACCTATTTTAGAACAAATTATGGTTCTAAAAAACTTCAACGCATTTATAAAAACAATAAACTTTAACATCATGAAAGTTATACAACAGAATCGACTCCAAATGTGATGTAGATTCACCAGTTTCCTGTTTGTACCACAAGTTACCGGACACCATGTATAATTTGGAAAGTAGCACTGATCTGAAAAACTTTCATGTATTGTTAAAATTACATATTTGCACTTGGCCTATTGTGCGTTTTTAAAGTTAAACACCCTTACCTTTGAACCATCTTGGTGTCACCATTTAAAGAGATTGCAGCATCCTCATTTTTGTCTGACTACATGTCATATTGGTTTCCTCAAATTGAAATAAAATGTTTCCAGGTTATTCAGGAGCACGGTGCGAAATCAACATCAACGAGTGCGAATTGCAGCCCGGGCCATGCCTGAACCACGGAGTGTGCTTCGACACGTACGGCGGATATGTCTGTCACTGTCAAGCCGGATACTCGGGCAACAACTGCCAACAAGTGAGTTCCCTTTTATGCACTATTCATCTAAAAAATCTGAATCTTCAGTTTTCTATTGAGATCTAACTAATATTGATTATAAAATTATTATTAACGGATCATATTTATGACAGCCACATATGGAGTAAACTGTCAAAATTTATGTATGATGTAGCTGCATCTAGCGTAGAAAATAAATTAAAACAATTTGATTTTCAAGAAATATGTGGTTGGTAAGAAGTAATTACATAATTTAATGTTGTCTACCTGGTTAATAGTAAAAAATATCTAATTTCCAGAATCAGAATGAGTGTCTCTCGTCCCCGTGCCAGAACGGCGGCAGCTGCTCTGACCTGGTGGGCTCCTTCCACTGCCAGTGCGGCTCAGGCTGGGCAGGTCCCCGTTGCGCCCAGCGCCGGAGCGTGCGCTGCGCCGACTGTCCCCCGCACTCGGCCTGCCAGACTGACAGGGGACAGTGTGTGTGTCAGCCCCCTTACACAGGTGAAACTATACCACTTAACACATAATTCAGACCTGGTGGGCTTCTTCCGTGTATCTCCCGTGCCAAAGGAATCAATGACACTAGATCTTCAGATACCAGTAGAACAGACACAGCATTCCCATCTGCTGTCTATGTTCTAAAGACCGCAACCTGTCGGGGTTTTTTGCACGAGTCAAGAATTTAAGAGTACCCGTATATTAATAAAGTTTTTGATTTACAGGAACGCCACCAAATTGCACTATAGCGTCCATCATAGAGTGCACCACCAACCCGTGCCTAAATGGGGGCACCTGTGCCTATAACAGCATTTTTGATTCCTTCAACTGTTCCTGCCCCGCTGGCTTCACAGGTATGACACTTTGGGACTTTATTTGTTGTGTTTATGATTATTCATCATTTGTATCAGGGGTTTTTTACAATTTGTCTAAAGACATTACGTCCAAAGCCACTTTTGTAATGTAATGAAATCTAGATTCTTGTGGTATTCAAGATTTTCAACCCATTCCCAACGCTTACAGAAGTACACTTTTTTCCCTTCCTTCACTGTCCGTAAAAAGCTTTCCGTCGGACATGTGAATCTACTGAAGTTGTGCAACTCGATACATAAATGAGCATTCGTGTTGCACAAGAGATGATAAGAACAATTTTCTATCTTTTGCACATCTTATAAATAAATGATTTGAACAAATATCTGGCAGAGCATATATATTATACCGATAGCATTTTAGGTTTGATCCTTTGTATGTTGCCTTTAACCCATTGGCCCCAGAATTATTAAGCTATGAAATTGGCCCTCACCCCGGAATTAATTTTGTACTAACAATTGGAAATCTGCTTTGGTGTACTAATTTTCATATAACTTTTAAACCATGTGTATAAATGCATTATTTTCTTAAAATTTACATGTGTATTGGATGGAGGTACTTAAAAAAATAATAATAATATAAAGAACATTTGGCAAGATAGTCCTCAAAGCATTCGGGGAGGTGAAGGATCATTTTTCACTTTTTTAAGAAATTCAATGGCCGCCAGCGGCTTAAAAAATTTCGAACCTAAAAATTTATAAACATATTATTGGCAATACTACAAAATGAAGCTTCATTATCTATAGAGCGATTGGCATTTAAAATTTGATTCACGAATAGCCCGTCACGCCGGCTTAGTTCGGGATTAAGTACTAGAGAGATACACCCGACAAGCTTGCGTGGTTTGGGGCAAATGGGTTAATCGTCACTTATTCCGGTATTTTATTTTCATTTCCCCATAGTTTTTTCCTGATAACTTTTTATTCTCTAGAACTTCAGTGATGACGTAATGTCACATAATATAAATATCTTTGGCTTTGGTCGCAATATCTTTTGACAAACTGTGAATTACATTAATGTTTGACATCTTGTCTGCCGGCTCTATCCTATATTTGTGCATTCGTTGTGTCCATTAAAAGCACAATGTGTTGGGGCATACTGTAAATTCACAACATCAAGATGTGAAATGTTTTCATTCATCTTTTTTAGCTTTCTGTGTAGATGCTTTATTCAGTTACGCTTTGATTTTATATTCACACATGTGGCATGTTCATGAAATGCTTTCTATGTTATATTTTGGAATGATACATATTTTTTCAATGGAATATTTTTATCCAGATTATTTGTTTCAATTTGTAGAAGTGCAAGTTTGTACTTTTTTTGTCCCCTATTCTTGAATGCTTATGTTTTTGGAATGAAATTAATCGATATGTTTTTTAAAAATTATTGTTTGTCTAGGAAAATGAATTTATGTTTTGTAAAATGATGCCAGAGTGGTGACATTTATTGTGAAAATAGTATTTCAAGACTTAACTAAGTATGTTTTGACGATTTGTAGCAGAATTTGAAATTGTCCAACTTGGAGTATTTTCACAATAAATGCGCCTCTGTGTACCTCTGTGGAGTTTGGGCATGTAGCGTGTTGCTTGTTGTTTGTGCCGACATGTAGGTGTTTATTGCGAGCACGCCGTGATGCCCATGTCGCTGTCCGAAGCATTTGGACGCAGTAGTGCCGTGTGCGCGCGTTTGCCGTGCAAACATGCGTCATCGTGTACGCAATACGTAAGTAAACCATGTGCTATAATCTAAAGATATTAACACACTTCACGCGGGAAAGGTAGTGCTACCCGCTCGGTCGACTTCTTCTTAGCAGTGAGACGGTCAGTTCTACCTTTTACGCCGGTCCTACTCTAATGGCAGGAGTTACTACTAGGAAGCAATACTTCGTACTGATCTCTTCGTAAAGGTCCCAACTACGTGTACGTGTACATATAAGTATTAAAAAAAGTGATATGTATCTTCTTTATCTTTGTGTCTTTCGTGTGCAAGAATATTTTGACAAAAGGACAATATATTGAATCCGTAGAACGGTTAATAGATTATTATACTTAATGGCACTGGAGACGAGGTAATTGCTAGGAGCAAGTGAAAACAAACACAATTTGTAATTCAATAAAATACATACCTTGTTTACACTCTAAACATCCCTATAATTTATTACCCTTTAACTTCAGTTTATTTCAGACAATGCTTTTATCACTGGCGCATGTTATTAAAAAAAATCAATTAAATTAAATACCTATGCATTATTTTCAAAGTGATTTAAAACAAAAAGTTCTCCTGCCATACGTTGCCGTTAACATGAAAAATGCCCGCATGAAGTGTGTTAATGTGATTACGAAATGTTAAAATAATATGACGCAGATATGAGAGGTTACAGGGTTTGATTCCCTTTATCCAGAATCAAGGTTCAATTCTCTCTTTAAATTGGGTTTGAAAAAAGTTTTTTTTTAAAATTTATTTTATAAATAACTGAATTCATTTGTTACTTTTAAGATTTTAGATGCTTGGATCGGTAACAAAAATATTATTATGTTTATTTGTTGTTCTGTGGTCTTTTAGGTTATGGCATGTCATAATTTAATAGAAAAAAGATTTTTTTACTGTATTTTAGTTCATTCTAATTACGTAATATTTGTTTTAAAACATGATTCATTCTGTTCTGTACTCGATTAATTGAAAAAGCAATTTCATTCTATTCTGTACTCGATTAATTGAAAAGCAATTTCATTCTGTTCTATACTCGATTAATTGAAAAGCAATTTCATTCTGTTCTGTACTCGATTAATTGAAAAGCAATTTCATTCTGTTCTGTACTCGATTAATTGAAAAGCAATTTCATTCTGTTCTGTACTCGATTAATTGAAAAGGCAATTTCATTCTGTTCTGTACTCGATTAATTAAAAAGCAATTTCATTCTGTTCTGTACTCGATTAATTGAAAAGCAATTTCATTCGGTTCTGTACTCGATTAATTGAAAAAGCAATTTCATCACTTTGAATAAATAATATTCCTACTGGATAGCAGTTCCTGAAAGTTATTACAGTAGAACCCCGTTAATTCCGACACCGATAATTAGAAAAAACGAGTAATTCAAATTTTTTGTCGAAAAAAAGTCCCAAGAAACTTTGTGTCATACAAGATGTTTTTTAATTCGAATTTCGTTAATTCTAACTTCGTACTTCGAAATTTTTTCTGTTTCGATTTGAGTGAAAATTTATCATGTAATTTCATAAATCTGAATCTGGCCGGCCGTGTTGATAAAACGCTGTAAAATTTCAATTTTTGCAGTTATACATATACATCCTAATTTATTTGCATTATTATTTAGTAATTCTGAATCTCACATGCCGGCCGCTCCGGTAATCATCAGCCTTGATGTTTCCATTAACACATGAATGTGTTGTATTCTTATTTATTTATTAATTTTAAGGAAATCAACCGTTTACATTGTATAATAATAATCGGATGATTTATATAGCGCCGTTTTTGTGAAAAATCACCTCAAGAGCGCGCCTAAACGTATACCTAAAATCAAACCAATTAACCGCCCTACCCATAAGGATGTACGTGATACGGCCGCTATATTATTGCCCGAACGCAACAAGCCGTATCCCGTACGTTCAGGTACAAAAAAGCTATACCCGAAACCCATAAAACATTCGTATATGTCAAGTTTGCTCCTGCGTCATCTCGTTTAGTATTTCGAGGTCAGTCGAAGCTAACGGATGTTTTTTTTATTTTTATTTTTTTCATATATTTATTAGACATAATTAAGAACATTGTTTACATGGTTATAGCAAAAGTTTATTTAAGTACAATTTTTATTTTTTTATAAATAAATAATCCTTTTAGTTTCCTTTTTTCAAATTTAATTTAATGTATTGGGGTATTTTCGTCTCTCCCATACAACTTAAGTCACTAGTCACACGTATTGTTATTGCGAAATCTAATAAAAAAAAACGATGTTTTTTACCTACCCTTTTGAATGATAACCCAAAGGACGGGCCCTTAAATTAAATAAAAAAATTTTAAACAATTTGTTTTGAATATCTGAATTTTAAGATCAGTGACGGTAATCGGCCACCAAATTTTAATTTACACAGAAATATGTCTTTTTTTTACCGTATTTACTTAGAATATCTGAATTTGAAGGGGTCTGCTACGAAAATTGGATTTTCATGGGAATAAGTCGTATTCTTATGAATTTTCATTGTATACCTACCTGAATTTTAAGAGGCAGCCTTAATGTATGTATTATGTTTTTCTTAAAATTTCGAAAATTTGTGAAAATTCGTTAATTCGAAATTTGTTTTTCGAGGTTCCGTGAATTTCGAAAACGGGGTTCTACTGTATTTATATGTACACATATTATCTGGCTCTGCCACAGGGCTCTATCGTGACCTCTCTTATGGGAAAGATGGATAGGGGTTACAACTGAGCTATCAGCGGTATGTTTTTAACACTTATTGCGCTTTAAGTTACTTATTGTGTGTTTTTGATTTCTTTTTCATGCACGCTGAATCGATAAAACAAACAAAATCGTTATTTAACGCACAAACACCACTGGATTTGTTGTTTTACGCACTGTTAAACATTTTTGATGGAAATATTCAAACACTCGGAACAAACACAATCAAAATTAAACAACCATTCATTCGTGTGTGAAAAAATATTTAAAAAAAATTTTTCATTCCGTTAAAAAAATGCTGGAATATTAAAAATTTGCTGTGAAAAAAAAATGGCTATTGAATTTAAATAAAAATGGTCATTGAATGAAAAAATATACAGCCCGGAGGCTTTTATTGCAATTGTGAGCCCGGCTGGACCGGTATCACTTGCGAGACGGATATAAACGAGTGCCTTTCCGAGCCATGCCAAAATGGCGCCGAGTGCACGCAGCTGGTCAACAATTTCCACTGCCATTGCCCGCCTGGATTTACCGGTGAGTACCTACCTAATGTTTTTTAATGTTTTTGTTTTGGGGTCTACTATTATCTACTAAAATGACTACTGGGTTCACATTAATGATGGATTTTTTTTATTATAATGTTTTTTAGTTTCTAATACTATTATTTAGGGAATTTTAATGTACGTTTAATAAAATCAAATTGCATTTATTAATTTTGCCATTTTCAACTATTTTCTTATGGCCGTTCTTTCCAACTTTTCGATTGATCAATTTGAGGTATCGATTAGCTAAGTATTTTGTTGAGCGACGCTCTGTTCATCTGTTTCCAAGCATTTTTTATCACTGATCATCCTAAGGGAGGCCACCCGTTTTCATAGACAATAATCATAGTAAAAACTTGCAATATTAAATTAACAAAGACAAGTTAATATCGTACAATTTATTATGAATAAACATCAATTGTTTGAAATATTGTTATACATAAGCCAACATTTTATATTTTATGTTGAAAAATAAGGTGTTAGCTTGACTTTTGCTAATGCTACGATAGTACATTATTTTTACATATAAGTACATTTTGTAGAAATCTTCAATTTTATTTAAAACCTACCAATTCGCATTTATGTTTCGCGAATCGAATGGCATTTGACATTTCTCTATCACTTTTTCACTCTGTTGACACTTTTTTTATATCTAGTCCTTTGTTTAGTGGAGTGTAATCCAGTTGTTTCGATCTCCTTACTTAATCGAGAGTTGCATTTGGAAGAGCGTAGTTGTGTATTTGAGCAGTGTTGAGGCTAAATTTCGGCTCAAAAGTTGCTCAGTAGGATTGGGAACAACGGCCATTAGTAGGGTTCTGTAAAGTCAAGAATTTTCCCAAAAGAACTATGAAATCCTGGCACATAAAGTTATATCAATAAAACTCTGTGATGAAATATTAGTTAGATAATATAATAATATTCACAGGTAAGAGCTGCCAGTCCATCATAGACCCCTGCGTGGGCCACCCGTGCCAGAATGGAGGAGAGTGTTTGGCAGGGGGCAACGGAACGGACTTCATGTGCAAGTGCTCGCCCGGCTTCGAGGGGAGCATGTGCGAGAAAAACATAGACGACTGCCTGCACATCACCTGCCCCGATCACCAGGTTACCATTACTAAACTTGCTTTATACGAACATTCAATTTATTAGATACACTTCAATTTATTAAAGTGAAACTAAAAAAATTATGTATATTTTTATAATCTAATCCTTAAGCATGTCTTTTTCTCCTTTCTATCTTCTATTTTTTTTATAATTTTTCCAATTTTCAGCATGTTTATATAATAAATCCATATGTTTACACTAGACTTCATACAAAGTAACTATACTCCATTGGTCACCATGAAACAGGCAGCCGCCTAGTATAGTGATCTAATGTATCTACTGCATGTAAATGTCTTAATTAAATGTCATCTATTTTATAAATAAATAATTTAGTACTTTGGCAACACCGAGTAAAGCCCATTTGTTAACAAATTATAGAAGTAAGATTATGATAGATTGTAATATTTACATTCAAGATGGGTTGATTCTTCCCTTTCCATGGAATGTTCCATTTAGTGAAGGTTTTATTTAAAAAAATATATTATTTGTTTTAGATATGCTACGACGGCATCAACTCCTACACTTGTCGCTGCCCGGACGGCTACTCGGGGGAGAACTGCACGCAGAAGACGGACTTCTGTGCGTCCTCACCGTGCGTCAACGGCACATGTCACGAGGGCGGCAACGGGAACAATTATACGTGCGAGTGCGACGATGGATTCACCGGTAATGACTTAACGAGCGTGTTACCAACTAATCTCAACACTTAAATAAAAAATAATTTTTTGATAAAAGATATTAATCTGGTGAAGTCATCGGAAGAAATTTATACAACTTAACTCTTATATCAAAGTTGTGATGTTCGTATTTAATGTCTTATTTCTGTATTTTCAGGGCGCAACTGTGACATAGACATAGACGAGTGCAAGATACCTGGGAAGTGCAACCAGGGCATATGTGTCAACAAACCAGGATCATATCAATGCTACTGCAAACCTGGTTAGTTCCGTTACATTTTTATTTGTGTACATATTATTTTATTTCGTTTCTTTAACCAATTTATTTTCCCGTTTCAGGTTTTACCGGCGAACACTGCAATGTGGACTTTGATGAATGTCTTTCACGACCGTGTCAAAACGGTGGTTCCTGCATCAATAAAATTAACAACTACGAGTGCCTCTGCACACCTGGATTTACCGGTTAGTAGATACATTCAATTCAGTTAAATAAAATCAAGTTTATTTATTTATTTACGCCCTTAGGGCTTTTACATAAAACAAGTTAAAACAGTGCAATACAATTATGAACATAGAAATAATAACAATGTGCAATGGCGCAAACTGTGTGTTGAGGAGTGAATACAATCAATAGTAAGTTTAATTATGATCAAAGCGCTGACAAACAGCTTTAATACAGTAATATTTGTACGTTGATATCCTTTCAATATTTATAGCATCGTCTAAAACATATTTATTACCAAGTACATGCAGACGATTCATTATGGAATTGAGTTCAGCGTTTGATCCTATATTGTTACAATGATAAGGTAATTTGTGGCGTACTGTTCGACCCGGTACATGGAAACATATTAATGAGAGAAGTTCAGGGGAGTAAGTTAAAATATATATGTATTTTCCATCTTATTCTCTTTATTGTACTCTGGCTTACTATTCAATTGTGTAAAATGGATAATATTTCATTAGAAGAGAAACACCTTTGTGATTAGCAATGCATATAACAGCGGCAGTGTGGTTACATATTTTTTGTCTTTATTTTTGACTGTGGAAGGCTGACCTTAACCTTTTCAATGCAATCTACCCCATCACGCGGCATGTTTTGGCACAATTTATGTGTTTTAGTGAAACTTCATGGATCACATATGCGACAGCCGCGTTGACCAGGTTAACACCCTGCAAGCTTGTCAAAACATGTTTTTGGGCAAGCACTTAACTCATAACTATGGCAGTAACATACTCATGTACGAGTGAATACTGAAACAGATCAACCTGCTTGTTCTGACTAATTACAATTGATGCACATATGATGTTTTATGCATAAAAGCCAAACATCATCATAAGAAAATTCACCCTTAATAAAGCAATACAACCACTCAACGAAGTTGCATTTACCTTAGGTATCTTTATGACCTTTAGGTGCACATATACATACTCAGTTCAATGACTATCTCTTGGCACTTCTTTTTTTTAGTAATTTCCTCATTTGCTGAGGATCGTGACCCCCACTCCAATCTCCCTCGTGTACAAGGCTCCCCCACTCCTCGCGATTCTGTGCTGCATGTCTCTTGGCACATGTCATTTTTTGTATTGACTATTTTATCTGTTTGTACTTGTCCAGGCAAGGACTGCTCCATCGACATAAACGAGTGCGAGTCCAACCCGTGCATGGAGGGCTCCACCTGCATAGACGGCATGGCCACCTTCACCTGCCTCTGCCGGGAGGGGCTCACCGGGTCCACTTGCGAGATCAACATTGATGATTGTGAGGTAATTACAACATTGTTTGTTCCATCTTCGTAAGACTTCCATCTTAGAGGGATAAATTTATAGCGGGTAGTATCTAGTGTGTGCTTCCGGGGAAATGCTAGTGAGCATTCTTCTACAATCTGCTCTATGGTTTGAACGTATCCACTCTCACATAATGCCAGTTATCATTTCCACAAGAGAATCTTGGCAATTAATTAACAAAGAGGTTGCCAGGACCAGAGGTGTGCATTTCATATTGACACATAAGCACTACCTACCCTACCTTACTGACATAAATAATATTAAAATGGTTGGAAAAAATCAATCCACTCTTTCAGAAATACACACAAAGATCGGAAAAAGCAGGAACTAAGTATGCATATCATATTCAAATGTTCACTGTATTCTACACAAAAATGTAACATCTCTGCCCAATGCGAATTTAAGGGAAGATTTGTTAGTGTTGAAAAAGGCCGTGCCTTTCGGTATAAATCACAAATGTAGCAATCAGTGCCATCTGTTGGTACCTCAATTTATTAGTACAACTTTACTAATGAAATAATTATCACAGTATGTTGGATTTCTTTTGTGGGGGGTAATCCCAACCAACATCAGTTAAATCCAGCAGCTTAGCCATTCTTAGCGAAAACTTACCAGGAGGCCTGTTCTGGTTCTTTTTAAGGAAAATTCTTTTTCCTTAGGCTTAAAGACTTCTTGCTTAAGAGGAACGTCTGCGGTGCCTGTTTCATACATAACTTAATTTTCGAATTGAGGCCAAAATACCCATCCAAACTGAATGAAATATCTAATCTAGTACGGATGAGAAGTATTTTATTTATTTATTTTTTAATTATGAAGTATATGCCATGGAAAAAAATCAATTTTCATAATTTTAGAGGCGACTTATTTGCAGGCTTAATGTATATTTTTTTAAATTATTATATTTTTTATGTAAATATGATAATTTAAAAAAAAAAACATTTTTTCGGATCGATATTTTAAATTATGTGCAGCAAATTTGTGTTCCACTGTAAATTGGTCGTTTTTAATTTAATTTAAAGTCCACCATAATGCTTATTTTAATATTTTTTTTAAGTTTTAACTTTATATTTCATTATATTTTCAAAGGTAGACAGGGTAATTAAATCACCGTTAGCCCCAAATAATTGTTAAAGATGCCTCTAAAATCGCGAAAAATCAATTCCTTTAATGGCCTATATTTCATAATGAAAATCAAAAATAAATAAATTACTTCTCATCCGTACTAGATATTTATTATACTTTTTGATGAAAAAAAAGACCATTAGGTTCATTTCGGCCTCAAATCAAAATTTATTTTTTGTATAAAACAGGCCGCGCAGCCGTTCCTCTTAACTGTGGTTAGTCCTAGACTCTCCTAAGGTTAGATTCTAAATAAAATATCAAGGCACATATATATATGCATGAGCCTTTTGTTTGTATTCTAGTCGTCTCCGTGTCTGAACGGGGGCGCTTGCCAGGATGGGCTGAATAGCTACACTTGCAACTGCTCCGATACGGGCCACACGGGTCAGCGCTGCCAGACCAACATCGACGACTGCGACCCGGACCCGTGCCAGAACGGGGCTGTATGTGTGGACGGGGTCAAAGACTACACGTGCCAGTGTTACGCCGGATATACGGGTAACTATCCATATTTTGTTTTTAACTTTGACTAGCTATTCATTGAAATGGATCTAATTAGTATGTATATGTAGTTGCCAGATCTTATACACCAACCCACCATGTTCTGTAAGGGCACAAATCGTATTTACGCAAACAAGGTTCTTGCAAACAATTCTATTCCTTGTTAATGAATGATTATGTTAAATATTTATAAAAACAATGTTTTTAAATAAACATTTTTAAAAATGATGTTCCGGATGTAATCCATCTATATTGAAAGAAATTAACTTGTACGTCCCGAACAACTATACTCATGGAAGATCTCATGTACTATTTTATGCTTCCAAAGCGAGAACTTCTCGCTCTAACTGTTTGATGATGCTGTGTTGACTGTTGACATTTTTAATGTCACTTACAAACAGTTCATCCGACTATCTTTTGACGCATTTCACAAAATAGCCATGAAACTGTCCCCATGACCATTGTTCTGCCTTGTTATGTTTTGCAACTATGTACATATCACAAAACTTATTCTGCTACTTTTTTATGTATATTGTACAATTCTCTTTAAAAATTTGGTGAATAACTGTTTTATTGAGCCTATGATAAATAAATAAATACATGTTGCTCGAACTATAGAGTTATTACACTTGTAGTATTTTCTTCAGGTGGACAAGTGATGTTTTTGGTTCATTTTCGCATACCCCAGAAACAAACCACCAATAACATCGAGGGGAGTTCAATCAGCTTTCTGTCAGTTCTACGAACTTTTATAACTTCCTACGTAATCACTATTTCCAACCATATAACACTGAAAATCATTACAGGTAAGAACTGCGATATAGACATCCCGGAGTGCGAGTCCAGCCCGTGCCAGTACCGGGGCGTGTGCCTGGAGCGCAGCAACATGTCGCTTTACCAGAATGGCTCCATGGACCCTCATAACCCCGTCTACGTGGATGAGGAGCTCAACATGCTCCTGCCCGTACACTTCTACCAGGAATTCAGCTACGCCAACGCTAGCGGGTGAAAATACTATACTTATTCATATTTCTAACTGTTTGTGATGATTTTCAGTTTTCATTTGGTCTCCTGGATCCTCGCGTATCTGTGCTCTCTGCCCATCAATCAGGGACATTGGCACCATAGATGAATGGGTGTTTTTTCAACCTCACATTTCCTCTCCACCTATTGTTGCCTCACGCGTGCAACAACTTAAATATACCATCAGCATGCGTGGTATATTTAAGTTAATGAAGGTCATGATTGATTTTGATTCCAGTTTTGAGTGCGTGTGCATTGTGGGCATCACGGGTGCGCACTGCGAGGTGAACATCAACGAGTGCGAGTCGTCCCCGTGCGGGCCGTGGGGCGTGTGCGTGGACCGAGTGGGGCGCTACGACTGCGAGTGCGAGGACGGCTTTGAGGGCGACCACTGCCAGAGAGACATCGACGAATGCGCAAGGTTTGTCTCTATGCTCTTGCAGTCAGTTACATCATGCTAATATGGAGATGCCACATACTAACGAATGGTTCTTATAGCTATAAGCCCTGCGTGCGCGGGAAGTGCCAGGACCGGCGTGCCAACTATTTCTGCGACTGCGAGACGGGCTGGGGTGGGAAGAACTGCTCCGTGTCGCTGCAGGGCTGCCAGACCAACCGCTGCCTCAACAACGGCACCTGCCGGCCCTGGCTGTTTGAGGAGACTCAGCACCGCTTCAACTGCACCTGCAGTGCCGGCTACCACGGAGACACCTGCGAGATGGTAAGTGAGATTAGAGTAGACTCATGTATTTCTCTCTGTCCTTGCCCCTTGACCTTCTGGTAGCTATTTCATTATAACAGTATAAAGAAGCCAACAAAGTATTTTTCATTGTATATTATAATAGCGGATAGCCTTTCTTGATCTTCCTTTCTGTTATAGTGAAGTGTTTGAAGACTTTTTACCTTTGTATGGGATGTGTGAGATTGCACTAACCGGAATAGGCCTCTCGAATAAACAAATAGTAATAATGATTACTCTTCGTTTGTGAAATTTTTCAGATAACCACAATGTCCCTGGGCGGCCACAGCTACGTGGTGGTCAACACATCCCGCGAGGAGGGCTACGATATCCAGTTCCGCTTCAAGACGACGCTGGGCAACGGGTTGCTGGCCATCGGCAAGGGGTTGACTTTCTACATCCTGGAACTGGTAAACGGGCGCCTCAACTTGCACTCGAGCCTGCTTAATAAGTGGGAGGGGGTGTTCATTGGTACCAACCTGAACGACAGTCATTGGCAAAAGGTAAACAACAATTGATTACTGTAAAAAGGCTGAAGGAAACAAACCCTTCATTTACAGAACAGACTGATTAATAAATAATTAAATTAAATAAAAACTCTTTGCCTTAATATTTTATTTATTAATAAAAATTTTAATTTCTATTATAATTTTATTAATAAATGAAATAAAAATTACTTTGTAATCACCACTTTATTAATATATACATATCAACATGTTTCAAAAGCGATGCTTTCCTCATCAGGAATATACAGAATACTAAAAAAATAATGTCAAGTATAGACAAATCATAAACATAGAACACAGTAATGTAAGAATAGACAAATTATAAACATAAACAAAAATTGATTAAAGTAGGTAAGTAATTAATCAAAAATGTTAATAAAAAATTATAATAAAACATTGAATAATAAATTTATATCAGAAATTAAAAAATAAATTATTTTTATTATTAATATTAATATGAAAATAAATTCAAGAGATTATTAATTATATTTAATTGACTATTAACATTTTTTCTGATTTCTAAAATTTCAAATTTGTCTAATTGTAAACCGGTTGTCTTTGTATGTAATTTTTTTTTTACATATTAAATAATTTAATATTTTATAATAATTTTTTCAAATTATTTTTTACATTATAATTAATTATTCGTCTACTTTCATCACTTATCATTAATTTTTGTTTATGTTTATAATTTGTTCTATTTTATTATTATAAATATATATATAAAATATGCTAGAATTAATGACAAGTATATATATATACTTGTCATTAATTCTAGCATATTTTTTATCCTGATGAGGGGAGCTTTGCTTCTAAAACGTGTAGATATTTATATATTACAACAGTGGTATGAACAAAGTAATTCTTTTTAATAACTAATTAATTAATTCTGCAATCTTAAATTAGGTTTCTTTTTGGTTTACCCATGTCTCTAGCACATAACAGTTTTGAGTAATTTATCTGAAACGTCGTCAACATTTCCACTTTGATTCACCAAATATTTTTGTCTTCTTCCAATACAGACTTATCAGTAGACTTCGGATTATATACATGCGTATATTTGCATATTGCATATTTTAACCTCTTTTTTGCATTAATGTATACTCGTATTTCAGCCGTTTTTACTATTCAAAATATTAGCTATGATTGTCAATTTTTGTCTTTTCTGGGGAAACGGATTATTTTATTTATTTATTCTTAAATTTAAAAACAAAAAAATTAGTGACTCATCTCACTAGGGCAGTCCTGTGTCGAGATGAGCGGCTTTGCAACTTTACTGAAACGATATATTATAAATATATTTTTTTAAATAACACCAAATTTATTCAAACTATAAACAACTATAAAATCTACAGTAAATCTTTAAGTCGAGCCGTACATTTATAGATTACAACAATAATAATTTCACTGTAACCCAAATAACTATCATAAAATATCTGTGCTCCAATTAGCCACCATCATAGGGTGACCATATTTTTGTTAACGAGAAGTAGTAAATAAATAATAATAGGTGAATAAGTAAATATTAATACGTCAATATTAATAATTATGTATTTGGAACCTATACCTATTGGAATTATGAAAAAATTACAATCAGTGTTCTAAGAGACGTACACAATACTTGTTTGAGTTGATTTGTTATGTGTTCAGGTGTTTGTGGCCATCAACTCGTCCCATTTGGTGCTGGCTGCCAACGAGGAGCAGACCATCTACCCCATCAATCTGAACGAGGGCAGCAACAGCTCGCACACCTCCTTCCCCACCACCTACCTCGGGGGCACCATCCCGGCCCTCAGCCGTCTGACGCATGGCCCCGCCGCCTTCATCGGTTGCGTGCAAGATGTCATCATCAATGGCGAATGGGTGAGTACGATGTTTATGGCTATCAACTCATCCTACTTGGTGATGGTTGCAAACGAGGAGCAGGCCATCTACCCCATCAACCTGAACGAAGGCAGCAAAGCTCACTCGCTACAGTAATGGACAAAAGGCCAAATTAATTTTTGTTAAATATTTTATTTATTTCATAATGTTTTACAAAAGATGCAAAAAATGTGACCTTACTGGGGTACCCTGTTCTAAAGTCACATTGTAAATGGTTTTATGTATGGATTATAAATTAGGTCAAGTTTTTTGTAAGTTTATTAAATTTTTAAAGTGAGTTTTCCGTAATTATGTTAAAATATTACAAGAGGAAAATTGTAATGCAATAAATGAATAAAAATTCTAAAATCTTGGAGAAAACATACCGTGATCGTTCAACTCTGTTCGGTTGCTACATCATATCTATATTCTTCCACAATTTTCAAAATTTGCCTTTCGAGCTATGATATTTGGTTTTATAGTGGGATCGCATGAACTTCCCCATCCGATAAGACCAAATTGAGGGTGAGATTGGCCTAAGGCATAATAAATTTTAATTAGTTGTTCTTTATCTAAAATGTATAACTAACTTTTGTTAAATGTTGAATTTTGACGGCCTCCATGGTCGAGGGGTAAGGCTCTCGACTACGAATCCGAAGGTCGGGGGTTCAAATCCCGGCGTGCGCAAGTAATTTTTATTTAATTAATTTGTGTTGTTTCACAATTAATTCATTTAAAAATAATATATAGTATATTTGCGTACGTTCAGAGTGGAAGATACTCTCAGTATCGCCCTGGTGAAAGACCACCATTCAGAATTGAAACGTTGCTTGAAATGGCTTTTAGCCGTGTTTGGTGACCAGATCTGAATAGCCAGGTATTCTCCACCTTCCTGTTCCCCTTCTCCTTTCCCTCCCCAATACCTTCAGCCTCACAACATTCCCCAATTGGGAATGCCATAGTCTCACTGGCTCCAGACGGTTGGGAGCAGTTGGGACTCTTGTGAGGTATTCATATAAAAAAAATAAAAAAAATTGAAATACTTAATAGATACATATTACATACTTCATCTAATGATATTGTTTAAAGACTTTCTATTCTGTCTGTTCCCGTTGAATCTCTAATACTACTTTCGTTTTCGCAACAAGTAAATAAATCCTTTTCCGCTTCTCTTATAACGATTCCGTTACATCTCTAGTTTCTTTGGTATATTCAATCTTAGCATTAGCGATAATGTTTTTCAAACCATATTTAATTTATATAACTGTTCATTAATTCTATTTCTTCCCTTTTCCAGGTTCTGCCCAGTCCAGACAACTCAACAGATTCGACAGACCTGACGACTGCCGCCGCCATCACATCGCTAGTCCCCGTGCCAGTGTACTCGGGCACGGCCTCCTGGCTGCTGTACGGCGTGCAGTCCACGTGTCCTCGTGTGGAGCAGTGCGGTCCCAGGAACCCGTGCCACTCGGGCGGGCGCTGCACGGACCTGTGGACCTCCTTCCATTGCACATGCCAGCGCCCATACCTGGGACATACATGCCAATACAGTAAGTGTATAGACCTCTTCCTGTCTCCTGGTTGCTGTACTCAGGCGGTTCTGCTTACCTTTACTAGTGTAGTTTTAACATGCTCGTCAGGAGATTCAACAGGAGCAGTCATCCGGTAAAGAAGCAACTATTCCAGACATACTGCATGAGCTTTTACACTAGCGAACTATGGACAAGGTACACACAAGGTGTCATGAACACACTCCGAGTCCAGTATAACCCCCTTACAGGGCGTTGTTTGGTCTCCCTTGGCGATGCAGCGCCTCGCAGATATTCGCAGAGGGAAGGGTTCATGGGTTCGCTGCTTTGATGCCCCACAAGCAGCCGGGACGAGTCAGCGCTACCGGAGATCGGAAAACACTTATCCAGGCCGTCGCCTAGTGGCAGGGCGCCGCCGTACACCATAGATGGAGAATTTCCCTCAAGACACCGTAGTACAAGTGCTAAATACGAGGTGTGTTCAAAAGAAAAGGTGAATTTTGAATTTTCACGGGCTGTGTACATTCGATTATCGATTTTTTTGTTTTGTTATGTTGTTACACACATGTTTATCATATGTTAGCATTATCAGCAATTTTTGGATTAGTGGTTTGTTTTTGACAACTGGAAAGGTTAGTCACGTTTTTGTGTGTTCTTCGATTTTTTACTTTCGAAAAAAATGGATTAAAGAATATGTAATAAATTTTGCGTTAAAAATGGAATAAAGTGCTCCAACACACTTAAAATGTTGACTGTGGCATTCGGCGAGTCTACTTAGTCTCAAAAAAGTGTTTATAAGCGGTACAAGCGCTTTACAGAAGGCCGAGAAGATGTTAATGACGATGAGCGTCCTGGAGTTGCAACCACGTCAACAAAGAAGGAAACATCGAAACAGTGAAGAAAATGGTTTTGGATTTGGTTTTGAATGGTTTTGGAAAATCGTCGAATCACTATTAGGGAAGTTGCAGAGGATTTTGGCATAGTATCGCATAGGACGTCGCATTAGTATCGCTCCGGAGTTGTTGAATGACGTCAACGACGGTCCAGATTTGCTCAAAAGGGCATAACTGGTGATGAAACGTGGGTATATGGTTATGACGTCGAAACCAAGGCCCAATCATCCCAATGGAAGCGGGCAGAAGAGCCAAGACCGAAAAAAGCACGCCAAGTTCGATCAAATTTGAAGGTTTTGCTCACTGTTTTCTTCGATCACAATGGCGTGGTGCATCATGAGTTCTTGCCAACAGGTCGTACGGTTAATAAGGAATACTACAAAGAAGTTATGCAACGTTTGCGTGAAGCAATACGGCTCAAACGATCGGAATTGTGGAAAAACAAATCGTGGATTTTGCTTCACGATAATGCCCCAGCTTACACATCAATGCTTGTTCGTGATTATTTGGCCAAAAACAACACCGTAATCATGCCTCAACCACCGTATTCACCAGATTTGGCTCCCTGCGACTTTTTCCTATTCCCAAAACTGAAGAGACCAATGAAAGGAAAGCGTTTTGTCACAATTGATGAGATAAAGTCAGAATCGAAGAACGAGCTGATGGCTATACCGAAAAGCGCATTCCAGAAGTGCTTCGAGGATTGGAAGAAGCGCTGGCATAAGTGCATTATATCTGAGGGGGATTAGTTTGAAGGGGAGAAAATAGATATTGATGAATAAATAAAAACTTTTCGAAAAAATTCACCTTTTCTTTTGAACACACCTCGTATGTTCACCTCTTTATTTTTATTTTGTTTTTTTATATTGTATTTCCACATCATATTTAGATGTATTTTATATGGCAGACAGAGTATTGCACTCACCGCTTTGTTTAGCTGAAATAAACACATTATTATTATTATTAAAAGTGATATAATGTAATGTAATTACTATTACAGACGTCACGGCTGCCACCTTCGGCTACGAGAACACGACAGATTCTCTGGTGACAGTGGCGGTGCACGACACGGCCCGGAGAGCCGTGCGCTCCATCGTCGACATCTCCATGTTCATCCGCACCCGCAAACCCTCGGGGCAGATCTTCTACCTGGGATCCAAGCCCAGGTAACAAACAAACAAACACATCTTCGTTATTTATTATATTATATATGCCCTATATGAACTTTTACATATTTAGTTAATTACAATAGTCACACAGGTGCAAAACACATCACAGTAGGTACATAGATAAAATAGACAGCCTTCATGTGTTATGTGTCTGTCATGTTGGTAGTTGTGAGAACGAAAATACGATGTTTAGGTTGGTAGCATTGTGGTGGGCTGGTCGGCTGGGCTGTCTATCGTATAACTTGAACTTGTCTGGAGTCTGAAAATAAAAGTCTTATAAAGAAATCATCTATAATTCAATTACCCGAGTGTAGACATATTATCATGAAATACAACTAAATATTTCATTTGTCTCACAAACAAATACAGGAATAACATAGTGTAAGTACCATTCTAAATAATTAGCTACAGAGGCGAATATTCAAAACATACCTCACATTCACTGATATCTATACTTTGGACATATATCTTAATTGCTAAGGATGTATGCAATAATCGCCTGTTTGTATTTGTATTCCGAGCAGTTGAACATATCTACTATGTCTGAAAAAGTATTACCTTCTGCGTGAAGTCTAGGTACAAGAGAATTTTTAAATGACTCAGTCTTGGAATTATTGTTACAACTGAATAAAATTTTCGATCGAGTAGTTCTAGTTGGAATATTAAATTTAATTAAGCTCCCTATATCAGAGCTGTCTATAAAAACCATTAACAATATAATAACCAACAATTGTATGACAATAACCCAAATATCATTGGGTAATTGCTCATTATAGCCGTGAACTCGCTATTGCCGTGATCGTAACCAAGTTTGACTGTACGTCATATCACACCATATTCCAAAATTCGCATTTCCTCAAACCCCAAGACAAATTACATGTTATTGTGTTGCGTAAGAAAATAATCTACATATCATGAAAAACAACTGTTTTGTTTTGGGTGTCTTGTTCGAGGCATCATTTGTTATAGCTTATCAGTGTAACTGATGTAACGTATCTGTTTTTCAGAATTGGTTTCTCAGAAGAAACTTTTGTGGCGGCGTCCCTCAACAACGGAGAGTTGCTGGTGCGGCTGCAGTTCAACCAGACCTCGGAGGCATATACGGTTGGGGGGAACAGGCTGGACAATGGATTCAACCACCTTATACAGGTATGTCTTTAATGTTCACTTTTTATCTCTCTTTTAATGGATGCAATCTTCCCAACAAGTCCTCCATTGATATGCTTGGTGTAACCCCAAGTGACCACCTCAGGTATCAGGCTTCTCAGAAGCTGGGCGTATTGTACTGAGCCCGCAGATACTTTAATAGTACACAACTGCTGACCCTGTACAAATCACAAGTGCGCCCCACTGTAGAATTTACCAGCCACCTCTGGTCGGAAGCCCTAAAACGTCTGAAAAAAAACCCTTGACTCGGCGGTCCGTTTGATAGATTCGCCTATCTTAACAAACGGATTGAAATCTTTGGAGCACAGATGTCAGGTGGGAATTCTTTCCTTGTTCTACCGCTATTTTAATGGAAGATGCTCTGAGGAACTAGCATCATTAACCCCATCGGCACGGTGCACAGTCGGGAAACACGCCAAACGCGCGTCCAACATTTGCACATGGTTGACATTTGTCACATGAGAACGGGTCACTTTTACAAATTGTTCTTGTGTTCAACAGCTCAACTGTGGAATGATCTGCCGGCCTCTGTGTTTCCTCCCTCCTACAACATGGGTCTCTTCAAGACCCGAGTTCACTCCTTCCTATCCTCTAAAAGACCCTCCACACAGCATCCCCAAAGATGATATAGGTCTTGTGGGAAATTATTTCCCTCAGGTCCTGCTGTATGAAGATTCTATAAAAAAAAGGTTATTCTGTTTTTAATCAATTTTGGATCCCATTATTAACCGCCCGCCCTTTGGGTTATTATTCAAAAAGGTTATTATTCATTAGATTTCCCAATAACAATACGTGTTTACAATATACCAACTTGTATGGGAGAGACGAAAATACCCCAACACATCCGTTAGCTTTGGCTGGCCTCCAAATACTAAACGAGATGACGCAGGAATAAACTTACGTATACGAATGTTTTGTGGGTTTCGGGTATAGTTTTTTTTACCTGAACGTATGGGATACGGCTTGTTGCATTCGGGCGATAATATAGCGGCCATACCATGTACGTTGGTATGGGTAGGGTGTTTAATTGGCACTAACCGACCATCAAATGAATACATTGTGACTTATAAGTAATTTATAGGTTTTTTGAATATCTCAGTAATGCATACGAGTACATATGTATTATCATTATTATTGATATTAAGTCATGCACAACCTTTGCATGTAGTCCACAAACCCATTTCTTGTACAGCTTGAAGACAGTACATGCTGGAAAAATGAAGATTTATTGACTCTGCATTGTGTGAATGTGGAAAACTTCCAACAACAGAGTACATTGTTGAAGATTGCTTCATGGAGGCATGTCTATGTATGCATGTTGCAAGACTCAACGTCGAATACTATTAAATGGTTTAAAAAATCTCCACATCCCGATGTAGCCTCCACCAACTCACTTAATTCTCCGTTCTCATAATATGATATAACTCATTGGTAAGGAGGAGGCTTGACAGTGGGTCGGTGGTTTGGAGCCCATATCAGGTGAAGTATTTCCTGAAGATATCTCTACCGGAGGGAGTATGTCTACTACCCGTGGCTCTATCCTACCGACTTTCTCTTAGGTATGCTCGGAATGAACCATCTGCGGGTCAGAAGGGATGTACACATTGTTATACATTTTTCAGACTGATTCGCGGATGGTTCGAAAACTCGGCTATCATGGAGAGCATTAATTTCTATGCTCGCTATGGTTATCTCTGTCACCTACAGCATAGACTGTTTTATCTCCCGGTCTGCAGGACCAACTTGCCAATGGTCATGCCGGTGGGGAGGCCAATCTTGCTGTTAAATAGAATCACTTGGGATATGGACATATTTAGCATCAATGAAGCTGCGTTTAAACATAAAGCTTTGTTGCTACTTGTATAATACCAGTATGTGTTGTATGCAATTTACTGAGATTATATATGTCTACCTTCTTCTTTTAACTTTTATTATTTTTTATAAGTAATAATTATTTTGGATGTTGTACATCATCCTGTCTTATCTAATAATATCTTTAAAAATGCCTTAAAATTTAAATTTTATAAATTTTTTTAAAGGAATAAATAATTGAATTAATGTTAAAAATGGTTACAAATATGTTACGTTTCAGGTGGTACGAAACTCTACCTTGGTTCAAGTGAAACTCAATGGCAGTGAATACTTCAGGAAACCCATCTCTGCTACTGGACAACTTGATGCTCAGGTAATTAATTTAATTATCAATTTTCCTTTCATTCCCTGTGAAGGCAAAGCCTCAAATTGAACTTGCTTCTTCTGGACTGAAATCAAATGCATAAACCAATATGTTGTGTTATGTTATGTTATGGAAAATGTTAACCACATAATGTATCTAGACCTAAAAATTGATTACAATTTAAAGTAGGCTCATCACATTATTTATTTAAATAACAAAATTAACTTACTTTTTTAAAACAATCAGAAATGTCTTCAGTACAAAGGATTTGATTAAGATCTACATGGCTCTCTGCCAACCACTATTAGAATACGGTATTATCGGATGGGGAGTGATAATGCTAATATTCTTAATTTACTCAATAGAACACAAATTGAAACATGAAAATTTTACTTAAAGTCACTGTACAAACTAGCACTGACGAAATCTTCAACAATCTTAACATTATGTCAATGAAGCAATTATACTCTAAAACAATATTGCTTTACATACAAAAAACAAATAACATCAACCACACATATTAGAAACACTAGATCTCAGAGTGAAAAACACATAGAACAAGGAACCACAAACACAACATTTGGACAAAAAAACTTCTTATACTGTGGTACTACACTCTACAACAAAATCCCACTATCCTGCATAATAAATTTAAAAATCAAAAAAAGCACTGGATACGTTACATAGGGAGATCTGAAATAGAAAATATATTAACACCAAATACAGACTAACACCGAAACCACTCAACTGCACTTAAAACACCTCACCTTACAATCATTTAATATTTTTCATCAAGCACATCAATTTAATATTTTGCAAATGAAATCCTCAGCATGGGAAATCCCAGTGAGGATATCATTATTTGTTATTTTGTTAAAATAATAAAACATTATTATTATTATTAATACACATATGAATATTTGCATAAAGTTTTCTTTGTACCATAATACACAGAGTGTTTCAATAAAACGCCCCCATTTTAAACAGTTTGTCTGCGCAAGAGGCCCACAATGTATTCGCCACAGACAATTTTTAAATTGAATGTTTTGAGTACAATGTATGTACATATTTTTCTTTTATTAAAGAAAGACAAATATTCCCGGCTTACGAATAACCTAACAATATTTGAAAATCTCCATCACACTAAGTGGAAGATGTTGCTAGTGTCGTGATGGAAGACTTAGCCAGCCGAGGAATTGATCTCGCGATGCCTGGGTGAGATCCAGAAGCGGTATCAACTCAGCCACTGACCGGAGACGGACATAGTTATCCCATTTAGTCAGAATTGTTTGTTTTGCCCGCCACTGTTGTTATTAGGTATAGTAAGTGTTATGTTGTGTTTGCAGGTCCTGTATTTGGGGGGCCAGCCCATCGTGAGCCCCTCCGCCAGAACGGTGAGACAGGCAGACTCCCCCACGCCGGGGCCCGCCCCCCCTACTATGGAGGATAACTACAAGGGGATCATTCAGGATGTCCAGGTTATATTTATCTTACTATTTCACTTACGATACCTATTAATTTAATTGCTCATCCCCCAGGTTCTACTCTAATGTATCATAGAAGATTTTAATGACATTACGGCAGATAATAAAACTTTTAAATTAGTAGAAGTATATGAAGGCTAAATTTTAGACCTCCGCTAGAAAATCGGACACGCAAAATTAAAATTAACTATGAACTCTACATTCTAAGTGAGCGTGAAACCATTGTAAGATTCTGTACTTCCTGAATATTGCGATGGACGAGCCATGTTGAAAAAATGTTGAATTACAGGACATCGAAAACCATGATGTGGATGCCCAGTGAAAGCGACAGAGACAAATCAAGGAAGGGGGAAGAGGATAGGAAGGCTTTCAACCTCCTTGGCCGACTGGTCAAAATCCCGGCATGCGCAAATAGATTTTATTTAACGCATAGTGTGGCAGCAATGCCGGAGCGGCATTCGCTAGCAACTCACCTGACTACTCAATTTTTTAGTATTTTGAATCTTAAAAAATGCTCCTTGCATTCTAAAACATTTTTTATTCACTAGGCAAGGAAATAATATGCATACCTTAATATTATTCTATCTTCTCGTTTCGTAAGTTTTTATTAGTAGGGGTAGGGGTAGGGGTAGGGGTAGGGGTAGGGGTAGGGGTAGGGGTAGGGGTAGGGGTAGGGGTGGGGGTAGGGGTAGGGGTAGGGGTAGGGGTAGGGGTAGGGGTAGGGGTAGGGGTAGGGGTAGGGGTAGGGGTAGGGGTAGGGGTAGCTGATGTGGGTATCAAATTACGTGTCTCGACGAACACAACCCAATTGCTAAGTGATAAATTGAGCAGTAAGCTCCTTGGGCCCCATTTTGTGAGATAAGACTCACACTGAACTTAATAGGGGTAGGGGGTAGGTATAAGAGTAGGAGTAAAAATAAAAGTAGAATTTTATTTCCTTATATTAATTTAAAAAATAATCATTTTGAACACACTTCACACAATCATCCACATAACAACACATATACACAAATATTTAGAGCCAATTGCAAGCCTGCAATAGGCAAAAGCTACTATCTTCATATTATTCTATATTGTCGCTTCGTCAACTGCAAACATATTTATTTTATCTTTTATGAAAATAGATTGTCTTTGTTGAAGCGCCATCAAAAAATAATTCCGATTTTCAATGTCATATTACTATGTTTATTTATTTTCATTGTTAAGAACGCTTATTTAGGTTTATGAAAATGTAATATTATAAAGATATCTTCAAAAAAAAAAATCATTTCTCTGACTATAAGTAGCTATTCTGGGAAAACCGCTTACGTTATATACATAAAATTTTGATAAATACATTATATTGATACGCATTTTCTGGTAAGACAGTTCAATTTACAAAAAAGTCATTTTGCACTGAGTAATTACGAAATTACTGACAGCTAGCATACGACGTGCAAAACACCATTTTACCTCTGGCACGTGAGAGGTTAAAAAAGGGATTTTAGATTTCTCAAAACAAATTTGTCAAGAATCCAAAATTATATGTTCCAACAAAATATTAACGTTTGTAATGTTTGTATTTGACAGATATCCAACGGCTCCCGCACCATGATAGTGGAGTTCTTCCCGCTGAAGGTATTAGAACTGAAGATGCCCGCCGAGTTTGGAGAGGTCACCTTCGAGCCGCGCACCGTCCTGGAGGGAGTGATCTCCGACGACAGCTGCGCCGGCTCTCCTTGCAAACATAACGCCACCTGCAGAGTCACTTGGAACGATTATAGGTAACCATACTTTTTAGCTACTACATTATTTGGCTAACACGTGGGATTATGAACTAGCAAACAAAAAGAATTGACTTCAGAAGGCCCTCATTCATCCAAAGACAATTAATGACCGTTGATTTTATCATCTTCCTATTCCTGACCAAAAGAAAAGTATTCTAACTCTTCTGTTGTGACTCTCGTTAGACCAAGCACAGGCTGTTTGCCTGATATATGCGCAATTGAATTTTGCCAACATGGGCAGTTTTCCCTTTATGGGTTCATTGCAATGAGTATGTATTAATAATGGAACCCCCAGTATTTAAACACATCATGGCTGCTACTCAATCCTCCCTATTGATTGTTTAAATATGTATAATATATTTTTTTGTTTTAGTTGTGTGTGTCCCCGCGGCTACAAGGGTAAATCCTGCCAAGAGATGGAGTTCTGCCAACTGCAGGACTGTCCTGCGGGCTCGTCCTGCAGAGACCTAGATGACGGCTACGAGTGCCTGGCCAACGCCACGCTGGACGGGCGCGGGCCGCCCATGCTCTACTCACCCTTCCCTAACACCACGCAGGTGGAGGCCGACTCTATCACCATCATGTACAGGTACAGTCTCCCATATGCTAGCAGGTAGCTCAGAATTCGAATTATAGAATTTGCAAAATTCTCTAATTTGTACCATCAACTAATATCCCTAGTTTGCCCCCTTCAGATCCAAGAGTGGCGGAACCCTTCTGCACATCGAGAACCCGTCAGGAGACTTCCTTTCCGTGTCGGTGTTCCGAGATCAGGTGGCGGTGGAGTGGCGCCAGCAGCCGGAGCAGCTCCCCAGGGTCCAGAGGTTCCGAAAGCAGAGTCCGGACTATATCTGGACCCGGGTGCACCTGGTGATTGCTGATAAGACTATAAGAGGTGACTAGACACAAGAGTTGAATACGTACCTATATCATTATTATTTGTTTTAATAAGTGTACAATACACTGGAATTGGAATCTGCTGTGATTTGAGAATATATTCTGATAAAATTAACGTTTTTGTAAAAGTGAAAAACTAGGAATTCATTTCAAATTTGCGTAAATGCAATGGTTTAAACCTGCTGGCGAGTACTCGTCGAACTTAACCAATATCTTAACAGCTGGGGGTGGCGCTGGTAGGTACTGTGGGTGTATTGCTGTCTCATTTGCAAATGTGTAGTTCTATATGATCTGAGGGAGATAAAGTGACTTCTGAGTTTCGCCCCACTATCGTATTACCGGCATGGCGGGTTGCAAGGGTCGTTTACTTCGTTTTATACCAATTATCAGTTAGTTTTATGATTGTATTATAATAAAATGTTAACTTTGCAGAAATATGTAGATCCAGATAGTCGAGTTTTGGGTTTTAGCGATAATTTCAAGTAGGGTCTATATGCAAAACTGATGCAAATCTCACGGTCAAAAATCCCACAAAAAGAAAGCATGTTCTTTGCGTTACCAGTTGGACACGCTGGTGCACCAGAGATGAATGGAATTTTGTCAACCTAGATTGTTTGAATGGATTCGAGTATTCCTGTTCATTTGAGGAAGCTGTTGATATAATGTACATATTTTTTTCCAGGTGGCTTCGGAGAGTGGATGAAGGAAGAATCACCGTCCTTCACGGCGGAGTTTGACCAGCAGTCCTGGCTGGAACTGCTGCTGAGCGGAGAGGTGCTACTGGGGGGCGTGCGGCCGCCGTGGGGATCCACTCCCGCCAACAACACTGCCAGACCGCACACCGTGTCGCCCGTGAGTATAACTAACCCACTCCTGAATCACTATTTGTTGATTAATATGAATACATTTCAAGTCATAATGTTTTTCTCTAGAATTCCTAGAATATATATATAACTCAGTCATGACTCCCATTGCAGGGCCAGTGTGTATGTTCCACACAGGAAATTGTGTCTACCACACACACTTTCCAAGGAATGCTCCATTTTCTCGGCTAAATGCATTGTTATCATAGAAGCACTACATCACGTCAAATCGCACAATATTAGAAACGCTATCATTCTTTCAGATTCGCTTTGCTCACTATAAAAAATAAGTTTTTCCCCACTCAATTCTAATAGCGATTCCTTAATCTGCTCTACCAGACACCTCCTGTATTCCATGTTGCTATCGCATGCGTCAATGGTCCTGGCCTGGACACCAGGACACCTAGGTATTACTGGAAACGAAGTGGCGGATTCCATTGCTAAGGATGCCACTGTTCACGGTTTGTTGAGTGATATTCTCGTTCCAGTTAGAGACTATTTCCCTATTCTAAAAAGTAATTATAAATTCCAATGGTCCTCTGATTGGGAAATATCTCCTCTAACAAAAGGTTATCAGTACTCATTAATACAACTTTTCATTGCTTGAAATGGCTTTTAGACGTGTTTGGTGACCAGATCTGAATAGCCAGGTATTTCCCCACCTTCCTCTTTCTTTTCTCCTTCCCCTCCCCAGTACATTCAGCCTCACAACATTCCCCAATTGGGGATGCCATAGTCTCACTGGCTCCAGACGGTTAGGAGCAGTTGGGACTCTTGTGCAGTATTCATATAAAAAAAAGCCCTGGTTTCATAAATACACTTGCATACCAAAAAAATATACTTCCTCCATAACTCGATTGAGACTAGGTCACACTTCTTGTCTTAGTCATTTTGCCAGATTCCATATAGTCAGCTCGCCTTACTGTGATTGTGGGTCAGAGGACACTCTGGACCATAATTTCTTTGAGTGTCCTATCAATAACCAATTTCCAAACTTTATGCATGAATTGGTAAAACTTGAACTCCCTACCAGTATTCCCTGCTTTCTAAGTCTCAACACTCTTCAAATTTACAATTTATTAGCAAAATATATTTATAAAAATGGCATTAAAATTTAAGTCATTAATTAGGGATTAAAAACACATAAATTTAGAAAACTTATTTGCTTCAATTTTATTTGTCCAAATATTATATTCTGTTTAGAAGTAACTAATTTTAAGAACAATCTATACTATTAAAATGAATGAAAGACATAAAAAAAAAAGAAAATATATATGTATATCTTTTTGTTTTTCTCAGGATAATGACAACTCGTATGGAGCCAACACAGTAGACTTTGGTTTCTCCACAGAAGCGGGGATGCAGGACGATGAAGCGGTAGACTTCTGGACGGGAGGCGACGGAACCATCGGGGAGAACTTTAAGGTAAGTTTTCCTTTATTGACTTTATCCATTACCGTATTAAAGAAGGAAATAATAATTGTTTCTCACATCAATTTTTTCATCCATCATCACAACCAATATATAAATGTATCTACTAATCACGGAGTTACTCAATTTACTCATTCACCGGCAATGTTTTTTTACAGACTATAGACGATAGTAGATTTACGTGTTCAAAAACATAAATATGTTTACAACATTGCCACAAAAAAATTTATACAATAAACAAAATATCATTCATCCATCTCAAATAATGTATGACTTTCTGTAAAGTAATTATTGTTCCTGATTTTCATAATTCTGTTTACAATATTATCCTTTCGCCTTAACAGGGTTGTTTGGGAGAAGTACGCATCGGCTCAATCCTGCTCCCCTTCTACCCTCTGGAGGAACTGTATCCCGACGTGAGCATATTGCGCAGGCGCCAGCGCTATGGCCTGCTCTCCCCGCGCCCCCCCTCCGGCTGCGCGCTCTGCTTCGAGCGAGACTGCCTCAACGGGGGCCACTGCCTCAACGCGAGCACCAGCTACACCTGCCAGTGTCCCCTGGGGTATGCGGGGGACGATTGCTCTATTGACGTGGATGAGTGCGTCAATGCGCACTGTGCTAATAACGCAACATGCGTAGATGGAGTGGGAAATTACACATGCATCTGTCAGACAGGATGGGAAGGTTGGCTGTAAGTATTCTTATTTATTTTCACAATAAGCAAACACATTGTGGATTGGCATGATGAATTAAATGAAAATACACTTTGTTTGAATCCACTTTGATTTTTGTATAAATACGTCAACTGAATTATTATATTGTTGTCTCCCTCTTAATATTGTGTCTCTCTTTCCCCCATTTTTGCCACTATATATACATGCACACTCCTGTTATTTAATTAGTATATTTTAAGTCCTGAAGATGATTCAGTCGAATCGAAACTAGTCGACGTTCTTATACCAAAATAAAATTGGATTCAAACAATGTGTCTTTTCTTACAGCATATTCAGCTTACTTTTGCGGTTAGGTTAAGATAGCCTCTGCCAACCCCGTCAGACGCTCAGTACCCACCACTGTCGAGATACCTCGGGAGTCAAGCAAGATACCTGATAAAAACATCTCAGACCTTGCAAAAACAGGCAATTTGTGGATTCAATCCTACATAGACGGCGGAGAGTTTCTGCCATCTATCTCTGGATAGGCTATTGACACTTTATCATTAGTATTTACTTACAGTTGCGACATAGATATCAACGAGTGCGCCTCATCCCCTTGTGAGAACGGGGGCACCTGCCAGGACGAGCCCGGGGGCTTCTCGTGCGCATGTCCCGAAGAGGTGACAGGACCCCGCTGTGCCTCCCCGCGCCTGCTCACCTGCCAGCACCGTCCCTGCCGCAGGGGCTCCACATGCCTCAACCAGAAAGGTAACAAACACATAGTGCTGGAACTTACTATACTCATGTTACCGTTTTAGTGGACCGAGCTATCCCCATCGTGTGAACATAAAAACTCGGGATTATCGAAATGCATATATCGGACTCCTTTGGCATGCGTGGGAGTCTAGTACTAGAAGCAAATGATCTGGTGGGAATCCATTATGACTGGAGCACAGATTTTGAATGAAGACTGAAAACTAGCAGTGCACGGCATTTAAGTGGCTTCCAGACGAGCGAGTGCAAATGGGCAAAACGAACCGTGTGGCGGCAAATTACTGGACCTAGTATTTCCGGTCAAAACCAAATGTGTAGCGGCTGCCATCGGGTGGGCCAGCAGTGTGGCCGACGGTAAAAATATATTAATCGAGTTTCTTGTTTTTGACTTGGCAATAGTGGCAATATTACTTATCTCCGCTGAGCGAAGCGGTTTTGTAATTTGAAATTTCACTTTGGAAATCGCACTTTATTTATCATTTTAAAATAAAAATGATACATACCCCGTGTTCGATACAATCCTTAGATACATGAATATTTTAATTACAATTTTTCGTCACTTTAATTTAATTTTTAAATTATTTTCTTCAGTTTAAATTTCCCCTGGTAATTTGCTAAAAAAATACACCTCGGAACAAGTCTGTCTCATGATTCGAAAAGTTATAGATATATTCTTTAATTTAATTTATTCATTGTAGTATCGCGGATTACGCGCTCCCTTACAGGGGGTGCTCTTTTGTATCTCAGGATTCGTGGGTGAGATTGATAGATGAGGTACAGGGATGTTGTAAGGTAAACTACGATACAATAAATAAAAACCCTATTCACAAGAAAACATGGTCTTTATTGACTCAAAAACCCCGATTATCATGACTAGAGGAAAGAGAAGAGTAAAGAGAGGGATTAAGTTTTAACAAACGGTTTACATAAGAAATGATGACTCTTGTGGTCAGATTCATCCCCTCAGCGAAGACTGACATCTCTTTGGAAACGCCATCCGCCACCTCTTCCGTGGGGTCAGACAAAAGTATTTAAGGATGCTACCTTATGTCACTGTTTGGACGCAGATTCAGCAACTGACCCTCGACGTCCGCTCACCACTCTGCAGGGACCTTCTCCAACGCACAAGACACGCGTGGTTCGGTTTCATAACCTTATATTTGGTTATCAATAAATTAAACCATACCCACTTCGGGTAAATCGAATGGACGCACCCCGGCGTCAAATAAAACAGGAAATTAACAACATAACTAAACCCCCAAAAAAACGTCAAGCTCGCGCTCAGTGTCAGGTTATGTCTCCCGCCATCTTGAACCGCCGCCTCTACCGGATCTCCAATCCATAGACACTTGATGACATTGTCTAATAGACAATCGCAATGTTGCATCCATATCGGAGATAATAATTACGTTACATCATATTTATAATTTTTGGTACATAGTTTAGATTATTTTCGACTACCAAACTAGGCACGTGCCCGTATCATGGTAGTCGACTTATTATGATATATTTTTTTCCAAATAATATACCTGTATTATATTAACTAAGGTTTTTGTTTGTAAAAAGTAAAATAAAATTGTATTTTGTCATACGTGATCTATAAACCCCAATTAAGCAAAAGATACCTAAAATAGACGTTCTTTTTCTTGGATTATTAATATCAATATAATAGCCGTCGTCAAGTGTCAGCACAAAGTTTTTGTTTTTGTGTTGAACACGGAGGTGTTCGCGCAAGGAGTGTGCGCTCCCGCCGACGTTCATATGATTACCGACAGATCTAGCAACTAGGAGTGAGCCATGGAAAGTACACTCGCGGCTATATTCATATGACCACTGGTGAAATCTGCCGTGTGGCGGCAAAACACAATTTCTGTCGGGTCACCCAGCAGTTAGGCCACCCGCTCGTCTGGAAGCCACTTTATGCACATACTAAGGGATCACCTCTGACCTCTACTATATGAGACTTATACTGCCGTGGGAAGTAATTATCCTTGAGACTCGTAAGGAAGATACTGTGTTTTTACTTATGACGGCAGTATATGTGTCCCAATATCCGAATTTCCATAGATTCTTTTATATTTGAATATCAAACCTCTTGTACCTTTGCAGATGAAATAACAGGCAACAACTTCACTTGTGCGTGCATGCCTGGCTGGGAGGGAGTGCTGTGCGATACGGCATATTGCATAGTCAAGCCGTGCCTCAATGGAGGCATCTGTGAAACCCACCCTGAGATGGTGAGTACATCTCTTATATATTATCTTTGTTAATTGGTTCGCTGCCACAGTGATCAGTCAGCGGTAGAGATACGTAGAAATGTCAAGACACTATAATGTGTTTGTATTGTTTAGCCCCCCAGCTGCAAGTGCCCCCCGGGCTTCACGGGCACGTACTGCGAGACCAACATAGACGAGTGCCGCTCGCCGGGACCTGGGCTCGCCACACCGTGTCTCAACGGCGGGCGCTGCATCGACGGCATCGCTAGCTATACCTGCGACTGTCAGAACACCGGTGAGTTCTACAATCCACCTTATTATGTCTGCATTAATGTATAACGTGTTGTTTCTGGCTTAACGTGCTATACTTAAGGCCCATTACAACAGAGAACGAGAAGTCAATACTGTTGTTTTAAACAGATTGAAGTTGAAATCAAAAGCGGTTTTCTGTTCTACGTCTTACCTTTAGCCTGCTTATGACAAACTGTTGTGTTTTACAAAATTATTCTTAATCACAAACGCCAAACAGCTTTTTGTTCAGTATGTTCAAATTTTAAATGACTGCTTTTATTGCAAATGGCAAACGCCTGTTTCTTTAAGTGTCTTGTATTTTGTTTCAATCATTGAATAAATCTGAGCTTTACGACTTGCGTGGAGTGGAGTGTGGACATTATTTAGTTGTATTAGTTAATATCGACGAGAGAAAAAAATGTTTATGTGAAATAATAATAATACTTTTATTTTATTATCTGTATATATATATATATATAGTAATTCAGATGAGTTACATTTTTAACTTTTTTTGGGACGGGAGGAATTTGAAAAATGAGAGGTAAAATTCCAATTGCGCGCTCTCATTAGAGGTCTGATTGGATGATGAAGGACGAAATACTGTTTTCCTAATACGCCGGGTATTATGCAAGCAGATTCCTGCTTTGTAATCGGTTCGACCTCCTTGTCCAAAAAGGAATCCGGGGAATTTGCACACCCGGAACCCCTCTAGATACCCCACTGGAGATGACAGAAAGAATACTACATACATACACATGAATAGCAATGACAAGTAGGACAAAAATGCACATTACCAAGACAATGTCAAGTCAAAGTTTGTTTACGTAACGACTAATAAAAATTCATGGAATTTTTGAGTAATTTAATAATAATAAAATCAAAATTATGCGAATGATCCAAATTTGAATGCAACATATGCAATCATAATAATTAGTATCACATCAAATATTTGCTACATCCTTTGGATACAAAGAACTGTAATCTCAAGCACCGTAACACACTTCCATTGTGTGCAGCTATAAGAAGTGAGATATAGACACACGACCATAAATATTATTCAATTGACAATACAAATGTCATACTGTGCACATCATAAGGTGTGACCGAGTCATTCAATACAGTTTTATAATCAATTTACGTGCACTTTTAAATTAAACGTATAAATTAGTTACGTAAAGTGTTATCTGGAATCAATTATATACATATTTTCTTTTTCTTTTACAATTAAAATTGAACTTTTAGCAATTTTAAATTACCGTCAATAGTGGATGGAAAGAAAAAAATTAGATACAACATACATTTTTATTGTTATCTTTAAACTGATGCTCGACGCAATATTAGACACAAGGGCACGAATATTCTACATCATTTGAAATTACGTACAGGGTGTCCTGTAGACTGATTCATGCTAGTGAATCAATTCAGTCAGTATCGGACACAAACATATAATATGTACTTGTATTTTATGATTTTTGTACATAATTTATTTTATTTTGAATACTGTTTCCATAATATAACTGACTCTTATCGTAAAAGATATTTGATTGAATACAATGCATGTTTGGAATTGATTCGAATGAATCACTGGACTGAATTAATTTTTAGTGCCCAGAAATGTCACATCGGAAATGCAAAATTTGTATCCATCGAACGCCGGCATATCCGATCGGTAATGTCAAAAAATCATTTCTCTGAATATAAGTAGCTATTCTGTGGAAACTTCTCACGATTGATATATATACAATTTTTATAAATATATAAACAAGTTATCTGGTAAAACGGTACAATTTATAAAAATATCATTTTGTTAAAAACAAGCAAGATATTACGAAAATACTCAAATTTACCCTCGGCACACTGCGGAAGTTTTAAATCGCGGGTGCTCGGCGTACATTAATTTTTGGTTTAAATTTTGATCATAATTCAAGTACAATCTATTAAGAATTTTTTTTGACTATTTTCATACTGAAAAGTACGTACTTATTCTGCAGTATGAATGGGACAGAATATACATAAATTCCATACTGACCTATAGCAATAGCAAACAGCAATCACACTGTTAAGGCAGATAAGATAAGGGAGATACTTTTAATAAAGGCTTTGATATCGCTTGATAAGCAAACATATTTTTAATTAGTCTATAGCAGCGTACATTTACAAAATACAGTTTTCCGTCCACTGATTTATTTTTGCACGAAATTCCGCAATGTCTATATTCTAATGTATTTACTTTGCTTTATGGCATTTTTATCTTTCCGAGACAACGTTAAAAAGTCATTCTTCTAGGTGTCGTTTCTACATTTAAAACCGAACATGTTGACATAACAAAACATTTAACTCGCGACAGTGTTTAATTATTGATTTATATGAATACAAAACATTTTTAAAGTAATAATTTTTGATTCCAGTGTGTTGTGTGTGTTTAACACGGTGAATTGTCTGTCGTGATCATGTAACTGCTTCAGTTAGTTTTGCAAATATGTAAATACATTTTAAATCTAGCTCACGGGAGTTATTATTTATTAATAAACAGTGACAATAAAAAGTGCCATCATGTTACGACGCAAAAAGAACTGTGCTAAAATTGATTAAAACATTTCAATGACTTTAAAATTGTTAAAAATGAGTGCGGACTTTATTTTTTCATGGCTGGGGTGTCCCAGGTATCCCAGGTGTCGAGGTGTGGTATCCGTGTCGATAATGCAGTTAGTGATTGTGATCTTTATTGTGGCAGGTTTCTCCGGCACCAATTGCCAGGAAGACATAGACGAGTGCGCGCTGGGAGTGGACTGCGGCAACGGAGGGCAGTGCCTCAACACCATTGGATCCTACACGTGAGTAGCTTTTCCTTCATTTCAAACCAACCATCACCATATAATTAAAAACCAATGTGATTTAATTACTTTAAATTTTATTACTTACTTCTAGCATCTCATATCAGAGGTTCTTCAGTCAGTAGTCTGGACATTTTTCATTAAGCGGAAGTTTATTACATAGTAATTTTATTTTTTTCTAACTAGCTGACTTAGATTCCTACTGAAAATAGCAGATTAATTCATACTGCGCCCATCTATTTGGATCCAGTGTCTCTACCAAGATTCTGTTTAGATCTGTGAACACAATGTGTAAATAAAAACAAGTCTTTAAATGAGGTGCGGCGGGATGCACCAGATAAATGAATGTACCAATAATTCCAGATGTCGCTGCATGCCGGGTCTGTGCGGCCCTCACTGCACCACCATCGACCCCTGTTACGAGACCTACCAGCTGTCTGCGTCGGATCCCCACATCACCGCGGACGGAGGTAACGGCACGGGGGCAGGGGCGGCGCGCTGGGTGCGGGGGCCCTGCCAGAACAGGGGCGGCTGCCGCGAACTGTGCAGCCAGGATCAGCCGCTGTACGAGTGCCAGTGCGTCGATGGCTGGGCCGGCAAGAACTGTACTGAACAGGTGACATATATTCAATTACTTAAATACTTTAAATATGGGTGCAGTTTTTGTCATTTTTTTTTTAATTCTTCCAAATTGTCTTTGATACTGTGTGGAACGTATGAAAAATGTGAATTATAAATAATTGCTTGTGACAGAATATGTGTTAACTAAATAATGAATTCAACACACCTCTTACATTTAAAACTGTTTGTTAATATAAAAGACATTTATAAATGAATGATTACAAAAACAACACAGTAAGAGTAAATTGTTATAATAACCTATCGGGTTGGGCTAGAATTAGAGTAAATGGAATGATTAAGGAACTCCACTGAAAAATATAATGGTTTTAAAAATATAGATCAGCAAACGCCGATTCTGAATATATATCTTTTATTAAATATAATTAAACGTAGAATTTATAAATCGTTATTTAAAAGTGAATAAAAAATCATCTCATCAAATCACCGTGTTATGTTGGTACCATTGCATTTGGAACATCTGACGTCACATGCGCATTCTGTTTTTGGATTATTATGGAAATTTTTATTTTTCGATTTTGTTTTGTATTTTTAATATGTATTTTTTTAGTTTTGGCGAAATTTGAACCTAAGTTCACTGAACCTAAGTTCATTGAACCTAAGTTCACTGAACTAATTTGGGTGACTTTAATCTACTTTTATTATTATTTGAGTTAAAGTTTCTAAAAAGGTACATAATTTTATTACTTATGTTTAGTTATGATTTACTATGAATAGAATATAAAATTATGTACGGTAAAGCTCATCCTTGTTTTGACATTTGACATTCTAACCTCAAAACTGATCAAAACAGGCTGGTCATAGTTTTGGAGCATTTTGGCGGGCTTTGAAAGATTGAAACTTATTTTAACTATGAAAACTGACTGTAGAAAAAAACTAAATATACTAGTATTTAAGTTTGATCATCATTATTGATAAAAAAATAATTAAATAATTGGACTGGAGTTCCTTATTCTAGAGAAATAGAAATACGTATTAGGTTTCGTTTTTTATATGAATGCCGCACAAGAGTCCCAACTGCTCCCATCCCTCTGGAGCCAGTGAGACTGGCATTCCCAATTGGGAAATGTTGTGAGGCTGAAAGTATGGGGGAGGAGAAGGAGAAGTGAGAGAGGAAGGTGGGAAAATACCTGAATATTCAGATCTGGTCACCAAACACGGCTAAAAGCAATTTCAAGCAACGTTTCAATTCTGAATGGTAGTCTTTCACCAGGGCGATACTGAGAGTATCTTCCACTCTAGAACGTGCGCAAATATACTATATATTATTTTGTTTTGTTGTACATATTAGAAAGATAATTCTTTTATGTGGCCAAGTAGGTACTGCTAAAATACGTCAAATGTATACTTGTAAACTTGTGTACAACCGCAAGTGTTACATATAGAAAATTATTAAAATGTGTGGTAACATCTGAATACTTTGAAAGAAGTTGATATGTTATAAGTATACTACATTTGATATAAACTCGGAATCACTCTTATAAAATAGTGTCTAAAGCAGATGTAATGTCCTGCGTATCGATATATGTATCACAAATAGATTTGGCTTGTCATACAGTTAAGCATGACAATTTTGGCCCACCTAGGAATAATTTCATAACACAACTCCCTATTGAATCCCGCTGCCTCGCTTTGAAAGACTAGCACGCTTCGCTCAAGAATAACACAGCGCAAAGTTAACTGCAAATGGCATGACGTAATTTGGTCTTGTCATAGGGAGCCAGAAAGGCACGCGTCACAAGTTTGAAGTTGAAACTTAAGATCTTAACCTCATGTAAAAGTCTGCATACAAAATCATTGTTAGCACGCTTTGTAATAAAACTACTGTTGTAACATGAATGCATTCATACATCACGAAACCATACAATAGCGGCTTGAAGAAACAGAACACATCGTTTGTTCGTTTTTTGACTGTGACATATACTCTCATTAAATTGTCAATAATAAAGTCCATGATAGTCCCTATCTAAAATATCTATCTCAATTTTGTGTTGATAAAGTTAGCCACTCTGTCGATGCGAACATGCTGGGAGACAAATTTGCTCGATGTAGACCAACAAAAGGTAACAAGCAATGCTTCTTGTGATTTTTTGGCTAGGAGATAATGCACTTTCTTTTTGATAAATGTTTTCGGGAACCAATTCATTTTGGTTCCAGTGTCATTTTTAAGATCCACATGCCCTGTGTAGATATTGTTGGTCGATGATTCTGCACCACCTCAGTACTGACGATTTGATAAAAACACGTGTTCATTTTCCAGCTGGTGGTGGCCGCTTCCAACGACGGCGTCCCCATCGGCATCATCATAGGCTGCGTGGTGGGCGGGCTGTGCGCGCTGGGCGGCGCGGGATTGGCAGCGGCATGCGTGCTGGCGCGCACCAAGCGAGCCACGCGCGGCACCTACAGCCCCAGTGGTCAGGAATACCGCAACCCCCGCCTCGAGATGCTCGACAGCGTGCTCAAGCCCCCGCCCGAGGAGAGGCTCATCTAACTAAACACTAGTGTAACATCATTCCGAACCAAAGAGGGACCCGAACACCAGAACTATAGCACTTGAGTTGGACTTCAACATGAATCTCATTTCAAAAGAGGACAGTATTTTAAAATTAAAACTATGTATTTATTGCTATTGATGTGGGATGAATTGATACTATAATATCATGTCTTGGTGAGTGTCTTCGTCAATCAATTATTATCTTGTAAAGTAATTGTAATGCTGGTTACAAATTTCACTTATTTTTATACCATTTACAAAGGCCTTAATATTTTATTGAGAAAATACAAATATGTACATGGTACTTTCAAAAAGTACTGTACGATTTTCAAAACAAAATAATGTTTTGTATTAGAAAAGTTTCTTCTACTATAGTAGAATCATTTTAAAGAAATTCTTGCTCGTATAGTGGTGTACTGTACCATGGGATAAGGGGGGTCTGCGGGCGGGTGTTCCAAACTATTTGGAACCACTATCGGCGTGCACAAATACATAAAAATGTGAGCTCTTTAAAATGATTTTCAGAAGAACTTTAGACATTTTTTTCCAAAGGAATTAAAATATCATTGAATAATAATTATTTATATTGTTGTATTAAACAATTGATTCTGCAAATGTTCCGGAGAAGATAAAATTACACCAAATAGGCGAGGAGGTTATTTATCTAGAACAAACTAGTTCAGTGTCTTAAAAGTGGCTTATTTTATCTAGTAATAAGAAATAAATGACCTTATTGTGAAAACCAATTAACTGTTGTGTTAAAAATGTTCAAGACTAAAAAAATCATGAAACTTCATTACTAAAATTAATCTTTATAAGTTTGGCGCAATACTACTTATTTGTTTTTTTAAATCAGTAATGGAGTCTCATTGATAGAAATATTTACTTAACCCTCAGAAGGGACTAAAGTTTATACAACGGTTGGGCCGAATACGCGGGAGCCGTCTGAAGTTATTTTTACCTTATTTTTTAGTCTGAAAATAGATTTATGCCCAGTGGTATATTGCGGTGTCCGTAATTTCATGTTTTAGGGGATTTAAGGTTAAAATACGAAACGTTTAGACAATTTTTACTAACGATGTGCGCAGAAAACTGAAAAAAAAAATTTTAAATGTTCAAAGTGAAAAAATGTTATTTTTATTTTCAAAGTTTAAAAAAATATATTTGTAAGAATGCATGATACCTGATATAAAAAAGTAAATTTTAAAAATCCTTATTACATAAAGTGTGGTATCAACGCATAGATCAGACAATCACTTAAAAATTTCAAATAGACATAAGTACCTCCCATTATCATTATGCCCGGTCCGTGTTGATATTCAGTAATATTACATAATTCATTTTTTTATGTTAACATTGTCACAAAACAATTAGTTATGAACAGTGGCGGTTTTCTATAATGAGCGGTTGTGCAGAAAAACTACAGCCACATGAATTATAATATTATTACAGTCTACCACTACTGCAAAGTATTTGAGAGTGCAAATTTCTAGAAAACAGCGTGTCACATCTCCGTAGTAAAAAATCCACCAATAGGAACACAGCGCAATGAATCCTGGAACGCACATATGGAGCTAAAAAACCTATGGGAAATTTCATACAGCATAAATACGGTTTTGAACAGTATCGGAACGTGCGTCAAAGGCAAAATTCACTATTTCGGTGCACGGCGAAATTGCTAATATTTTTCCTTTTTTTCTGTGCTTATTTCTATTTCATTGTTTAAGTATTAAAAATATGTTATTTCTAATTTTAAAACAGTTATTTCGTGATGGAAATCGATTTTAATAATTTTTCTGATTTTTATTAAAAAAAATAATTTCCAAATGTTATCCGCCTTTTTACTTTATTTTTCAATAAAAAAAATTCTGTCATAAATATGAACTTACGCTTTTTCTCGTATTTCCTAATATTTGTGGCTGTTTTAAAATACCTACCCTATCCATGCAAATTTTTTAAATGAAGTAACTCCATGATATATAAAATCTGCTCATAGAAACCCATATTCTTTCCTAGTTTAACCGCCCGTCCTGGGTTATTATTCAAAAAGTAGGTAGAAAAACGTTGGTTTTTTTTTCATTAGATTTCGCAATAACAATACGGAGAGACGAAAATACCCGAACACATCCATTATCTTCGCTGACCTCGAAATACTAAACGAGATGATGTAGGAACAAACTTGACGTATACAAATGTTTTGTGGGTTTCGGGTATAGTTTTTTTGTACCTGAATATACGGGATACGGCTTGTTGCGTTCGGGCGATAATATAGCGGCCGTATCATGTACGTTCGTATGGGTAGGGCGGTTAAACGGATTTAATGTTAAACTTCCGATGATTTAGACCACGAACCGCCACTGGTTATGAATAGTTAATACATGTGTATATGAATGCTTCATTTGAGCATGATTTCAACGAAGAAGGATCATGTGAAATATGTTTTACAGTTTTAAAAAGTTATATTTTTGATCAAAACGCCGGATGAAAAAATGTTCTGCGTGGAGTTGACATCTCCCATTCATTTGAACGCAGGCTGAGGGTTAATAATATTTTTTATTTTGAAAATCATTAAATATTTATGTTAAGTATTATTTAGATGGTATGTGAGTGTATTCGGAAATATTGTAATGAAATAAAAATAAAAATATGTGACCAAAGGGGTATTCCATTTTTCTATAATATTGAAGAAATTTACATATATCCTGCACCCATGAAAATATTTATTTACTATTGTTTCAAAATATATGCAAATATATTTAAAATACATAATATATATGTAAATATACATAGGTACTTACATTTATTGTTATATCACATGAACTGTTTTAAATGTTTTTAAAATATCGGGATGTGTTAGGTTATTGTAGTAGCGTATTGTTTATATGTTTTATAAAATCAGACAAATAACTCTAATTGTATTTATTAATCTTATTGACTTATAATATTAGATCTGCTTTATGTTATTATTATTTGAAGGATGCTAAGTTACCTAACAGAAAAATGAAACCTAAAACTATAAATTGCCAATATATAAAATTATATTTAATGAGAACGGTCAAATGTGGCTTTTTTTTCATTATTATCGCATCAAGTATTTAAGGATATTTTAAATAAATTGATACATCCTTTTGGTTGATATTCCGTGCGAACAGAGAAAATAAGAAATAACGTTGATATGGAAAGCTGCCCTAGCTTTCTAATCACTGTACTTGTATAAAATGTATTTAACCATTACGAACTCTTGTAAAATATGAATCCACCAAGTTATTATCAGTACCCTATTAAATTACGTACATAATTACTATTAATATCAAGTTATTCTCACATACAATAAGCCATTAGCAAAATGTTTAACGTGTACAAAACATATATTAAATTGGGGTCCAATAGCGACTCTTTACTGACAAACTGAGGGAATAATTTTAATAATCTATATTGATTACATTTACGTGGGAATATTTTAAAGAACTTGACACTTTTATTCGAGCTTGCTTGTTACGTCACTCTGAATTCTATATTATTTAATCTCCGTCACTCCATCACAATATGTGTAATAAGGAACTCCAGTCCAATTTTTCTAAATTTCTTTTTTATCAATAATGACATTCAAACTTAAATACTGGTCTATTTCGTTTTTTTTTTTAAAGTTCATAGTTAAAATAATTTACAAAATTTCAATATTTCAAAGCCCGCCAAAATGCTCCAAATCTATAGGCGGTCAGTTTTGAGGTTAGAATGTCAGATATCAATACAAGGATGAGCTTTACCGTACATAATTTTATATTCTATTCATGGTAAACCATAACTAAACACAAGTAATAAAATTATGTACTTTTTTAGAATCATTAACTCAAGTAATAATAATAGTATTGAGCATTAATATTATCATGATATCCGGATTGATAATTGGTTTGCTCATGAATACTCTAATTTATTTTACTAATAATAGTTTTTTTTTTATATTGAGCAACAATTATAGAATTTTTAAAGTCACACAACTTAAATTTACATATATCCAAAACTAAAAAATAAAAATGTTCATAGTAATCCAAAAACAGAATGTGCACGTGACGTCAGATGTTCCAAATACAATGGTACCAACATAACAAGGTGTTTTGACGAGATCTTTTTTTATTCACTTTTAAATAACGATTTATGAATTCTACGTAATAAAAGTTATATATGCAGAATCGGCGTTTGCTGATCTATACGAACATATATTTTTAAAGCCATTGTATTTTTCACTGGAGTTCCTTATATAGAAATAAAAATGGATTATACTGCTTTTGAAGATGAAAGATGAATTTGTGCAATAAAAGTATGCCATATTTGAGAAAGTGCATGTAATAAATAACATAATATTAGTTTGTGTTTAATTCCCCAGTTTGTCAGTTATTTGTAACCAGTAAGTAGCCGTTAAGTGTAATTATTTTAGTTAAGGAAGAAAGCGTGAACATTCTAAATCATCAGTATATTATATAAGCTGGTATGGTGTCTGTCTGTACGTATTACCATTGCCTCAGTGCCGACACCTAACCTAACCAACACCTTTACCTTACCTACACCTATACCTATACCTATACCTTATACATAACCTTACACTCTTATTACCTTAGCAAGCGACAAACTTATACCCCCCTCAATACACGCATACAGTAGAATCTCACTAATTACTGGAAACTGTAGTTTTACAGCTAAACACTGCTTCTCGCCTAAGAAGTTTTAAAAGTTCTACAGTGAATCCATCACAAACGAATGTCTCTTTTTTGCCGAAAGTCATCGACTTTAACTGCAGTTTGAAAATGGCCTTGAATGCCGAAACAGCTGTCACAATAATAATAACTGAAATACTTGCAGAACTCAATAATACATTGCTAAATTTGAATTACATTAAAATTTTAAAATGAATTAAACACAAAAACTATTCATAATCATCGACTTAAAGTTTTCAAATCAGTTTTATGCTATACGGAATATTGTTTTTGATATCTACCCGCCGACATCGGCATTTCCGCTCTTTTTTTATCCAACTTTGTCAGACTCTGTTGTGAGGGTTAAAATGAACATTTTCTTATTCACACTTGACTTTTTCTACGGGTCAAAAATATGTATGACTTCCGTCACATGCGGGGCTCTTTAAAATATAGAAGCTTTGTGGTGCACGAGTGAGCCGCCCGCGTACAGGGCATGTGTGGTGTGTATTCATGAAAATTCACGGGATATTAAAAAAATATTACATATACAATTTTTTTTATGAGCAGTGACAAAACATTGTGTTTTTCTAAATAAATAAATCGACAATTGTCTTCTCAGATAGTGCAGAATTGGTGAGATTCTACCGTATATTCTAGCTTGTATGTGAATTCGGGTCGCCCATGTAAAGAATATAAAAACACTCCTTAAATCAAGATAATCCTTTGTAATGCATACATAATATCAAAATAAACCCTTCTTACTAATCATAATCATTCATTACCCACATTGTATTTATAAGGTTGTTTTAAGAGAGATATTATATAGCACTATTGACATTTCAAAGCTAGTCTTCTCTATTACCTATTAGTTTAGTTTTAGTCAAAACGAGGAAGGAAAGAACTGCCACCATTATTACTTACATAAATAGATTTGATTTCAATCTAAGTGATACAATCATTCCATTTGTGTTAAATTTTATTTGCGGCAATTATACTTAAACGAGTAGGTACTTAAGAAAAAAGCAATAAAATGTGGTATTTAAATTGTCCCCTGTGTATATCGGACAGCATTATTATTTGTTAAGAAGTTGTATATTTTATTTTTAATGCATTCCAGAAACGGGTTCCAATGTTTATATGTTTTACTCTTGCAAAGACATTATTATATTTGAGTGTTGTGCAGGAATAATCGGATAACTGCTAAACAGTATGTTGTTCTTTTAACCGTTATGATTGTTATGGTTTTGTATGGGAGAGACGAAAATTCCCGAACACATCCGTTTGCTTCGGCTGACCTCGAAATACTAAATGTGATGACGCAGGAACAAGCTTGACGTATACGAATGTTTTGCGGGTTTCGAGTATAGTTTTTTTGTGCCTGAACGTACGGGATACCGCTTGTTGCGTTTAGGCGATAATATAGCGGCTGTATCATGTACGTTCGTATAGATAGGGCGGTTAAACACAGATATTAGGATGTATAAATGCAACCATAGTTCAGTAACCGTATTTTTACACTCGACAGAAAATGCAGTTATCGGGTTATTCCTAAGCACCACCGATTTATCATTTGGTTGATTTGAAATCCACCGTACGGTGGCATCGTGAATAGCGTCTGTTTACCAGAAACTATAAATAAAATAATATATTATTTTATCATTTCTTCGAAAGATTGGTATTCACTTTGTGGTGTCCATTATTATTAAATTAATTAAAAAATTACTTTGTATTCACCACTTTATTTAATATACACAGCGATGCTTTAGAATATATAGAATACATAATACGTATTCTATATATTCCTGATGAAGAAAGCATCATTTTCGAAACATGTTGATATGTGTATATTAATAAAGTGGTGAATACAAAGTAATTTTTTTAAATTAATTTATTCTTATTTTATCATTGAATTAAATAAGAAAATCTTTATTTAAGATTATTGTTTGACGTAACTTATAGAATATTGTGTAAGCTCATTTAGATTATTTAATTATGGTAAAGTATTGTTTGTTGTAAATACTTAATTATATTAAACTGTGACCGTCCATTAGCGCTGCGTATTGTAAATTCTCTTTTGTATTGAATTTTAATTATTGTATCTCGTAGCCTGAAGTAATTACTGCCAACTATTGTGGCTTATATATATTATTCATTGAATAAACAAACAAATAAACCATTTCTGATGTAAAATTATTTGTTTTTTTTGTTGTATTATGTGCAGCGACATAACTGAAATTTTGTTTATCATTTGGCATCGCCCGTGTCTGTACGGCGTACTACAGGGGACCTACATCACCCCCCCGTCTGGGCAAGGTTGTGAGGCAGGTCAAGGAAGGGATTTGTTAAAATAAAATTTTGTTTCAAGTTTTGGGATTAAATAAAGAAGGAAAGACAGATGCTTCACATACGAGTCAGAAAAATGACCCATTCTCATGAGAACAACTCATTGACATCAACTGTGAACAGGTGTTGCACTCTTGTCTGTCGAATTTCACACACATGAACCGGCGTGCAGGGGATCAATGCTGAAAATAGTAATATAATTATTATTGTATAGAACGATTAGTAACCGAGCGGATAAATGTGTCGGATTCCCATCCAGGAGTTGTGGGTTTAATCCTCTGCTAGATGAGCCCTCCATCACTGCATAAGCAACACTTTCTGCTTATAAGGAAGAATTAAAATACTGTCAGGTTATTCGTCAATAAGGAATGTGTCTCTTTAAAAAAAATATATTTTTTGATGTGAATTATGCAAGTCCTACTGGCACCATTGATGCATGTTGGTGAATGTTGAGACGGCAAAGGATATTCAAGGGAGGATGCACTTGGCTATATTCAGGCTCAACCTGTGGGCCCAGAGTAATAATTTATTTTGTTTTGAAGAGTTTTATTCACAATGAACAATTATTACTTAATTTTATTTATTTGATACCAGTTTCGACACGTCCATGTCATTAAAATTTAATACATATTAAATACAAATTAAATTGTGTGCGCTTCAGAAAATTTAGAAATAAACAAACAAAAAATTTTAAACAAAATAATAGCACCCTGTAAATTGCCTTTGTTAACCATGTTTCCTCACATCGTAGAATATAAAGAGATACGCTGTGTTCCATTTTTACTATTGGTTCAAGTGTCGCCGGTTTCATAACCAAAACTACTTTACACTCACATTTACTTAAAAAAAATTCCTGGACTTTTGCCTTAACCTCTACCATCGATATTCTCAAGAAAAAACTTAAAACTAAAATGCGGAAGAACAAATTCAAAATTTGCCTTTCCCATATACGCACCACAAGTGTGAATCTCAACTTCAAGGAATCTCTGGTGACGCTCGGGTTCAAAACAAATTCTACACCATACCTATCTATAAGTATATTTGTAGTCTTGCAATAGGTGGGATTGTCATGACATGGCATATTTAGTGATGTTGTCGCCGATAAGGGTATGTGGACGTCAAAAGCAAAAATAGTCGGTTTAAAGAAAAATTAAGGTAAATCGAATTTAATAATGGGATTATTAAATTCTAAATAAATAAAGCCATTTCAAGCAACGTTTCAACTCTGAATGGTGGCCTTTCACCGGGGTGATACTGACAGTATCTTCCACTTTGGAACGTGCCGCAAATTGAAATAATGCACATTAATTTAATTAAATTTATTTGCACACAACAAGAATTAAAGCCTTGTATTTTTAAATAACAACAGTTGTAATTTTGTTAAATCTTATGTCGTTATCACAAATAATAAATATGTAATATGGAAGGATAAACCAATATTTTTTCTATCACCATCTACATTTGTTTAATAAAAAAATTAATAATAATTAAAAAATGTCGATGGTCAATATTTAAACATATTGGCGTCACATCACTAACTTTAACGGTGGTGGAGATTGTGCGGGAACTCTGTCGTACATCAATAAAAACATTAAAGAATCATTAATAATAGATTTCGCAATCTAACTTAGTACTAATTGGTGAAATGATATTCCATTTGTTTTAAAATTTACTCTGCCGGTCGCATTTCTACAAAGTTGCCCTGAACAAGACGGCATTTTGAATAAAACGAGGACAAACGGCTTCGGCTATGGAAAAGCAACTGAGAATTAGGTTTCTTGCAAATTAAAAATGACACCTGATAAAGCATCGTCGACCGCTCCTTACAGCATATCTCTTTATATTCCGTGATCTGAGCATGTTTCCTTGTTATTTTTACTCCTCCCACCTCCCCTCCCCCCTCCAAATAACCACTCTCACTACCCTCACCTAATATGTAATTATTTCTGTACTTGTATGATTTAAGTTAGTTTTAAGAACGCTAGTGAATGACATGGATGTGTCTAAACAGTAGTAAATAAATAAAACTCTTGAAAACAAAATGTCTAGAAGTTGTTACATAGTAATTTTTTTTAGAAAATGAATGTAAATCAAATTTAATAATGTTATTATTAAGTTCTGCAAGTATTTTACTTTTTATTATTGTGACGGTTGTTTCAGCGTTCAAGGCCATTTTCAACTGCAGTTAATCCACATTGCGAAGACTTATTTATATTGACATGATGGGGTCATTGGGGTTCAGTAGAAACAGGTAACTTCGTTGAGTGTCAAGTATTTTATTAATTCACAATGTAAAATATATTCTTAACTGGTAGGTATTGTGGGTGTCACTTAATTACACGAACTGTTTTTTACGGGTAATCTGCACACGGTCCAGTGGGGAGATTACCAGTCGTCTCGATGTTGGTGTTGCAGAGAGCAGGTGGTACTTCCGGTAGGGGGAGGTTTTGGTGCTGGGCGGACTCGCGTTTCGGCTTTCGCTTGACGACCGGTTTCAGACGGTTCAAGAGGATGATCAGCAGGATGCCAAAGGCGCTCGACTGCTGTCCGGTGGTGATTCCTGCGGTGGTGGATATGTGCCTTGATGGGATCACGGCGTTGGAGGGCAGGAGGCGAAGGGCACTCGACTGCACTCGAACGGTGGGCGTTGGGGTTCGGCGGTTCCTGCGAGTTTTCTCGCAGCGTCTCAGGCTGGGGATGCAAGTGGCCTGCTTGCTTTGTAGGAGACGGGAGTCTCGACTACGACCACTGGCCGGACGGTCTCTGCTGACTCGTCTCTGTCCACTACTGACCTTGCTTCGGCCAAAGTCCCCCTTTTTAATCCCATCCGAACTATTCTTCGGGTTCCTTCGCGAACTACGAACTGTGGCTCGGTGGCTTTTAATTAGTTCGCTGTTAATCCCTTTAACTGCCTTTTTCTGGCGACTGCGAAATTCCCGGGATTTAAAGCCGGGCGTTTGTAAATTACCCTCAGGTAGACGGACCTCGGGTACCGTGTTAGGGATTAGCATAAATCGGTGTTTCCCGCACTTATGGCTTGTATCAATCCACCCCGGTTTCTTGCGGTGAAACAGCGCTGCTTTTAATTTCCACCCCGGCTTCTTGATGTCTTTATAGAGTTCCTCGCTGCAATTTGGGTGGCAGAGAAAGAACCTTGGTGTTGCGTACTGTCGGATTTCCATTTTCTCTGATTTACAGGTTTCGATCGGCAATATCTCTATCTGCTGTTTGTCGCTTGTTTCCATTATGATGCTGCTAGGTATTATTGTTTGCGGTACATCAGCCATTTTCACTTCTGCCGAGTGTACTATTTGGTATACCTCGGTAGGTCTCACTTCCATAGGGGACGCATCTTCTGCGTACTTGTTTTCAATGACGTCATGGGCCGGCGTCGCTACAGGCGAAGTTGATTGAGGCTCTATTTCTGATAATTCATTTTGGATAGGTGAATCTAACTCCGGTGAAGCGCCAACATTAGGAAATATGGCAGAGTCCTCGTTATTGGCTGTCTCCGCCGCCGTGTTTATCTCCAGTTGACAAGGCGGTGAGGCAGTTTCTTCGATGATTTGTGGTGTTGCCTCTGCGGTATGCAGAAATTTTTCTAACGGAAAATTGCACCACCAATTAACCATCTCCCGGAACCTTTTCCAATCAAGTGGTCCTTTGCTTTCGATTATTTGACCCCACGCCATAGAAAATGCTAAATTCACGCCACGAAATTGACTTATCGCTATGTCACACTTCTCGCCTTCTGGAACTTTCCATGTTTCGAAATATATCTCGCACTTATTTGAAAATATTTTCCAATCGTCAATATCTTGTTTCGCGAATTCCGCTGTTAGTGGTGGTCTGATATCTTCGCTTGATGAGGGCGCCACAAGGTTTTCAGCCGAACCTTGAAACGGCCTGTAATTATAATCGTTCAGGCGTGATGGTGAGTTCGCTCTTTCGTATCGGGGTTCTTCGTAATAGCACGAGCGATGATCGTCTCGATTATCTCCATCATCACACTCGCGATAATATGATCTCTCTCTTGAAGGAGATCTATAATGCTCCTTCTCTCTTGATGAATAATTCTCGCGTCCATATCGTTGTTCATCGTAATAGCGCGAGCGACGATCGTCCCTGTCAGATGGTTCTCGATAATCTCCATCCTCATACTCGCGATAATATGATCTCTCTCTTGAAGGAGATCTATAATGCTCTTTCTCTCTTGATAAATAATCCTCGCGTCCATATCGAGGTTCATCGTAATAGCGCGAGCGATGATCGTCCCTCTCAGATAGTTCTCGATAATCTCCATCCTCATAATCGCGATAATGTGAACGCACTATTGAAGGAGATCCATAATATTCTTTCTTTCTTGAAGTATCATTCCCGCGTCTGTATCGTGGCTCATCGTACTCACGATGATATGATCGCTCTCTTGAAGGGGATCCATAATATTCCTTCTTTCCCGACGTATAATCTCCGCGTGCTGGCGACCTCCATTTATCATCATCCCTGCTGGAGCGTTGGCTTGTGCTTGACGGTGAGCGGCGGCGTGAACTATGACTAGACCTGACATGCGGTTTAGCATCGTTATTGTTGTTGGAGAAATAGCTCTGCCAGAGATGGCTGGTTTTAGTCCTCGGCGGAGACCACGTGTCGAAATATCGGTCTATTTTTCTTCTGGGCGAGACGCGCTTAGGCGACGTGTAATTTTTCCTCGCTCTAGAACGCTGGCTTTTGGGGCGACATGGTCCGTATGTCGGCTGCTTTGTTTACCCGAGGCCGAGGGTTTGTTTCGGCTCTTGTAAACGGTACGGCTCGAGTCACTTTCACTTTTACGCGGCATTTTTATGACCACTGAAATTTAAATTTTGAGATTGAAATTACACTGCACTTTTGAATTTACTGAACCCGATCTCAGGGTGTGGGTACGAATTCAAATCTGTCCCATAGGGCAGTTTTTTTTTCAAACACGAAATGAATCCACGTTGGCGCCAATTGACATGATGGGGTCATTGGGGTTCAGTAGAAACAGGTAACTTCGTTGAGTGTCAAGTATTTTATTAGTTCACAATCTAAAATACATTCTTAACTGGTAGGTATTGTGGGTGTCACTTAACTACACGAACTGTTTTTTACGGGTAATCTGCAGACGGTCCAGTGGGGAGAGATTACCAGTCGTCTCGATGTTGGTGTTGGAAGCCTCAGAGAGCAGGTGGTACTTCCGGTAGGGGGAGGTTTTGGTGCCGGGCGGACACGCGGTTTCGGCTTCCGCTTGACGACCGGTTTCAGACGGTTCAAGAGGATGATCAGCAGGATGCCAAAGGCGCTCGACTGCTGTCCGGTGGTGATTCCTGCGGTGGTGGATATGTGCCTTGATGGGATCACGGCGCTGGGAGGCAGGAGGCGAAGGGCACTCGACTGCACTCGAACGATGGGCGTTGGGGTTCGGCGGTTCCTGCCGAGTTTTCCCGCAGCGTCTCAGGCTGGGGATGCAAGTGGCCTGCTTGCTTTGTAGGAGACGGGAGTCTCGACTACGACCACTGGCCGGACGGTCTCTACTCACTCGTCTCTGTTCACTACTGCCTTGCTTCGGCCAAAGTCCCCCTTTTTAATCACATCCGAACTATTCTTCGGGTTCCTTCGTGAACTACGAACTGTGGCTCGGTGGCTTTTAATTAGTTCGCTGTTAATCCTCGTAACTGCCTTTTTCTGGCGACTGCGAAATTCCCGGGATTTAAAGCCGGGCGTTTGTAAATTACCCTCAGGTAGACGGACCTCGGGTACCGTATTAGGGATTAGCATAAATCGGTGTTTCCCGCACTTATGGCTTGTATCAATATGATTTCACCCAATTCTAATTTGGACAGTTTAAAAATAATTATTTATTACCGGTAAAACCGATTAAGTCAGAAAATAATTAAAATTCTCTATTCTATGAGGTTTTTACATTTATAATGTGTTTCCCCGTATTTAAATGACAATGTTTTCTTGATTGATTTATTTAAATATGTTATATTGTTTTGGTAGTGTGAACATACTGTAATGGTAGCTGACATAGTTAATGCCCAAGAAATACAAAAAATTATAATTAATTAATAAACAATTATTTATTATCAATATCATATTAAGTCATAAAAATGTACAAATTTACACAATGCGGTGTTATCTTAGAGAAAAATAATTATGTCCAGCCTTCTAATCCAACAAATTCATATATTATGAATTTCATACACAAACTGCAGTCCATTTTTATTAATTTTTATCATTGTTAACCAAACCAGTATTTTTTTAATTAATTTATTAATTTTAAAGTTAATTTTTTCAAACCCACCAAATATGCCGGTATCCGAGCAGTAAGTAGCGGTGACCGCGTGACGTCACACAAGCGGCATACGGTCACACGGAATAAATTTATTCAATGGTATCAACTAAACAAGGTGTTTTAATGAGATTGTTTTTTATTCACTTCTAAATAATGATATTTACAGTTAGAGCAAGAAAGTACAGATTAATGCAATCCCCTGCAGTAAGAACTCCCCACATTGTAGGCCGGAGTTCCCTGCACTCGTTTACCCCTCATCTTTGAGGCATGTTTTATTAGAGCGGGCTGCCTCACATGGATCCCTCTGCCTTCCGGAGTCCACGCTCGCAGGGAGAACTCGTGCTTGTGTTCCCCGCAGACTGCCACCCAGCCAGCTGACGACAACACCACATCGGCCACCGCATCCATCCACCCTTCACCCGTTCCCGTGATAGTCTTCTCCCAACATTTCAACTCTGGCCAGTTTGACATGCGTTCGTCATTTCCTCTTGGAACCGCAAAGTAATCCGTTCCGAGCAATTCTGAATAAACTTCGTCAGCGTGCTCCGTTTTGCAAATCGTCACCGGCAAATGGCGGGACGAAAACACAGTAAACTGAAGAGCCTTTTTACATTCAACAAAATCTACTCTGGCGAGTCCGGCGATGAACATCGTCATGCCTTTGTGGAGATGGAAGGTGCGCGGACGTATCACCGCTTTAGGCAGCGTCAACATCAACTCTTCCACTGTGAGAAGCGTTATAATCTGATCGGGATGGACCACTCCGGGAGTGTCGTAGCACCACTTGCTGTCCTTATAGGCGTCAGAATGTTCTGGGATTCCCATGGGCTGGCTGGCTTGCACGAATCCCGATTGCATTGTGTAGGAAAAGGCATCAAAAGCCGGATCGACAACCTTGTCTGGGTTTACAAAGGTTCTTCCGATGTGGCCGATGAGAGTGGCGTATTTAGGGTCGTGGGTGTCTTTGGCCATCATCTGCCTGTGTTTAATTTCCGCTACCCTTTCGGCTCTTTCTGCGTAGAGCCTTCGAGCCCGCACGGTGACGCGCCAGTCCGCCGGACGCAGAATGGGGAACTTCAAGAGATTCAAAGTGGTGCCGGGCCATAGACTGATGGTGGCTCTCTGCATCAGGTCTATGGCCTTTTCTTTGCAGTAATCCGACTGCATGAGAGTGTTGAACAGAGTGCTCTTGCCAACGTTAGTGCATCCGATGAGATAGACGTCTCCCTGGTACTTCCAGATGCTCTGAAGCTGCGTGATGAACTCTTCCACTCCGTAGCCTGTCTTGGCAGAAATGAGAGACACATACTTGATGTTGGCCTTGGAGATGTTACTGTTCTTGATAGAATCGTGAAGACAATGGCGGATATGCGTCAGATAGCCCTTGCTGTCCTCCGGTAACAGATCAACCTAAACAAAAAATACAATATCACATAGATTTCTCAAAAAAGGATTAAGGGCACAGTACTTTCTTATGATATTTAATGTGTTCCATTTGTGCACTAAATAGAAGAAGAGGAATTGTGAATTGTTGGCAGAAAATACAGTTTAGTGGAATTTCTTATTTATGTGTGCACTCTATACCTTATTCCCCACGATCATGACGGGCCTCTTGGTCCCGATGATGTCCATAACATCGGGCCACACAGAGCAAGGGAAGTCCAGCAAGTCCACCATCAGAACAGCCAGCGCCCGCTTGGGCCGGATCTGCATCAGCAGCTGCGTGTAGTCGGCGGGATCCGACGTAACATTAAGAGCCACGTTGTACTTGTCCAGAAAGTGGCAGCGCTGGCAGATTATCTCGTGCAGCTGGTTCTTGGTACGCCCTAGGAAGATCTCGCTGGGGATGTAGCCGGGAATGGATGTGTCCTTGCAGTGCAGTAAGGAGCCACATCCGCCGCATTTTACGCTGCTCACCTCGATGTAAGGGTTTGGAGTTCCGTACTGAGTCTGCATTTTACCCTTCTCGATAGTTTTTTTAAAGTATTCTTCATCGTCTATCTGAGATTTTTCTTCAGAATCAAAACTGGAGTAGCTAGATTGATGGGAATGATTGAGTATGTCTTTGCTTATTTCTGTGTTTGCAACGGTTGAATCGTCGAAATAATCGTAGTCCGTCATCCAATCTTCGGGCGCTTTTCGGATAATGATTGTTCTCGATTTGGGGTTCGGTTGGTAGGGAAAGTTAGAAGCATCTTTGGGTGGAGGTATTTCTTCTGCTTCCGGTGCGTAATTTAATTTTTCCAGTGTTTTTTCGTTGGTGAAGTACTTCAATGAGATGGGTAGCGGTGATGTGCGTTGTTTTATGTCAAATTCTCTCTTTTCTTCGCGTTTGGAGTAGAATAGGGATCTATAGTTTTGTCTTTTGCCATAACTGAGACCCTGGTATTCCAAATATGAATTAAAAATTAATTTATCGTGTATGTGTTCGGTTCTCTTCTCTTGGTTTAGAGTTAGTGTATCTTGGCCTTTATCTTCCCTTGTTTCGGAGAGTTCAGAATGATTTGGGGAAGTCGCATAAACCCTGTGATGTTTTTGATAGTATAACCTCAAAAAAGTTTTTCCTCTTTTGAGCATTTTAAACAATGAATTATGTATACTTCACACAACACTCCCTATATTTATATGTTCAGTATAATTTGCATTCAGATACGCGGGTTCTTTTCTAGAATAATAAAAATATTTTGATATCAATACCAATAATCGCGCGCAAGTGACAGTTTTACATTCCATAGAAAAATAACCCAGATTCATAGATGTATGATGCCTTCCGGCGATATTTGCAACGCTACTAGACGATGGTTAGTTTCAGTTTTACGAGTGTGATATACCCATTAATACAACTAAACATAATTCTTATGGTTTATATACAATTTTGGGTATTAGGGATAACAAACCATGATTTTACTTAGATTATATTTTTCAGTATTGTTATAGCATGATTTTATGGCACTTGACTTATATGGTACTTTTGAATTTATTCATATATCAATCTGGTTTCAAAAATCATTAAGATTGATATGACGGTGCGTCGGGCAGTTGATATTATTCTAGGAATAACGCAAAAAGGGAGGAATAGAAATGCGATCTTAGGTACTTACAAGTAATTTATTTTTATATACGTGGGTTTAGTCTTAAAACTAGAGTAAAACTTAATTCGACAATTCAATAAACTAGATACCGAATTACTTAATTCTACTGTTAAAGTCTTTGTACTTAAAATTAGAGGTTCACTGGTTTAGGTAATTACTTAATTCTACTGTTAAAGTCTTTGTACTTAAAATTAGAGGTTCACTGGCTTAGGCAATGTGTGAGGAATTATCATTAGAGTCAGGCACTTCCCTTTTTGGTGATGACTGTCCAGGGTCCAGTGGCTGCGTTGTATGTAGAGTCCTCGCGTTCGCACTACGTATTCGTGTACCTCCGGATCGGGAGTAGGTGCAACGCGGCGATAATCAGAGGCATGGGCGGTCTCCGATGTTGATCTCCGAAGGGCGAAGATCAGTTACTTCCTTCTGGGATGGAAGCGTAGAATTCCCTCGTCGTCAGAGGACCTGGGCGGCCTCTCCAAGGAGCGAGAATCGGAACCTTCCTGGGCGGAAGGTTTCACTTGGCTGTGTGTCCTGGGCGGACTGCTGCAACCGACTCTCCGTCCTGGGCGGACTCTGGCAATCGACTGTCTCCTAGAGCCCACTGTCCTTCTGTCTACCTGTCTACCTGTAGGTATTATCTTTTAACCCGCATTGTTCAGCGGCCTTTGTTCCGTCGTTCGGCTCAATTCCTTTGAGGTGTTTATTGCCGTCTCATAAAATTCCAACGGAATTGCGGGCTTTCCCAAAATAGCAGTTAAGATTATATTATTTTAGTTACGATTTTTCCTAACAATAGGTTCGGCTAGCCTTTGTACTAAATTTATTTTATGGCCGGTCTAATCTGGGAATTCCTATTATTTAAAATGCACCTTTTAAAGCTAAATATTTCGGTGAATTCGGTCAATTATTTTAGGTGATTACAAAAGGCTATATCAAGTTACAGTTGTTTTAATAAAAGTGGAATAGAATTTTAAAATAGTGTATTTTATTTAATCACTAGCTGACCCGGCCTTGCTTGGTTACAATAATTGATTTGACAGCGAAAGTAACTATCTCCAAATAAAGAAACATTCATTTAAATTGGGGGGGGGGGGAATTATTAGGAATTTAGAAGAAAATGTTTTTAAGTAAGGCTGCTCTCTGACGGGCCGGGGAGGAACGAACATTTCACTCGCTACTGGAGACTGCGTTGCAAACCGTTACCTTACTTTAGCAAACTTGACTTTTCTGTGCAGTGTCTGCAGTAACGAGTGAATCAGTGAAATGTTCATTCCTCACTGGAATGGAGTTTAAAAAAGTGTCTTTTATTTAATCACTATTCAAATACCTCTAGGAACCAGGTATTTTGCTGATTCTTTGCAAGTAATGTAAGTAAGTAACGGCGTGAATGTACCCAATACTTTTACTGGGTACGATAAATACACCTCAACTCTATTGACTACTCATTACACCGTGAACTACATTTTAACCTGCGGTTCCACCTCAAAGATTTACATTAATTTTGGATTTTTAGCAGATGGATAAGAACTTTTTATAATTTCGATAATATTTTAAAGCCCCAAAATCTATAGAACCCTTTTCAGATATAATAATATCAGCTCAATAATAATAATATGCCAAAAGTCAAAGTGACAGAATGTTAACTACAGGTGTCCATCAATGAGAATGGCAGGAACATGCCAAGAGGAAAGGCTGCACGGCCTGTTTCATAGAAAACTTAATTTTTGATTTGAGATCAAAGTACTCACCTAAACCTAATGATCTTTCTTTTCATCAAAAAGTATAGTAAATATCTAGTATGGATTAGAAGTAATTTATTTTTGTTTTACATTATGAAATATAGCCCATTAAAAGAATTGATTTTTCGCGATTTTAGAGGCACCTTTAACAATTATTTGGGGGCTAACGGTGATTTAAAAAAAAAGTTCTACCCTGTCTACTCTAAAAATATAATCAAATATAAAATTTAAAAAAATAAAAATATATTAAAATAAGCGTTATAGTGTACATTAAACTAAATTAAATTAAAAACATAATAATAAAGTACATAATTTAAAATATCGACCCGAAAAAACCTTTTTTTTTTAATGTTTTGTTTTTATATTTTTACTAGCTGATGCGTACCCGGCCTTGCTCGGGTACAATAATTGATTTAACAGCGAAAGGTAACTCCAAATAAAGAAACATTCATTTGAGTATTTTATTTCATTCCAAACGTTTATTTTTTCAAAATATACCTAAATCAAAAAGTTCTTAAGTAGGTACCTAGTCGTGTTTTCCATTTTGAAAATATTCTACCCAAAAAAACCTTCTTTTGAATATCCAATCTGTGGCTAACCAGAGTGTTGTATATATGGGCTAAACTAAATAAAACATGGCGGGTTCAATGTTTTTCATACTAATTTTAAAATGTTATATTTATTTTTAACATTTTAAAAATAATTTTTAAAAGAAAGGAACTTGTATATTAATTTATACAATCAGGTACAGGCAAATCATTTCAAAGAGATTCTTGCCTATTTAGTGGTGCACACCGAGTGGTCCAAAATTGGTTCAAAGTAGTTTGGAACACATCCGTCCGCAGTCCCCCTTACCCCGCAGAAGTTCTACAATACAGTACACCACTACATAAGCAAGGAGGTAAGGCTCTCGATTACGAATCCAAAGATCGCAGGTTCAAATCCCGGCGAGCGCAAGTAAATTTAATTTAATTAATGTGTGATGTTTCACAATTAATTCATTAAAAATAATTAATATACAGTATATTTGAGGACGTTCCAGAGTGGAAGATACTCTCAGTATTGCCCTGGTGAAACATTGCTTGAAATGGATTTTAGCCGTATTTGGTGGCCAGATCTGTATAGCCAGGTATTTTCCCACCTTCCTCTTCCGCTCCTCACTACCTTCAGCCTTACAACATTCCCCAATTGAGGATGCCATAGTCTACTGGATCCAGACGGTTGGAAGCAGTTGGGACTCTTGTGCGGTATTCACATAAAAAGAGTGTCTTTAAAATGATCCTACTGTAGTTTTTAACAAAAAATTACATTTAAATGCACAATTAAACACTATCTATTATCTAGTATTGCTTCATAATATTGCATTGCATCCATTTTGTTTATGGGGCATATAAATGGTTCAGTTCTCAAATGAGACCTAAAGATATTTCCCCAAATCCATGTATCAAGTACAAGAAAAAAGAAGTTAGTAACCTGGAACTCGTTCAGTTCTCAAATGAGACCTAAAGATATTTCCCCAAATCCATGTATCAAGTACAAGAAAAAAGAAGTTAGTAACCTGGAACTCGTCTATCTATTTTTATAAGAATGGATATGGTTCCATTTTGAAGTGAAATAAATATCACATTTTAGGCAATCAAGTTCATATAACCGCACTTCTAAGGGATCGCCTTCATTGGCTCCGATGCCCTGAAAGAATAGAGTTCAAGATCTGCTTACTGACCTTCAAAGCATTGCAGGAAATGCATTTATATCTGAACTATTCATCCGACAGGACTTAAGTGATAGACAGCTTACTCTGAGGTCAGCAGATCTAGGTGCTTCTAATCGTCTAATAAATCTTTCAAGGTAAAATCGAGCCGTCTGCTATGATCGCTCTTTTCGTGTAAATGGCCCGCTCATTTGGAATAAACTTCCCCCAGCTCTTACTAATATCCAAAAATTGACTGAATTTAAACAGGCTTTAAAAACAAAATTATTTAAAAAATCCTACACTTGAAAAATTTTAACTTCTCTTCAATTTATTGTAAAAAGCCATTTTCTCAAGCCTCCAGTAGTTGTTTGGTTTCCTCCATATTTTTAAATTTTTTTATGTAAAGTCAGTTATTGCTGAACATGACCCGACTCCTGTCTTAAAATGTAACTATTTTTGCAATATTATTTTTGTATCGCTCTGTATATTTTGTAATTTTATTAGATGAATACCTAAGGAGTACTGTAGGAGTAATATTAAGAATAAGCAAGAATGTATGTAATATGTTAAGAATGTATAAATAGAATATGAAAGGAGCACTGTAGGAATACCACTGAATGAGTTAGTTAATCATTATTTATAGTAAAGTGCACTCGAAGTGAAATAACACAAAACTGGGCTATATAAATGCTTTGTTATTATTATTATCGGTGGAGTAGACTATATAATAATAATGATCGTTTGGACGGCACTCATCACTTTTTTAGGAGTCGTGTACGGTTACCACTTACCACTATCCTAAACACTGCCCTCGTGTGAACTGTAAACAGGCTATTCATCGAGAAAGCAGCAAGGACACAGCATAAAACATAGAGTCGGGGGTAGAAATAGAAAAAAATATTTTAAATTTTTTTAATCAATTTTCTATTTTTAACGATTGAAATCTAATATACAAACAAACTAATCAGCACAAAGTACAATCACTACTGTTTGTAGGTGGAAAAAAAAAAAAAACAAAATCTGTGCTTTTAAAAATAAAAACACCTAGGAATATACCGCCCCTGACATAAACTATATTAACAGGCACAATATAAACATAAGAAAATAAATTATAACAAAATAAAGTTCATTCGATTATGTAGGTATAGTTTATTAAGTTAACGAACTTGAACTGTTGTGTCTCATGTGGGGAAGACAAATATTATTTCAGATTTTAATATCATTGTTACTTTCCGCAACAAAGAAAGTCACAAATGCATATATGGTTGTACTGGGATCATATAAATGTGCCAATATTTGGAAGATAAAAAACTTCATCATTTGTAAATAAAAAATCTGTATGAAGGAAGAATCTCTAAGTAATAAGTAGAATACACATATTGATTTAAATTGCACTCGTGTTATTTGGTTTTAAAGAAATGTCTAAATATAAGTACTGTAATATATTGGTGTACAACCATTTTATCGAGTCTATGAAAAATAAATAAACAAAGTACGTATTGTGTACTTGCTTTACATAATATTATGCATTGAAAGTAGGTACTATTAAATAGGGGAAATAGTATAAAAATTATCTATGTTCTATTTTTACATTATTCAGGTATGGAAAATGTACCTACCGTAATAATAATACTCTTTTTCAAATTGGCAACACTATTCTATCTTATTAAATAATGTGTGATGCTCCGTCTTACGTGAGCGAAGGAAGATGCGACGACGATGACGACGCGGTGCAGTGCGGGACTTCAGCCGTTCAGCGACGTGATCAGTTGATTTAATATTTTCGCACATAGTGGAAACTATCAAATCAAACGCAACGTCGTTTGGTATTTTTCAACACGGCTGAAATAGAAAATTTTATCTGTGCTGTACAAGAACGGCCTGTACTGTGGGACAAAGAGACAAACGATATCACAGTCGTCTGTTAAAGCATCGATTTTCTTTAAATTGCTGTCGCGCAACTCCGCCTACGTAAGACGCAGGGTTATAAATCTAAAATTACAAATATTTTCATAGAATACTCTAGATCCTAGACAGATAATACATCCACCTTCTGACATTGAATGGCAACATGCTACACTAGCACCCTCTAGCGGCAGAAGTTTCATACATTTTAATAGAGACATATTCTTAATAAATATTAGGTAAACTTCTTCTTCATGTCGTCCCAAAGCAACAGTGGGATAATAATAATTAACAACAGTCGTGTTTGTTTGTTTTGTATACACAACTACAGTTTTATTCCGAGCTTGATGAAATTTTGCACAGTTAATGTTCATAATAAGAGGGTTTGGGTAACACATCACAATCTCAAAACTTTACTCCAAATAATTCATAACCCCACTTCGGCTAGTCTAACATAAAACTAGTCTTAACATTATTTACAGATAATATGTATTCTAATATAATTTTATTAATTTATTTACAGACAATTTTTATGACATAAGTAATATTTTATTACATAAAATGATGTGTAGGTACTGTAGTGTATCGTGAACACCTCACTAGGAGAACCTGTACTGAGGTATTCACGTATTTATGAATTAATATTATATTATAATACTATAATCATCAATATTTTCTTTAATTTTTTTATGAATTACTATTTGCGGCAAATAATTGAATTTATATATGTACTGAGTTATTTATTTTACGTAAATATTTAAATGTCCTCATTAAAGCATATATATATAAATAAAAATTAAACGTGAAGTCTAAAAATAAGAAAATAATTTGACACAGGAATTTCCTAGTGTGACAGACAAATATAAATCCCTTATGAATTGTTTTATAAAAATAAATAAAAAAGATTAACATTTCACACAATTTATTAAGTAAGTATTTTATTCCCTTTCTAAACCACCGAGTGCGAGCGGCGAGGATTATAACTGTTAGTACAAACCTAATAGCCTCTTTAATATTTTTTCATGTACAATCAAAGAAGCAGTAAAGTCATATAATATGTATGTTACTAACGGCCGTTCTTCCCAACCCTACTGAGCAACGGCTGAGCCGAAATTTTCCCTCAACACTGTTCAAATGCACAAATACGCTCTTCCCAGCGAAATTGTCGATTAAATTTACAATCAATTTAGGATATCGATTTTTGTGGATTAAGTTCCGCTCAATAGAGGACTAGTTATAAAAAGTGTCAACAGGGTGAACAAATGTCACCGAAACTTCAAATGTCATTATTGGTTAGCAATGTATTTAACAAGATTCAAATATTGAACGAAAGATATTTATTTCCGTTTACAAATGTCAAAACCTGTTTTTTGCATGTTTTAAATAAAACTGAAGAGAACTTAACTTATTGTACTTATTATAAGTAAAGTTTTGTCTTGTTTTTTCACAGACGAGAAACGTCAAATGTATGAAATGAACAATGTGCTTTCGCAGCATTACCAAAAGTCCAGCTAACACTTTATTTTCAACATATTTTTAACGCATACGTTTGTGAAGTATAAAATGTTGGTTTATGTATTAGTTTTTAAAACAAATGATATGTATTCATAATAAATATAATGTTAACTCATCTATGTTAATTTTACATTGAAAGTTTTTACTTTGATGACATTTTATTGTGTTAAAAGCGGGCAGACGCTATTTTATTGTGTATGAAAGTGGGGGGGGACTATTTTACTGTCTATGAAAGTGGACGGGCACCTTCATAGACAATTTAGGATGTTCAACGATAAAAAAATGCTCGGAAACAGGCAAGCAGAGCATTGCTCAACAAAACACTTTGGTGCCTAAGATTGATCATTCGAAAAGTTAGGAAGAACGGCCGTTCACATTTAAGTTATAAATTATCGATTTCTATAATTTATTAAGATGTATGAAAAGCCCAATTCATACAACTCAGGCCACTAGAGGGCGCTAGTGTAACATGTTGCCATCTCAATGTATGGTAGATGTCAGATAATAGTTTTTCAAAAGTTTGTTATTTTAGAAGAGATCTGATATTAATGATTGTATTCTATCATGAGAGAACACTTGTTGCTAAGATAAAACTATTGAGCTATTATTTATTTTATTATCAAATACAAATATGTATTTATGAGTGTGAACTTTAGAAAATCACAATAAGTGGATCGGATTCTGCTAACATTACCAGTCTACCACATAAGGGCATAATGATAAACTCGTTATTTTTTAATTGAGAAAGGGTCAAACAATTTGTATACATATTCTATGGGGCATGTAAATTACTAAAATACATGGAATTGTTTAAAGAGCGTACAAATTATTATATTTGTCAATGTATTAGTACGATATATATTCATAATAGAAGGAAAAAATCAGTCAGTGCTTTCAAAGATCACTTGCTGAAAGTAAGTTAAACAACTTAAATATTGTAACAGAAATATAGAACTTATAAAATATTAATAACGAAATAATATAAACATATTTATATTCTGTAATATCACATTTTAAGCTTATTTATTTGTGAATGTTTGCGTAGAATACTAACATTGTGTTCAGATAGGAAAATAAAAACTTTTAACAGATAGATTTTAACACTTAAAAAAAAAACATTTTATTATGTTGCGGTACTCGTGCATGTACGTGATAGGTCTAAATCTAACAAAGAACTGTTCGGAACTTTCAATAACTGTCCCACTTCTGTATAAGAAAAAGGAGTCTTTTATAAATATTCTCCAGTCCTAAAAATTATAAATATTTAAAATAAATACCAACTCTTCTTGTGCCACCAATCTTCTAATAAATGTAACATCAATAAGAAGAGGGGAATAAAACAGCAACTGTAAACATCATATCATCTGTAAGCTTAATTTTCAAAATTTTCTAATAAAACTGTGTTCATCTGAAGCGACCTGCAAGGTAAGTATATTTTTCTGTATCTGTTTGTACATAATTAAATAGAGAATAGGAAGTAATATTTGTACAACGCCCTTGAGGTGGTTTTTCACAAAAATGGTGCTATACAAATCATTCAATTATTATTATTATTATTATGTCCAACGAAAGAAGAAACAAAACTTACAGACTTGGCACAAAATTACCATTGTTGTAATTGTGATAACTTGATTTATCAATGGTGAATGGTGTATTTATGTCTCAAAGTTCAGTGAAAACTCATTTAAAAAACCAGCATGGATTATTGGTCGATTGATTGATCCAGTGAAACTCGTTTAAGAAGTTACCACTTTAAGAAGTAGGCTTTTTTCAGGCCTTTGGAAAACTTCTTAAGAGAGTTTCACTGTATATAAAATAACATAGTCAACTATGGGTGGATTCACAATACATATACTTCAGAATCCATTAGCAAATCTCTCGGCGTTTGTGAAAAAATTTACATATGTAATATTATTATCAAACAACCAATTACATAATACTATTTTCAATTCAATCATCCGGAAGTCTTATTTAAAGGCAAATTTGTTACCATGCCTAAAGTAGTAATTTTTTAAAATGCGATTAAAAACATTGACGGAATGAAAAAAATATTGCCAGTAGATCGAAGATATTAAAAAATATTTTTGGAAGCTTTATTACCTACTTTATCATAAATTAAGTCTGATAGTACTAATGTTGAGTTTCTGCAGCTCAAATTAAGTATTGAAAATAAATAGTATGTGATGTAAAAATAATACAAATTTTATAATTTATTATAATTATAACACTAGATTTTATATAATTTTTCAAAAAAATCTGTCACATGACATCTTCGGGTCACTAAAGTTAGTGTTTTAATTTGAATAGACATGAATATTCACAAAAAAATTGAATAATTCCTTATTACTATATTTATTTTTGACCCGGTGAAACTCTCTTTCTTCTTCCGAAAACGGTTAATAACTCTTTATTACGCTTTCGGAGGCTATCAGTTTTAATATTAGATGGGTTTTTCACTGCATTCATGGAAGAATTGCCCCTCCACTGCCTGAAACTGGGAATGTTTGCAAATTCGTTCTTACCCACCAACTGGCCATTGTGTTTTGAACCATCTTTGACCATTTTATAAAAAAAGGAAAAATCGTTTTCCGCACTGGCGACACTGCGTTTTGAAACGGAATGATTTGAAAGAGTATTCTCAATGTTGTCAGTTGTTAAATTATATTCCTTAACATTTATGTGAGAATCAAGTTTGTATTCTTTTGTTGGTATCCTTTGCATTCTACGCCATTTGGAATTCGGTATGGCCGGGTTGGTAGAAAAGACACTGTTAGAATCGAGGAGGCTAGCATTTTCCATATATCTTTTTTCTACTATTGCGTTGTTGAGTTTACTCGGGAAAATGTCTTTAGCGTCTTTCTGCACTCCTTTGTGTGGTTTTGTCTCAAAGGGAAATCCTTCACTCTGAAAAGAAAGGAAATGTTGAGTTGAGAAACCGATACCTGCATTACGAAAGAATTTGAAATACACAGAGGCACTGGAGGAGGCAGGTTCTTTAAGGAATCAATGGGAAAAAAAGTAAAGAAAGAGTATTCTCACCATAAGATAATGAGGAAGGGAGTCTGCCTTCAGCCGAAGCAGGGTGGTGTCCAGGACCGCGCAGTCCACCTGCAGGAGAGTCACGTATTCCTCCGACATTGATTCTAAAGGAAGGAATAAAGATATGCACATCAAATATCATTCAGTATTTCACAGAACTTAAAATACACCTTGTATTCTTAAGGAGACACTCTGCATAGCCCCCAGAACTACTCACATTGTTCTATCTCCCATGTTTATCTGACTATCCGTGTCTAGTGACTCACCGTTGTAGTGCGGATGCGGCAGCAGCAGGGCCACCTTGGGCGGGTGCGTGAGGTTGTTGGTGACGGGGGGCAGCAGCAGCCGACTGCCGCCTAGCGCCACCAGGTAGTACGTGTCGGGACGGCGCACTGAGGGCTGCAAGGCCGCGTGCTGTCTCCGCTGCTCCAAGAACTTGGGACTTTCTGGAATTATCAAACAATCAGTGATTCAAAGTCGCAAATTTAATACCGGAAAAAAGTAAAACCATAGTTAAATTACCGTTGGATGTTGTTGCCTCCTTTTCCGACTGAACGGCTGCTACAGGGGGATCTTGTGAACTGGATAATTTCTTTATCGGCTTCTCGGTTATATTCTCAGGTTCTGTAAATAATATTACATTAAATTGGGTGGGTGTCGGAGTCGATGGACTGCCAAACAACTCTGTATTAGCGCTAGATGGCATGTACCTGTGTGGTCCACGGGGCCAGCGGGGACTGGAAGGCCCTCTATGGAAGGGCCCTGCAGTGACAGGTTGGCGTAGGCCGCCTCCCCGTTTAGCCAGCGCTGCAGCTCCCCCGCCAGGCGAGCACTCTCGCTACTGTTGACAGCGCTCGCTGGCGGACACACCGGGAGGGTGATGTTGCCAGAGTATTCACCACCTGGGAACATATACATGACATCAGTCAGGGGGTGGTGGAAATAGTGCTACAGAGAGGTAAGGTTTCCAAAGGCCTTACTGGTGTCATCGTACGAAGTGTCCTCTCCTCCATCGTCTTGCGGGTTCCCGGGAGACCAGAGGAGGGCGCGGGTGTGGCGAGGGGCGGGGGCCAAGCGAGTGTGCAGGCCCGCTGTCTCTCCTCGTAACCAGTAGGTCCTGGAATATTATACATTTCATTATAATATAATACAGATGGGCGGTCACATTATTTAACTTATTTGACAACTAAAGGTTAAAAAAACATTTAGAGCCGGGTCTACGCTTCGACGCATTTTAAAATACAATAAACAGCTGAAAGTAATCCCGTAGAGACCAATTTTTTTTAAATTTTAACTTTGACTCGATTTACTCAAATACAAAACCAAAAAAATTTATACCACAACTTCGTCTCCAAATGTGATGATTCACCAGTTTCCCGCTTGTTCCACGAGTTTCCGGACACCATGTATAGGTGTATAAATTTTTGAAACTCACCCAAATCCTCCGATATTCAATGAAACCATGAACATCATGGCAAACAATAAGGCCACATTCTTCTTGTGCAAAGTCCCTCCAAGCAGTCCTGCAGCAGCCTTAATCATGGGCGCCGCATACTTGACGGAATTGTTGTGGCCGCCATTGGCATTGACGCAGTCGCCACTTGCGCTGTTGGCGATGTTGTTGGCGGGGGGAAGCAGACGCGAGCGCAGCGCCGCGTTCTCTTTGCGCAGACGGTTGATCTCCGCCTCGGCTATGGCGAGACGTCCCTCCAGGGCTGTGACGTATTCTTTCTTCTTTTTGCGTGAGAGGCACGCAGATTCCCTATGGAAAATATTTAACAATGAATGGTTAGTTAGATAGATTATTAACACTACGAATCGGTTAGATTACATAGATATAGTTACCTATTCTTAATCATTCTCTGCTGCTTCTTCAGCGCCTTGATAGCCATGTCGGGTGTGAGTCTGCCTAGATTTGGATAGCCAGTTCCCTCATCCTCATCCTGGAGGCTTTGGGCAGCTATGGGCTGCAGCATTTCACGTTTCTTCAGGACTATCGGTGAGGGAATAACCTGAGGAATTGAGAACCGGAATGGTTTTATCTATTCTGTAAAACATGGAAACCTCGACGCTAACCCAAATCCAGGCATCCACGCGAATTGTGGATCTATAGCAGTGGCGGTGCGTGCAATAAGGCGGGGGAAGAGGCTGTGCGTTCCCAAAAAAACACATATCCATAATTCCAAAATACAGTATAAGCCTTCAGAGGAACGGCTGCGCTACCTGTTTCAAACAATACTTAATTTTGGATTTAAGACCAATATACCCCCTTCCAAACTAAATAACGTAAATAGGTCTTAATTTTAGATTTTTATTTTCTTTTTTTTTACTGTTTAGTCTTTACACTAACCCAAATCAAGCAACGTCTTCCGCTTACTGTGATGGTGGTAGGAGATTTTCAAATATTGTCAGGTTATTCGTCACCAGGGAATATTTGTCTTTCTTTTTAAAAAAAAAGATCATTTTTAATTCATAGTTAAGTCCATCATCGTACTTATTTTAACACTTTTTTTATATTTTCATAGTAAACGGGCAAGTCTTTTTTTTTAAATCACCATTATCCCCCTTAAGTTGCCTCTTAACTTAAGTTGCCTCTGAAATCTCGAAAATTCCTTTTCTTTAATGGCCTTTATTTTGTAAGTTCAAAAAAAAATCAAAAAATACTTCTAATCCGTACTAGATATTTGCTTTGATAAAAAAAATACTTCTAATCCGTACTAGATATTTGCTTTGATAAAAAAAATACTTCTAATCCGTACTAGATATTTGCTTTGATAAAAAAAATACTTCTAATCCGTACTAGATATTTGCTTTGATAAAAAAATACTTCTAATCCGTACTAGATATTTGCTTTGATAAAAAAAATACTTCTAATCCGTACTAGATATTTGCTTTGATAAAAAAAATACTTCTAATCCGTACTAGATATTTGCTTTGATAAAAAAAATACTTCTAATCCGTACTAGATATTTGCTTTGATAAAAAAAATACTTCTAATCCGTACTAGATATTTGCTTTGATAAAAAAAATACTTCTAATCCGTACTAGATATTTGCTTTGATAAAAAAAAGATCATTAGGTTTAGGTGAGTATTTTGGCCTTAAATCCAAAATTAAGTTTTGTATGAAACAGGCCACACAGCCGTTCCTCTTAAAGTAATTTCAATTTATATATGTTGGTTGTCTTTTTAATGAACTAATCATGCCAGTGCGACGCGGCCAGCCACTCATGGAGTTCCTCTCGCCGAGCTACCGACGCAGTATAATAATGCACTAGTGAGAGGCAGGCATAGGGCCCGCCTCAGAGAGTCTCTGATTTAATATAAGTGGAGGGGGGTGGGGAAGTTACATAGAATCAAAATGAACGGTCGCCGCCTCAAACAGCCAACACTTCCGAAGTAGCACCGATCTTTTCCGATTACCTCTAGTGACAAAGTTTGTTTGGTTTTGTGATGTACGTATGCGGAGCGGCAGTACGGAGTGCGGCTATTTGAAATTTAGTACAGCGAATTTGTAGTTGACATACGATCTTGTTTTTGTGTGTTGAGTATTTAACTTGTTCTTTCAGATGAAGGCTCTATCTTCAACTCCTCCTTTATGGTGCATCCCATATCCTGAGAGACAATAGGACATTTAATAAACATAACGATTGGTTGTTTTTGTGTGTTGAATATTTAATTTGTTCTTGTTTTTGTGTGTTGAATATTTAACTTGTTCATGTTTTTGTATGTTGAATATTTAACTTGTTCATGTTTTTGTTTGTTGAATATTTAACTTGTTCATGTTTTTGTTTGTTGAATATTTAACTTGTTCATGTTTTTGTGTGTTGAATATTTAACTTGTTCATGTTTTTGTGTGTTGAATATTTACCTTGTTCATGTTTAATGCACATTATTATTATATTTCGAAATGGGTAATAGTTTTCGAAAGAATTTTATTGGAATGAGACGGAGTGCATATCACGTGATTCGCTAGGCTGTACCCAGTGGCGATAAATGTGTTTGTTTTATTTTTATAAAAAAAAATATCTCAAAACAACATCTAGATTTTTTACTCCAAATACGTCGCGCATCGCTGGTTAAAATCTGTCAGGTGCGTGCTGATATACCCTGTATACATCATATATTTGTGCCTCCCACTTTTCAATCCCACAAACCGCCACTGACCTTTAGGAGTATCCCCAAAATACTCAAGGCAACTCCAACCGTCTGAAGAATTTTTGCTTAACTGCGGTTCCAGTTCTCTCGGTTAACAGATTAACAAAAGAAATACTCAATATTATCTAGAGTATTGACTTTAAACATTATTAGTGAGTTATTTGTCGCATAATAATGCTATTAAATTAACCGAATTTGTGATGTTTGTAAAGTATCTATGCTAAAAGCCTGAAATGTCAGAAAAAAGTGATTTAAATTCTAAACATTATAATAAACTACAAGTGTGAAGTAAGTAATAATAAACTACACATGTTTAGTATGTGTGATGCACCTATAATTTTGAATAATACTGTGATGATTAAACCACTCCTTTAAAAATGTATTATCATTGACATGAGAATCGGAATGGCAGTCAAGCAAAATGTCTTTAACCCTTAGGGACATGTCCTATCCTTAAAAAGAACCGAGATTGGGCCCCAGGTCGCATGATGGGAGATGACAAGATTATCCAACTGATAATCTAACAGAAGACATGGTTTAATAATGTATGTGACTGGTACAAGTGCAATTCCGCTGACTTGTCCCGGGGCAGTCTGAACATTACTCTGACAATCTGAATAGCCGAGTACTTCCCTCTTCCCAATTTGGGAATGCTATATTCCTACTGGCTACGAACAGTCGGGACTCTAGTGCGGTAGTTACCTGCATGGCGGGCGCGGTGTTGGCGGTGTTGACCACGGGCAGGATGGTGATGGCAGAGTCCGCGAGGCGCGCGGGGGCCTTCCCGGGGCCCTGCGTCACGATGGTGGTCTTCACCAGCTGCCCCGTGCTGGACATCTACATACAGATACAGTTAGTGCTGCTTACCGCAAGTTATTGGGAACATAACCAACCACCATGCCATTTCCCACACTTCGCATCTTGCGCACATCACATTCATACATACTCTTCTGTTGTTCCGACTCTTGACATGGCCCGACTCCAGTAGTTGATTCGCTCGGTAGTGCCATAACTTCTTCGGATATCCACGACTTCTCCCATTCACTCCTTTCTCAAACAATCAAAGCATCCCTTTCTTGATTACGCTTACATCAGCTTTGCATTTTTTCCGGATCTCCCCATTTGTATTCTATTACATGCGTTTTTATCACACATAGGTCTCAGGAATCTCATTTCTACAGCAAATAGTCTACTTTCTTCCTTCCTCTGCTAGTTTCACACATCAGGGTTGGTATCAGCTCTCCATTGTGGACTGCTGGCCTCACTTTTTGGGACAAATTTTTATTATCAACTACCGCATTCAGAACTCTATTTATGGTGTTTCTGACATTCACCCTTCTTCCAATATCCTTATCAGTCTTTCCGTTGCTCGTGAACATCCTTCCCGAATACACAAGCTCATCCACTTGCTCCGAGTGTTCATCATTCACAACTACAATTGCACCGTGCACTGTGCCATAAACTGTATTTACATATTCTAGTCTAGTATTGGAAACAAACTGGATATAAAAGAATTTGTTTAAATTACAATAAGTGTTTGGATGTAAGAAAAGAGTTTTAGTCAGTCAGTCGGAGAATGAGGTGTTGTACTAATAGTAGGACATGGTGGTGACATTGCAGAAATCTGCTTTTCCAATTGGATAGATAATTTACTGTGACAATTTTGGCCAAAGCTCTTGTTTCAATTTTGCAGGAGTTTCATAGAACAAAAACGTTATGTCAAAGGATGATTCCCCGATTTATTACATTTAATCACTCCAAGGTGAGGTGCATAATATGTACAGTTCGAATAAAAATTACCTTTTTAGATAGTGCCGCAAAATCCTGAGCACTCAACAATATCGTCTTCTTATTCTCTCCATTCTGAACGGGCAGACTCGGTTGCTTCGAATATGGCTTAGGTTGAATCTTCAACTTTTTCACAAACCCTCCGTTCTGCAGCCGAACGCTGGGCAGGACGGACACCTTCACGCCGTTGGCCTGCTCCATCCTGAAGTGTGCAGGCGGCGAGGCAGGGGGGCTGAGCGCGGAGGGGGGGGAGATAGGCGGCGTCTCGGGCAGAATCTTGCCAGCCACGTCTGTCAGGAAGAGGCGTCCGTTCCTGATGGTGCCGTTGGTCAGCTTCAGCAGCTGGTTACGCTCCACACTGGAGGCGTCGGAGTCGCGAATGGTGCTGCTCTCGCGCTCCAGTTTAAACTGCGGCAGGCCGGAGTATACGCGCACACCTGTTGGGTACAAAGAGGACCCCTTATTAACCCTTGGAAAGCCCGGATTTTCGGCCGAGAAATCACTAAAAATCGGAGCGTTTTCCATGTTTGCCTCACCGTGCGTGCGCCAGCTGAGGGAAATTAATAATTACAGGCTTGTTTTTTTGCAAAATTATGTTTTTGTAAATGATGCCGTCTAACCACACAATATGTTTATTTATTTATTTTTTATTTTTTTTTTATTTAATATAATAATTTTTTTTTCAGAGTATATAAAAATAAGAAATGATTCATATAGTGTAACAAAAAATATAATATAGCTATTCCTCACCATAAAGAAACAAGGTTCTTGTGTTTGGTGGTGATTATCGCTTAATTAATCAAATCATAACTTAAAATATTGTTGTACAATAGCAGGAAAATATGAATTTGTCGTGTAAATTTTGTAATTTATCACCAGTAGTATTAAAGAATAGTATTAAAGAAAATGAAAAGAAAGTAGAAGAAAAGAAGAGAAGATAATAATAAAAGACAAAAAAATCTAATAATAATAAAAATTAATTTTTTAAATTGTTAGAGTAGTTTGAGGTAATTTTTTAATCTATGTTGAAATTCATGGATATTTTCTATAATTTTTAGATCAGATGGCAGATTGTTAAAATAAGTTATTCCTAGATATAGGTATGTGTTTTACGTATGCTTAGTATTGAATGGCGGGATTTTAATGTTTTGCTGATACCTTGCGGATATATTAAATTTTAATTTATTTAACGTTTTTTCTTTAAAGATTTGAATAATTGCATATTTTTTTATAAATTTTATCTACTGTATGTACATTGAATATTGTAAAAAGCTTTTCAGTGGAAAATGATGATGGTTTTTTTTAAATTACCTTTATTATCAATCTTTGAATTATTTTAATTGGACTTAAAATATTATCATATGTTCCCCCCCAGCCAATAATTCCATATTGTAAAATAGACTGAACAATTGCATAGTACACTCTTTTTAGGTTTTCTAGTCTAAGAATATTTTTTAGTCTTATAAATATATATATACATTTTCTAATTCGTTTAACAAGTTCACAAATATGTGTTTTCCATTTAAAATGCTGGTCTATATATACACCAAGGTATTTAATTTTGGAAGTTGGACTAAGTATTGAACATGCTTGATTACAATTGATTCTGTTGCAGTTACTTTGTTGTATTATAATTTTTATTTCTGGTTTTGATTTAAATTTATTGATAGAGAAAGGAATAAATTTTGTTTTTCCAGTGTTAAGGGAGAGTAGATTATTATCGAACCAATTTTTTAATATATTAATATCAGTATTTGCTAGCTTGTTAATAGAATTCCAGTCAGTACCTTCAATTATTATGACAGTGTCGTCAGCATAAGATATTATTTTTCCGTTTAGCTTTTGCATGAATATGTCATTTACATAGATGATAAAAAGTAGAGGTCCCAGTACTGTACCTTGAGGTATGCCAAAATTACTTGTTTTTTTTATGACTAAGTACCTCGTTTATTTTTACCACTTGAGGACGTTTGAAAAGATAGCTTTTTATCCATTCCAGAGCTGTACTATTTATTCCAATGTTGCTTAATTTAATTATAAGTTTGTTTGAGATCTATAAAAATTCCAAGGCATTTTAGTGATTTATCTAATGAAGTGTGAATAAGGCTAGTTAATTTTGAAATTGCATCCTGTGTGCTTCTACTTTCCATAAAGCCGAATTGATTTTCGTGAATTATGCTATTACATTTTATAAACTGGTTAAATCTTTTTTTTACAAGTTTTTCAAAAATTTTTGCAATATTTGAGATTACTGAAATGGGACGGTAATTATTAACATCTTCGGGATTACCAGACTTAAATATTGGAGTTATGGTAGTTTGTTTGTAATTACATGGAAATACTCCGCATTGGAAACTTGTGTTGATTATATGCATTAACGGTTTAGAAATTTTGTTTTTAATATTTTTTAAAATGTTAATTGTAATTCTATCAAAACCTGGGGCAGAGCCTCCTTTCATGCCGTTTATAATAGTTACTATTTCGTCCTCTGTGGTGAGTTGAAATGTTGACATTTTATTTTTAACATCAACATTACAGTCTGGAATTGTTATATTTGGATCTTTGTGTATGAGATTGGCAAGATTTTCTCCTATATTTGAAAAGAATTCGTTAAATATATTTGCAGCTTTTAAAGGGTTCTCTTTGCAACATGTTTTCGAATTATCATGAATAATAGAGCTGATTTCATTGTTTTTATACTTTTTTTGTCCATTATCTCATTTATAATCGTCCATACTCCTTTGTCATTTTCAACCTGTATCAACTTCTGTTTATAATAGCTTTCTTTTGTATGTTTTATGATATATGAGAGTTTATTTTTATATGCTTTTAAATGTTTCTGTAAATGTTCATTATTTGGTTGTTGATTAGTTAATCTATAAAGAGCTTGCTTATGACGTACGGATACTATTAAACCGTGAGTTATCCATGGTTTTATAGGTTTGAAGTTATGTAGTTTGGATTTGGATATGACATTATTTGTTGAGTCATTTATGAATTTAGATATTTTTTCTTCAAACATTTTACAACAAACATTGACATCATTACATTGATATAAATCAAGCCAATTTTCTACTTCTAATTTACATTTTAACGTATCCATGTTGAGTACTTTTTTTGAAACATTTTCTTGTTTAAATGGTGGAAAAGTTGGATTACAGAATTTATAATTGAATATACATGAATAATGATCAGTGATAGTTGTATGAATGACAGCGGATATAATATTTTGGATATCAGAAATATTTGTAAATATATGATCTAAACATGAAGGTAGTTGACCTCGAACGTTTCTAGTATATGAATTTATGCACGGTAAATAATTAAGTTCCGCTAACATGTTTAGATAATTATCTTTATCCTTACTAGAGTATTCTTTTGCAATATTTAAGTTCATATCTCCAACAATAATATTATTTTTATTTCTAAAATTTAATAATATATTTTTTAATTCATTTATAAATTGTGATATTGCTGATGCATGAGTGCGATAAACGGCAATAATATTATAATATTTATTTTGGTCTTTAAACTCAATATTTAATAGGTTTACATTATGAAAATTATGTATCTCTTTAATGTTGAGTACATTATAGCGGTTAGATATGAATATTGCAATACCACTATTTTTGTTTAACTTTGTTGTTGTTGTATAGAAAGAGAATCCCGGAAGATTATAATTCAGTTCACCGGCGGAATGTGTTTCTGTTAACACTATAACGTCCGGAAAATAATTTAATGTTTTTAAAGATATTATTAATTCATCTAAGTTCTTTTCGATACTTCTTATATTAGTATGAAATAAGGTAAATCCTTTATCAGAGCAAATTAGATTTAAATCTCTTATGGAGTGGGATAATCTTTCTTCTATAAATGTTTTTTTATCTAAAGCATTACATATAAAATCAGTCATTTTGAAGTTAGTATGAGGAAATATAATTTACCATATTTATTCATAGTCGATGCGCTCTCTAGCAATTTGAAGCATTTTTTGCCGGTACAGACATTTTATACTGTCAACCCGGTGTTCAGTGGAATAGTTCAAATTAAATCTTTTATTTTGCACACAGCAATTGTTGCAAATTGGGTTTATTTCTCTGTTTTCGCATTTCGAGAGTATATTTTCCTTAGTACAATGGGGGCAAATGGGTGGCTGCGTCCTGTCGAGACATCTTTGGGCTGTATGGCCGAACTTAAGGCAGTGATAGCATTGTGTGAGTGGGTTACAATCTTCGGCGTACACTCGTTGGAATTTTATATTTATTTTTTTTTTGTCTAATAATATTCTTCTTACTTTTCCGGTTGTTTGTATGATGTAGTTTGTGGTATCGTTTTCATTACCTTCATTATATTTGTTTTTTAACTCTTCAATGAGTTTAATATTATTTTTGTCTTCTTGATTTAATTCTTGATTTTGTTGTATAATTCCATGTATAATACCCTCTTCAGTCAATTGGCATTGAAGCCTTTTTAACATCAAGAACGGTTTCTTTTTTTTTATTTCTTCAGCCGAAATCTCCTTTCCAGTTATCTTATTTATTTCGTTGGTTAATATTTCTGCATCTTCTTTTTTTTGGCATGAAATTATCATTTTTTATCGCCAATCTTTTTAACTCCGTTGACTCCGACTTTAATTTTAGTTAAATCAATATTTTTTGAACTTTTGTTTTTATGCTCTCCGCGTTTAAGGTGTTAGATGTTAATAAAATTGAGTATTTCGGTTCAATGTTGTATTTCGTGTCCGCTGGTTTCTTGTTGTCACAGACTTGGGCGTATGTTTTTTGGTTGGTTATTAGAATTTCTTCGAGTTTCTTGGTGTATCGTTGGTCATTAATAATCATCGTTTCTTGTAAACCTATGATTTTTTTTTGTAGACAGATACGCTCATTTTGAAATATTTCTTCCAGGGATATTAAACTTTGCTCCAGCGATGTTTTTATCTTGGAATCTTTTACGGAAGTAATTTTATTTATTAATTCTTTAATGTTTTTAATGATTTCTTGCGTTTCCATATTGTTTATGTAGATCGCCCGGTGGGCGAGATATTGTTTGTACACTATAAATTTTTGATCACAATTATCACCAATATACACGACTGTACTCCTTCGATGCCGGAGCGTTAATCAATTAGTTTATGTATTTATAAAAATTGTATGTATATATATAATAGTAATAATAATGTTTTATTATCTGTTTTTTAACAAAATAACAAATAATGATATCCTCGCTGGGATTTCCCGTGCTGCGAATTTCATTTACAAAATATTAAATTACATTATATTAATTGATGTGCTTGATGAAAAATATAAAATAATTGCAAGGTGAGGTGTTTTAAGTGCAGTTAAGTTGAGTGGTTTCGGTATTTGTTTGTATTTGGTGTTAATATATTTTCTATTTCAGATCTCCCTATGTAACGTATCCAGTGTTTTATTGTATCATAAGTAGTTTCCCTAGAGTAGCTCCATATATTTAGATAAATGATTTTTCTATCTCAGGTTACAAAAAAAGATAAAACAATACGAAAATATTTTTGAAGTTTTATTATATTTTCCAAAAAGTTTAATAAATGCCCTTAACAATATATATACAGTAAAACCCCTATTTTACGTTTTTCAAGGGACTGAAAAAAAAAACTTAAATGGAGGGAAAATGTAAATCGGGGGAAATGAAAAAAACAACTTTTTTTTTTAAAATAATCTTTGTTAATTTTTTTGGTTGAAAAAACTGTGTAAATGATGATCGCAAATAACTTCAAACAGAAAGACGCGTCACAAATCGAGTTGAAAACCGAATAGGAAAATTGGAAATCCAACTGGACATATCAGATGTTATAACATTTTACAAATCGCTAAAATTGAAAGCTGTCGGCCAATCACGGCACAGCAGATAAAAATGTGACAACTGCGCCGGCGCATTGTCATGTGTGCGTCCAATCACGGCACAGATAGCTAAAATTGAAAGTGGGCGGCCAATCACGGCATTTCGCGCCGTACGGCTGACCAATCACGGCACGACAGATAAACTTGTGTCTTCTGCGCCGACTCATTGTCAAGCGCGGGGAAATCACACATTTTGAATATTTTCGAAGTAAATTGCGGGAAAAAAACGTAAAAATCGGGTAATAAATGTACTAAAATACATCGGGACTGAAATAATAACACGTAATTGGCGGGAAAACGTTAAATCCGGGGACGTAAAATACGGGTTTCACTGTAAAATAATCTGAGGTTTTCCTGTAAATAAGTACAGTAATATGATTTATTCAATAGATTTGTAGTTATTTTGTGGCTTCATTATTAATAAGAATTACTTTGTTTACACCACTGTTTCAAATATATAAATATCAACATGTTTCAAAAGCGAAGTTTTTCTCATCGGGATATGTATACTAAAATTATTTATATATTAAAAACAGTGGTGTAAACAAAGTAATTATAATTAACTTAACAGTACTTACTTGTACAGACTTTGAAAATGGGAAATATTTTTACCAGTGACATAATTTTTTTTTTCAGTTGGCACGCTGCTTTTGACAAATGAGGAGCAAGAATATTTTAAACATAGTATTATTTTTATAAACAATAATTATTAGCCTGAAACACTCATCCAAATTGAAAAAACCTTCCGAGAAAAGATAAATATAAAGTATAAAGTGTTTCAGGCTAATAATTATTGTTTATAAAAATAATTGTTACCCTTTGCGCTATGCACAAAAATCTTGTCTTAAAAACTTTAGTTTATCAATTAATAGTATTATTCATTTGCTAATCGAATAATATTTGTTTGGGCATTGTACGAAGATATTTAAGGCTCAAAATCCCTTGAGAAAGTGACCATTCCGAATCGGCTCCATAGTGTGCGTTGGTATTCAACAGAATAAAGTGGATGCGCCATATGGCGGGTTGGCGTTCCACAGGTTAAACAGTTACTGACTTATAGCATAACGAACAGTGCGTAGTTAGTTCACATGTGGCTTGAGAACTGACGCGGATGGCACTACATGATTAATAACATCGTACAGGTTATTTGATAATTTTATTGTTTTATACAATCCGGAAAATGTAAAATTCTGATATTAGAGGTCTGGATAACGGAGGTTCTACTGCAAGTTAATTCCAATATTTTCCTATTGTGCATACAATAGCATGCTTGAGGTGATTTTTACAAAAAACGGCGCTATACAAATCATCCAATTATTATGGTAATGTTCAAAATAAGTTTTGTGCTGCAAATATATTCCATTTTAAGTCCAAGTCCAGCATGCAATGGCCGGCAGAAGGAATTACACATAGAAAAGCTTATGTAAAATAATGTTTACTGCTATTACCTTGTATCTTCGGGGGCGAAGGACACGTCCTTTCAGATGAAGGCTCTATCTTCAACTCCTCCTTTATGGTGCATCCCATATCCTGCGAGACAATGGGACATTTAATATGAATGTTATAAACATAATGACGCAGGTCCAGTATTTCAGTACAACACAAGAAATGTTATGAGTTTTAGGACAAGCTTAGCACAAATCCATATATTGGTCGTAAGCATAGATATCACCAATATTACACGTTTTGTCTATGATTTCATTTAAATTTAATCATTGCAAATCAAAATTGTCATCCCAATGTCAATGAACGCTGTTAATTTTTACACAGGTTTTATTTTTATTTAAGTTGATTTTCGATAAAGTCCTCCACACCAACCCGCGTGGTTCCATATGCGAGGAACCTAATTGTAAATAGTAAATGTTATGTTGGGATCAGTGCATTATTCATGAAACTATGAGGAATTAACAGTTAAAAACAAACTATGTTCTCAAATCGGATCTTTAAAAATTCCTCTTTAGACAGCTTTAGATTGAAATACATCAATTAATATCATCGATATTTCAAGTAGGCAATTTACAAATTCACATAAATTTTAGCAAGACAAATGACTATTATTGCATTTTCAGGTTCTCACGGCCAAAAGTATTTTCTTGGATAGTTTTTTTTTGGGATATTATGGCATGTTGCACTTCCCTCCTTTAAATTTTTTTTCGGCTGTTCCTAAAGTATGGTGACGTTATGCCAATGATGTTTTCGCCATTTGGCCTCATAGAGCAGAGAAGCTGAACGAGTTCCTGAAACACCTCAATTCACTCCACAGCAAAATCAAGTTCACAATGGAGCTGGAAAACAAAGATAAAATCCTGCCTTTTCTAGATGTAGAGGTGATAGGTGTAGCCTGGGGCATACCGCGTATAGAAAACCGACTCATCACATCGGTATCTGCATGCTGAATCGCATCAGCATCCAGCACAGAAGAGGCCTAATCAACATGTTGGTGGACCCGAGCGACCAGAAAATGCGAGGAACCAAAAATCGGTACAGAGCTCACAACGCTAACCGATGCGTTAGAGCGCAGTGGTTAACCCACAAAACAGATAAGATCATGAGAGCCAAATCTACCCCAAACGGAGACTTGAACAAGACAAAAATCTGCACTTTCTTACCTTATGTTCACAATATTACTGACAGAATTGCCAGAATACAAAGCATCATGACAGTCTTCAAAACAACAACCAAAATCCAAGACCTTCTGAGGTCTGCGAACGTCAAGTTTCCTCTTGAGACAGATGGAGTTTATAAACTCATCTGCTCGGGATGTGACAAGGTGTATATAGGTCAGACAGAACGGACCATCTCAGAACACTTTCGAGCATGCAAATTCGGCCATCCAGACAAACCAGTAATTGCCGAAGACGTAATTGAGACCAGCCATTACTTCAGATTTGTTTCAGGAATATTTGCAAGACCCAAGTATTAGCGAGCGCGTCTAATTACGGAAGCAATTGAAATCCACAAAAACCCCATTAATATTAATAGGGCCGACGGAGATAGACTTGAGTTCTTGGTATCCGATAATTGATGGACATAAAAACTCAATGCCGAACACTACATTAAGGATACTAGCAATAATTATTATTATATTGAAATACCGGCCCTAAGAGGGTTAAGCGTGCAACACGGTATTACCTCTACATACTTCATTACACAATACACCACAATCTACAAATCTGCCCCGATGATGGACACTGTAACGCTGTGTTAAACGTTGGCTAAAGGAGGAGGAAGGGCAATACGGCATAATATCCCTAAACTATTATTGTCTGTAATTTTTAAGGAAAATGTCGAATTTGACAAATGAGATTTGTCACTACTAGCTACTAGCGCCGGAAGTATTTCCAATTTGCGGCTTAGCAAGGCTTAAATAGCTCAATTAGCAGGCTGAAATTTTATCAATGATTCACGTACTAAGAAAGGATAAGGACTGACTGATAATACCGGCCATAGTATAATAGTGAGCTAAGCAACCTCAAGTTTGATGTTCTGGTGTTGGTGTGAGAATATTTGGTGCGGCAGAGTAGCAGGGGCTTCCTCCATGGCCCCGTAGCCGTTGCGGCGCACCCCAAACTCTGTATAGATGTTATCTGCAAAAAAAATACTTGCATATTTGTTGCTGAAGAACTTTCTGATTTTTAAGGTTTACAATTGGTTCCCTATATACTTTGAGAATAGTTTCTGGACTGCATTTTCACATCACCAACCTTCCTAGCGTGGAGGTACTTATTCATAAGATATTTCTGCATATCCGGTATCCCCAACTAGCCAGCGAGCCAGAGTTAAAGAGAGTGTATTTTATTTAATAAATCAAGGATTAATAATCAAGTAGTTTTAATACCTCCCTTCAAAAGGTAATAGTCAGATATACATATGCACCCCATCTTTACACTGGTATAAGTTGCAGCGTTGAAGACTGATTTAACTTGGAAATCAATTATACTTTTATAGCTGAGGTGGTACTATGAGAAAAATTTCATTAGATATATGTATATAATTACCTGCATTATTTTCAAAGACAGTGTTTTAATACAAAATCAATTCTTTCGGGCGGAACCCTTAGCACGGAAACTGCCTGCAAAAAATGTGTTCATTTAATGGGTACAATTTAAATAAAATTATAAAATAATCATACCCCATTCAGAATTTCCCGTCATATTGATCTCCTCGAAGCCATTTTGTCCAAAGTCCGAAAGACCCTCACTGGAGCTGCTCCCAGGGGAGCTGGACAGCATCGCACTGCTGCAGTATTGGTAGCTGGAAAACAACCAACGACATTATCATTACGGCCTCCATGGTCGAGGGGTAAGGCTCTCGACTACGAATTCGAAGGTCGCGGGTTCAAATCCTGGCATGCGCAAGTAAATTTTATATAATTAATTTGTGCTGTTTCACAATTAATTCATTTAAAAATAATATATATTATTGTGCACATTCCAGAGTGGAAGATGCTCTCAGTATCGCCCCGGTGAAAGACCACCATTCAGAATTGAAACGTTGCTTGAAATGGCTTTTAGCCGTGTTTGGTGACCAGATCTGAATAGCCAGGTATTTTCCCACCTTCCTCTTCCCTTCTCCTTCCCCTCCCCAATACCTTCAGCCTCACAACATTCCCCAATTGGGAATACCATAGTCTTACTGGCTCCAGACAGTTTGGAGCAGTTGGGACTCTTGTGCGGTACTCATGTAAAAAAAAAAGGCTATTGACAGCGGGCATAGCCGTGTACCTAGTGGAGACGGAAGCATGCCTGGATGAATCCAAATAAGATGAGTAATGGGTTCCCAAAAAGGACCCCAGATTCATTTATGTAATTTAATTAACTCTTGTACGCATGTTATGAATGTTCCCGGACTATCAGCCATTCATTGCGGCAAATACATATTTTTCAAATAAAGACAAAATATTCCGGATTAAAAATAAGAATGGAAGACTTACCCCGCCACCCTATTAAATAATAAATAAAAAATTTATTAGCACATGCCGGTTCTTGAACCCGCAATTTCTGGGTTGGGAGCCAAGACGCGTAAATGAAAGCCGCTCTCACTGTACCTTTTAGATTCATCGTCGCTATTATGCGCCGATGAGCTATCCGACACGTTGTGAGTGTGGTGGTCAGTCTGCAGCGCCGCCTGTGCCAGGATCTCCTCGGCTGAAGCGTCTCCCTCCAACACCGAGGGCAGCAGCAGCTCCTGGGAGAGACAGGACAGCAGGTCATCGGAGCCATCTGGAATGGACATCAGCTGCGTGAGACGAGCTGCGATTGCCACTGTTACAAACTAAACCCAAAGTGGCTGGCATTAATTTGAACACCAACCACGCATTTCGGTGCATGATTACCATGACCATTCACTCTATTTTTAACAGGACTGACCTGTTTTTGATATTGTTTTTTCAGTAATATATTTTATATTTTTATGACAGTAGCCCACGGGAACTGGCAAAAGTTTAAGAGAAGATCTAGCTTTTGTGATGATTTTGTTATTTCATTAATTGGAGTAACATTTTTAATCTGTTAAGATATTATGAAATGTTAGTTTATCAGTTATCTTCAACGAGTAATGTGAAGCCTTGAAATTTAACACAAAACTACATTAACGTCATCTGTTGGCAACAGTGGTCGTAGTAGGTATTTCGCAATAATTCTACATTCAAAAAGTTTCATTATAATTTGTAAGAGGGCAGAGTAAAAAATAGCATCGGTCTTTACCGGTAATAATAATAAAATATGTGTCCGAGGTAATGAACTTTACCAAACTTTTTTAATCCGCATTTAAAAAAAACATGAAGGTTAGTGTTAATAAAAAAACTTTTGCTGAACCCTATTTTTTTTTTAAACTTTTTTTCTGGCATGTCGAAGAAAAGCGTTCACAGGATTTTTTGAGGATATTCAATATTTAAAAATATTTTGTAAAACATACGTAGAACGGTCAGAAAAAGATAATATTTCTAAATTGATTTTGATAAATGAAGCCTATGTAAATTTTTTAAATACATAACTCATATTTTTCTCTTAAAAACATCATGCTTATCGTATTGCATAATAATATTATCATTATTTGGAATTAACAAATTATTCCACTCCACCTTAAATAATGTTAAAAATGAGTATGTCTCAATAAAATGCGTTTTCTTTCTTTATAATCTTAAGTACATATTTATTATCTCCTTAGCCAGATAGTCTTGCATTAAAAGTGGCAAATCCTCAAATGCCACTTTTTTATTATGGATTATATGGTTTTTTTTTTTTTTAGATATCTTGCTAGATTTTTTTATTACAATTTATATTTTTATTTTTAAATCTCATAAATTGTAATATTCATGCTAAGGTTATTAAATATATATACATATATACCAGGGGTGTTAGTTGAAGTTTGCCAGTTTTTTCAATAAAGAAAACGCTTAATTCTCAAGCAAACTCAAAATTTTTTTATTCAAAGTATTGACCATCAGATTCTATACATTTTGCCCATCTTTGAGGCAAATCATGGATACCATTCCAAAAAAAAAATATTTCTCTTTCGAGGCAAACCATTCGACGAGCCATTTTTCGACTTTTTCAAAATTGGCAAAGCGCTGCTCTGCGATTGAGTGTCCCATCGATGCGAAAAGGTGCGATAATATTTCCCAATTCAATGCTTTGAGAGTGTTCTTCACTACTTTAGCTGTATGAGGCGGTTTGGCGGTTTTTTCGATTTGTCTCTCGTTCATTTGGTGTGGTACCCATTTTCCATACTTTTGGATCTTTCCCATGGCTTTTAAACGTTGGCAAATTGCTCCTCGGGTCACATTAAGTGTTTGGGCCAATTGTTGTTGCGATTGGGTTGGGTCTTCATCCAATAACGTCTGCAATTCCTCGTCTTCGAACTTTTTCGTTGCACCAGGATGTTCATTGTCTGTTAAATCGAAATCTCCACTTTTAAAATGACGAAACCATGTCTCACATGTTCTAATCACTGGAGCATGTTCACCATAAGTTTCTACCAGCAACCGATGAGCTTCAACTGCTTTTTTCTTTTGATGAAATAAGAAAAGCAACGAATGCCGCAAATGCGATTTACTTGGAACGAAACTCGACATATTCACCGAGGTAACCAACTATGACACTATTATTTTGGCAGAATGTAACTTATGTATTTTTGAAGGTTAATGTCCATAGAAAAATATGACATAGATGCCAAATCATAGAAATGTATACATATCTCTAGCGACATCTATGAGTAAAACCGGCAAACTTCAACTAACACCCCTGGTATATATATATATATATATATAATAAATACAAGGTGGCAGAAAGCAATTTATCTTTTTCTTTATTTTGCCAACATTTGACTTTTTGGAGAAGCCACTCTCTTCCTAAAGATGGCAGCATAAACAGTTGGTAAAAAGCAATACATTTTTTTTAAATACGCAGTGTGCTCTCAAATGCTTACTTGTAAAGGCATAGCTCACCGATTGCTCACAAAACTGACAGGAGATCTAGGCCTAGGACTGCGTGTCGCCTGCCATTATACTTATGTTTCTGAACATGCATTGAAATGAAGTATGATGTGATCTTCGCTACGAAGCATACATGTAATGTCCACTAATGGCTTAAATTTGACGCAAGATTGTTGATTTTGATAATTTTCATATATAAATACTTATTTTGATCTTCATTTTCAATTGCATCCTAATTTTCAGATGATGTCTTATACAAGGTTTCCAGGGGTAAAGTGCGGTTACTTCTAGAGTAAAGCTTGTTGATTGAACATAACCCAAATAAATTAATAATGATATAGAAATACGGAGGACTTAGTTTTGTTTGATAATTTATTTAAAATGGTTTTTGGACATGAGACAATAGGAAACTGCTCAGATTCTTATACGGACAATTTTTCCTGATTTTATTAATATAATATTTTTTCACTTCGGGTATCATCTAAATATAACATGTCAGTGATTTTATTCAGTAGTTTCTAGTGAACACTTAATATGTTTATTATTGTAAGGTACTTATTAGTTTCACATCTACCAAGTCTAAAGCCTGCGTTAAAATGGAACATTGTATAATGACAGCTACTTGGAATTAGCATATCAATAATCAGGTAGCAAACATAATACTTCCTAGCAATGCTAATAGAAACCATCCTAATCTAACCTAACTTACTATAGTCGCTGTTGTCCATGAGAGACAAGGTATGAAAGTTGTCATTGAACATCTATTGTTAATAAATATGAAAACACGAAGAATGGAAATTTATTAATAATTTAATGATAAGTGATCAGATGCAACACGCGTTTATAATATTATCAGAGAAACGGCCTTTTGGTCAGGAGTCAGGTGGGGGTCATCGACTTATCAGCTGCCAAACAATCTCTTTACATTAGCACAATTAAACTACCTGACCAAGTTCAAAGGTGCAATAACTCGCTGATCGATCTGTATTATTCGAACAGACATAAAACTAAGGTAATAATATTAATTGCTATTTGCTATTTACAAGTAATTCAGTCTTAAATTTAAAATTAAAGCCGGTGCGTAGTTAGCAGAATAAAGGAAATGATTAACAAACCATAAATGAAAGTATCCTGGTCGATGTCCATGCCGGCTGACAAAACACGGAAATGTTATATTTAAGGAAAAACAGCGGTCAAGGACTGCCCATTGTCGTCGCGATTTGACACGTCGAATAAAAACATAAACTTCAACACGGCCCAAGGACTGTCGGCCATTCCATAAATAAAGGTGTTGCCATTATGATTAAATTGAGTTCCCCCATAGTGTGCATCCAGACTTATTTACTAGTCAGGTTGATATGACGGTGCGTCGGGCAGTGGGTATTATTCTAGGAATAACGCAAAAAGGGAGGAATAGAAATGCGATCTTAGGTAGTTACAAGTAATTTATTTTGATAGTCGTGGGGTTAGTCTTAAAACTAGAGTAAAACTTAATTAGACATAATAAATTTAATAAAACTAGATACGCAATTACTTAATTATACTGTTAAAGTTTTTGTACTTAAAATTAGAGGTTCACTGACTTAGGTAATTTCTTAATTCTACTGTTAAAGTCTTTGTAGTTAAAATTAGAGGTTCACTGGCTGACATTGTGGGAGGAATTATGATTAGAGTCAGGCACTTCCCTTTTTGGTGATGGATGTCCAGGGTCCAGTGGCTGCGTTGTATGTAGAGTCCTCGCGTTCGCACTACGTATTCGTGTACCTCCGGATCGGGAGTAGGTGCAACGCGGCGATAATCAGAGGCCTGGGCGGTCTCCGATGTTGATCTCCGAAGGGCGAAGATCAGTTACTTCCTTCTGGGATGGAAGCGTAGAATTCCCTCGTCGTCAGAGGACCTGGGCGGCCTCTCCAAGGAGCGAGAATAGGAACCTTCCTGGGCGGAAGGTTTCACTTGGCTGTGTGTCCTGGGCGGACTACTGCAACCGACTCTCCGTCCTGGGCGGACTCTTGCAATGACTCGTGCTTCCTCGGTGGAAGCTTTCACTCGACTCTCCGTCCTGGGCGGACTCTGGCAATCGACTGACTCCTAGAGCCCACTGTCCTTCTGTCTACCTGTCTACCTGTAGGTATTATCTTTTAACCCGCATTGTTCAGCGGTCTTTGTTCCGTCGGTCGGCTCAATTCCTTTGAGGTGTTTATTGCCGTCCCATAAAATTCCAACGGAATTTCGGACTTTCCCAAAATAGCAGTTAAGATTATATTATTTTAGTTACGATTTTTCCTAACAATAGGTTCGGCTAGCCTTTGTACTAAATTTATTTTATGGCCGGTCTAATCTGGGAATTCCTATTATTTAAAATGCACATTTTAAATCTAAATATTTCGGTGAATTCGGTCATTTATTTTAGTTGATTACAAAAGGCTATATCAAGGTGGTTCAAATCAATGGGTTCTATTTTAGGGCGCTGGCAGACTACCGCCGGTTCTGATTTGTATACATTACGCAGGGTGGCACACCTACACCGGCCCGGTATTTTGCCATACAAATCAGCACCGGCCGAAGAAAACCGGCCGGTAACCGGCTCTGGTCTGCCACCGCCATATTGATAAGAAGCTCTTACTTAGTGGGTTCATTATATCTCTAGGAATAACGCAAAAGGGAAGGAACTAAAACTCGCTTTAGGAAATTACTCATTGTTTTATTCGTGGGGTTAGTCTTAAACTAAAGATGATATTTACTAGGTACAAAATATCCTTAAAATTAGAAAATCAAGTACTTAATTCTACGTGAAAGTCTTTGTTCTTCAAATTAGCGATTCACTTGGCTTATTCTAAGTAAAAGTCTGTATTCTTAAAACTAATTTCACTGGGCGATGCGAGGATTACATTAACAATTCAAAAGCACTTCCGTGTTGTGATGACTAACCAGAGTCCTGTGGCTAGTCTCCGAAGGGCGGAGACCAGTAACTTCTTGGCCGGAAGTCTGCGGTCAGAGGGCCTGGGCGGCCTCTCCGAGGGGTGAGGATGGGTACCTTCCTGGGCGGAAACGTACCGTCAACTTGTTCCGTGGCCTGGGCTGTCTCTCCGAAGGGCGGAGATGGGACACCTTCCGAGCTGGAGTAGTGGAGTCAACCCTGGCCGTTCACACAAGGGAAGACTTCCTCCTACGATGGAGATGGGTACCTTCCTGGGCGGAAGCGTATAGTCAACTGTCCCGTGGCCTGGGCGGCCTCTCCGAAGGTCGGAGATGCGGCAACCTCCTGAGCCGGGGTTCTGAATTCAACTATCTCGACGATCACCTCCTCCTGGTGTTGGGTGTCATCTGTCTGGTAGGAATATAGTTCTCTTCTTCTCTGTTGACGGAAAGGTTGCAATGATTCGCTGGCGCTAGCGTCGCCCATTACTTCATTCGGCCGCGGTTCCGGAGGTCATTCCGATCCGAATAAGGGTCAGTTTATGACCCGTTGTGTTTGGCGGGACGCCAGTTTATTATTATCCTCGAGTGTCCTTCGTTAAAATTATGCCGACGTTTTACAATATAGGTAACTCTCTGAGCTTTACGGCGGGTTCCGTTCCATCAATAATGAACGATGCTAGCCTATTGTTCAATTTGTGCATGGCCTCTCTAGTCAAGGGGGAATTACTAAGAACTAAGACGCAAATGTTTTTAAGAGTAAGTATGTCTGAATTCGGCCATGTGGGTAATACCAATGGGTATACCAATGTCTGTCTAATTAATGAATGAAGTAAACCTGCAGCTACATTATTAACTCAATTAACTGGCCAGTAACCAGTGAGTGTGCATCCACCATCATATGGCAGCCAATCTATCTCACTCTGTCGTCTGAGCATCTGTCAAACTATATCTGTGTCAAACTGTCAACTCAATGAATACCTATCCTGTTTGTTTTGTAAATAAATAATACTGTCAATCAACATGCTTTCATTGGAAAATGGAGAGGAACAGATCGAACACCAGAGTAACATCTACCCATCAACTTGTAGAATATGTTTAAAAACTGCAAAAAATATGGCATCTTTATTTACCTCAACAAAAGACTGTCTTTCTCCCAGTGAAAAAATACATTATTGCGTTGATATACAAATATTCGAGAATGATGGCTTCCCTCAAAACATATGTAAAAACTGCAATATAGAACTAGATACATCTTTATTGTTTAAAAAGAAATGTCTCCAATCGAATGACAAATTATGTGGTGATACCATTCAACACATCAAACCGGAATATGAAGATCCTGTAATTAAAAATGAAGATGAAACATCTATCCACAGTTTTCAAAGTTGTCACAGTTATGGATCACTCAATAAATATGTTAAAAAGAATTCAAAATCCAAAGAAAGAGTTGCATTGAAATTAGTAAAAAGAAATAAAAGCAATATTTTTTCATCTTTAACGATGGAAAATTCTAAATCTGGTGTGGAAACTAGTGAATTGGAAGACAGTTTTGAGTCCCACGGTGGAACGCATCAATGTAGGTCATGTGGGAAGTTGGTGTCCACCAAAGCAGCCATGATCAACCACTACAAGAGCCACTCCGGACCTGTGAATTGCCCGGCTTGTAATAAAAGATTTTCCACTAAAACATTGTGCACCCGCCATTATAAAAATGTAAGTGCACATAGATTTGTACAATCTGAGAGCATTCGGCGAGGTCACTGTGTAATATTAACTTCAAACCGGAAGCCCCAGGTTTTCCTCAGATGTGTGATGATGTGTGGAGGACCTTTGTAAGGAAAGGAAGAAGTGAATCTGAACGTCTCATAGGATTTTGGGAGGGAGGAAGCACAAAAGCTGATAAAATCATTCAACAGCTGAGCTATAAAGAGTTGTAAAAATTACCCATTCTCACAGATGTTACAAAAATTGAGTAGCATACCCATCTCATGTTTACTTTCCCACCTCACGCCTACATTCCCACCTCATGCCTATTTCCATCTCACCCTATATTCCCACCTCACGCCTATATTCCCACCTCACGCCTATATTCCCACCTCACGCCTATATTCCCACCTCACGCCTACATTCCCACCTCACGCCTATATTCCCACCTCATGCCTATATTCCCAACTCACCCTATATTCCCACCTCATGCCTATATTCCCATCTCACCCTATATTCCCACCTCACGCCTATATTCTAAATACCGCACTCCTTTAGGATAGCGAATCTATTAAACGGCTAGCCCGTTTCTGCATAGAGTTTTTTTTTTTGTTTGGTCATGGCTATTAAATTCAACAGTGGGGCAGCAGTTGCGTACAGTAAACCATTATAGTATTTGCAAGCTTTGTACAATACACCTTGTTTCCGAGGGGTCAACTTAAGTCTGATTTCGATGGAGCCCCCGTGACTGAGCTGGTCTCTTATGGGTTACACCAAGAATGTCAATGGAATGATTGCTTGGATGATTGCTTTCACTGAAGGAGACTAGATTATGGTTCCAATTCAAGATGCACCTGACTTACACGGAAACCTGCAGAGTGTGCGCCCTTCAATACCTTATGTATTAATGAGATGTGTGATTGCAGGTGCACCTTGACTACACAGAGACATGCGGAGTGTGCGGACGCTCCTTCAAGCTGCCCGCCACGCTGCGCACGCATTTGAAGACGCACTCGGCGTGCAAGCCGCACAGCTGCACGCACTGCGGCCAGGCGTTCCTCAGCAAGCACAACATGCTGATGCACGCGCGCAGTCACCTGCAGATCAGGGACTTCTGTTGCCACTTGTGTGGGATGGCGTTTGTGACTCCAGGCGCTTTGAGGTCAAACTAACTTATATATGTTTATTTTACATTATGTTTTCTATTGTCTACTAAAGTAATATCTTCTCATCAAATGTATGTGCTTTTTCACTCAAAGCGTAGAAGAGAAGAAGATTGCCACATTTTCTGTAGTACCAAACGAGTTAGATTCCACTGTACAATAAACGAGCTATCTAATTGTTTTATTCATTCAGGCCGGGTCCCACACACGGGCGTGTAAATTTAAAACTGGTGTAAGACCGGTGCCCGCACGGGTTTGATACACGGCTCCGCCGAGTAGGACAAGTAGCGTGTTAATCATCCGCTAAAGAGGCTTCTATATAATAAACCTGCAAATGGTGTGGAGTCGAACCCATATCTTTAGACAATGTAGGCAGCAGGTAGACTGTTGGAGTGGGGGCATTTCCTAGAAGTAGACAGGCCTCGTGGAAATTAATGGACCCTGTTGATAAGATTAATATTGTTTATTAAAGATGTTTGCTATATTTATCAAGATATTTTTATTTCCAGATTCCACTCCATTCGAAAGCACGCTAAAGTGCGTCCCTTCCCCTGCAAATTCAACGGTTGCTCTCACTCCTTCGCCGCCCGGAGCGAGTTAGCCCGCCACGAAACTACGCACACCACTACAAGGAAATATGCCTGCACAATTTGCCACAAACGGTTCAAACGCATGGATGTTTGTAGCAAACATATGCGAAAGGAGCACGGTCAAGACAGGAAGATTGATGAAGAAATGTTTATTGGAAAAAGCGTTATTACAAATGTATTGATCTAAGGCAGTGATTCTCAAATTGGGCGATATCACCCCCTTTGGGGGGCGTTTATAGACATTAAAAGGGCGATGAGGGTAATCAAAAGGAAACATTTTGTTACGGGAAAACGACACAGCCGTAACTGCCACAAATTAAATTTTATATTGACATTCAAACACTTATCTGAATTTAGTTGTAAATTTGAAACCAGTGATAATATAATCTCCGTAGAAGCTGGACCTGAACAGATGAACGTAGAATAGAGTTTCCTATGAATTAAACTATAAAAATTATACTATTGTATGAAGCTATCACTTTGTGGTTATCCATTATAATCAAAAAAAAATTAATTTAATTGTTATTTGCAGCTGTAAATAACAATCGAAATATCTGTATATAATGGATATGAGCCAAATTTAATAGATAAAATCTTAAATAAAAAAATTAACCAAATTTCAAAACATAAGTATTTATACAATACGAATAATAATAATAACATTAAACAATGGCGCAAAATTTTATACATTAATAATTTTTCAGTTCAATGCTTCAAAAATCAAGCCGTAATTTCGACATTAGAATCAAAGAACATGTAAGATGTCTTAAAAATAATAATTTTTCCGAATTCGTTAATCACATTATTTCAAGCAATCATAGTTTTGTTAAAAATACGGGGATTAATATTCTTCACATTAATAGTAAAGGTAAACGCTTAGATTATTTAGAAGCCTTGGAAATTGAGAAATCCCTTAATAATGAGTCAATTATTAACAATAAAAAAAACCTATCTTACAGCCCCATTTTAAATATGTTTCCTTTCATCCCTCCTTCAATCTCTATCTCTTTCCCCATTCTTTACTAATTCCTAGTGACGCCCCCACCCCCACTGTGACGCTTATTATGTATGTTCTGCCATAATTTTGTAATATTGTTTAGTATATACTTTGCCCTGATGATGGAACGGTTGTTCTGAAACCGGTAGGTGTGAAATATAAATGTGGTTTAAACAAATTTTGATTGTTTCATTTGATTATAAAAAGTATGCTCATAGGCAGTGGCCGTAACAGCAGTGTTCCTTTCCTGTGACGTTATATCAACCAATCGATTTTAAAGATGAAAGATTTCAACAAATACATTTTCAACATCTATGCATACATATATCTATGGCATTATCAATGCTATCATTAGTTGAAACAGTGGTTTTCCCAGAGAGTGGGGAGGAAGGGAATTGGTGAATAATATATTTGAAAAGGGGGCCTAAGGTTTGTTTTGAGAAATACTTATCATAGTATTTCTCAGAATTGAATCAACACCTCCAATGCTCCGAGTGTCCAATGATCCAGATCAGCTGCCGCGAGGATCTTTGAGAAAATTCGTTGGGATAGGAATCAACCTAAACTTTCCAGAGAGGTTTTCACTGTTGGCCATCTTTAAATAATATTTTAACAGTGCTCCGCTTCAAGGCTTTAAATCTCCTTAAAAACTTGTTGGTGTTTACGGTGAACAATAAAAAAATGAAACCTTCAAAAATTTTATTGTTTTATTTGAATTAAGGGGGAGGGGACGTCGGAGAGTTATTATTTATTAATTCAAAATAATGATAGTATTATTACGCAATACGATAAAGAATGTTTTTAAATAGAAAAATATTTATTAAATATTTTATAAATTTACATAGGCTTAGCATTTATCAAAATCCAATCAGAAATATTACTTTTTTCTAAAATTTGTAACTTTTGGTTACGTTCATTTACAAAAACGCAATGACAAATTATTAAACATACTTTCTCCATTTAATTTTTTTTGTAAATTTAATGTAAATCAAATTTAATAATGTTATTATTAAGTTCTGCAACTATTTTTAGTATAACAACTAAAAATACTTCCAGAACTTAATAATAACATTATTTAATTTGATTTACATAAAATAAAAAAAAAAATTAAATGGAGTTCTACGAATTAAACACAAAAACAATTAATATATACTTTCTCCACTTTAAAAATCATATTCGAATTTTAAATATTTTGTAAAACATACAATGGAACGGGCAACAGGTTTGGAGGTGTTGTTGATGTATTTGCCGTCTCCATTTATACAGTAAAGCGTCATCTATAACAGCACTTTGGTGAATCCTACAATATGTAATATTGTAGCTTGGATAATGTAGCGTTAATGATTTATGTTATAATATTGTTTTGGTTTTCTATTTTATGTCACTGTTAAACGTTTGAAAAAGATTGTTCATTACTTTATGGTTTAGAATCTCTATGTAGAGGAAAATAATTTCCCTCATCACCTATGTCATCTTTGAGGATGCTGTGTGGAGGGTCTTTTTGAGGAGATGAAGGAGTGAACGTGGGTCTTGAAGAGACCAATGTTGTAAGAGGGAGGAAACACAAAGGCCGGCAAATCATTCCACAGCCAGGCTGTTGAACTCAAGAACATGTTATAGAAACGACCCGTTCTCATGTGATAAATATCAACCGTGTACAAATGTTGGGCATGCATTTGGCATGTTTCCCGACTATGCACCGGTGCCGAAGGAATCAATGACACTGAAATTGAAATCCATTGAAACATCGGCAGAACAAGGTCAGCACTGACATCTATGTTCTAAAGATTGCAATCCGTTGTTAAAATAGGGGAATCTATCAAACGGACCGATCGTTTCTGCAGAGTCAAGGGCTTTTTTCAGATATTTTGGGGCTCCCAACCAGAGGTGGCTGCCAAATTCTACAGTGGGGCGCACTGGCGATTTGTACAGGGTCAGCAGTTGTGTACTATTAAAGTGTCTATGGGCTCTATACAATTTCGCTTGATAGATTCGCCTATCTTAACAAACGGATTGCAATTTTTGGAGCACAGGCGGGAATGCTGTCCTTATTCTACCGGTATTTTAATTGAAGATGCTCTGAGGAACTAGTGTCATTGATCCCTTCGGCACAGGTGCATAGTCGGAAAACACACCAAACGTGCGCCCAACATTTGCATATGGTTGATATTAGTCTCATGAGACCGGGTCGCTTCTACGACTCATTCTTGTGTTCAACAGCTCGACTGTGGAAAGATCTGCCAGCCTCTGTGTTTCCGTCATCCTACAACATGGGTCTCTTAATACCCAAGTTCACTCCTTCATGTCCTCTAAAAGACCCTCCACACAGCATCCCCAAAGATGATATAGGCCTTGGGGTAAATTATTTCCCTCAGGGTCTCCTGTGTGGAGTTAGTATAAAAAATTAAAAAAAGTAATCGAAAATGATTGGGTTTCTGAAAAACTAAATTAGACGATCAATCCGTCGATCTGGCTATTCCGATCTGACCAATAAAAGTAGATCAACAAACTTTAAGCAATGTCTTCATACTGAATATTTGTTTCGTCAGTGTGATACTGATAAATAGAACATTTGAAAATAGATATAGGCAAATCATTTTAAAGAGCGCACGTTTGAATGTGTGCATGACAATAGCGGTTAAAATTGGTTCGAAATAGTTTGGAACACCCGCCCCCAGTCCCTTCTTGTCCCCGCAGTAATCCCACGATACAGTACACCACCACAGTAGCAAGAATCTTTTTGAAATGATTCTACTGTACCTACTTACATTCTGTACATGAAATACCCCACATAATATTTATTTTGCCTTCACTGGGTTTTGAACTCAAACCTTTGTTGGCATATATGGAAAATTTAATATCAGGTGAAAAATCATACATACGTTGGTAAGAGTATTATTATAGCGCCTGAAAATATAAAATTGAAACTGCTGGCGCAGTTGTAGGTAGGTATTTTCTGAAGAATGTAGGTAGAAAGGGAGCTGACAGTAGGAACTGTTTTATAATGGCCACACTGAATTAAAAACCTATTTTGACAATTTATTTGAACTATTTGGAGGGATAGGAAATATTTGTAATTGTCAATGAGTTTTCAAATAGAATTTCGATTTTTCGTGATATTTATAAAGCCATTATCGGAGAAGCTTATAATTCATTTATTGTATTGGGAGATTTTGCGATCGCGTATGGTAGCACTTTAATTGTCGGCAGTCGCAGTCGCCATAGAAATAAGCGTACCCTTTCCGGCGTTATCGGCTGTATAACTCAAAACTTAACTTTTCCATCGTTCATGGACGGCTTCAAAATGTTCTCTTCCGAGAGCCAGCCGGAGAATATCGAGCCCACGGCTCCGGACAACGTCCTGGTGATATACCCAACGACGTGTCGGGTCTGCCTGAAGAATTCCGACGATCTATCTTCGATATTTGGACCGTCGAAACTGGACGGTGTTGTGCTTAGTGAAAAAATAAACTATTGTGTCGATATACAGATTTACGACAACGACGGACTGCCGGAGAAGATCTGCAATCTCTGCGAGGATGAGCTGAACGTGTCCATGGGTTTTAAAAAGAAATGCCTGGAATCTAACAGTATATTGTGCATGATAAAGAATTTTAAGTGTAATGTCAAAGTAGAGACTGAAGACGCGACGCCTAAGGACGAAGATGTCGAGTCTGTTCGGAGTTATCAGGATGAGGACATCAAAGTCGTGCCTTCGAGTAATAAAAAGACTAAAAAGATTGTTAAAAAAGAAAAAACAAAGAGAGATTCCAGAGACTCTCCGGTTAAGAAGGATACTATTGATGTCAAGAAGCGAACATACATTACGATGAAGGGAAGGCGCAGAAAGCTGGACGACTTCACCAGGACTAATTACGACATTGTTGAAGATGGTTACAAGTGCAAGATGTGTGGGAAGTTGATCACGGGAAGGGCTGCCATGAAGAGCCATTTCAAGAGCCACTCTGGCCCCATGTCCTGCTCCGAATGTAACAAGGACTTCACCAGCAAGCAGCTCTGGGCGAAGCATTACAAGAAGGTAAATTCATTTCCATTCAATTTTCTCCATTTGACAGTAGGTACTTGCACATAATATTTTTTAAATCTTTGCACATTATTTTGCAACTAGATATTACTTGTTTATTAACTTAAATAATTTTAAAAAAAATTATCAAATTATAGAACAATACTTTTGACCTTATTTGTGCCAAGCCTGCTGTAGAAATGTTGGGATTATTTGCTGAAATTGGGTAAAGTTTGTTCTTGTTTTGACCTTAGTTACAACATGACTTCTTTTTTGTCAGATGAATTTGAGACCAAACAAACTAATTTGTTTTATATAAAAAGACAGTGAATTCATCCGTCAGATCCATTAGAGTCTTCCCTGGTCCGAGTATCATGAAATAATCCATTTCAATATTTGTTGGATGGTATTTAAAGTAATTAACTTACTTCCATTTTGTGCATTCCTAAAAACACCAATTCACACAGTCAATCGGTTCTCAGGTCAGCAACCTCATTAGCTATCGGACGTTGAAGGAACCAAAGCGCACTTCAGATACTCGGTTGGGCTCTAGAGCTTGGAATACACTATAAAACTCACTTTGAAAACTTTTCAGATGTAGCTCATTGAACGTTAATTCAATAATATTATATTTTCTTTTTGTGCAAATTTGAATCTGCTGTGTCTTTCTATTTTAACATTTTTATTCTTCAGGTTCAGATTTTTATAGTTTATCCTTCAGGTTCAGCCTTTTCACATCGCATGCCTCCTTTATTGTTGATTTCTTTAAGCCTCAATCAATGTTTCTATAACTTGCAACAAATGTAAATAACAAAGCATTTATATATCGCAGTTTTGTGTTATTTCACTTCAAGTGAGCTTTACTATAAACTTTAAAATAATGATTAACTAACTTCATTCAGTGGTATTCCTACAGTGCTCCTTTTATATTCTATTTATACATTCTTAACATATTACATTCATTTTTAATATTACTCCCACAGTACTCCTTAGGTACACATTCATCTAAAATTATTTTTTTTGGTTAAAAAACCTTTGTAACTTTTTCCACTTATTTATTTTCGACTGGACTGGTTTCACCCTATCACGGGCATCGTCATACTGGCACAATTAAAACAAAATCTATCGTATATATAGCATCGATGTCAGGAGTGAGTCCCCCTGCTTTCTAATATTGTTTTTATTTATGACTTGAAATTTGTTTTATTGCTGACTGTACTGTTTACTATTATGTTTTTAAAAACTACTTTCGGGTTGGTTTATTACCCTCTGGAAGACTGATTACATTGTGTTTGTTTACTGCGTCTATGGGTTTTTAAAATTTATATAAAGTCATTTGTGTCAGCTTTTATTAATTACCATCTCTTCAAGCATTCGCTTTTATTTAGGTTTATTTATCTGCCGCTCATGGTTAAGCTGTGATAAATAGTCAGGATGTAGGTGAATTCTCCTCCCTTGGCGGCGCTGTCAACTGATTTGAAATGTCTCTAATTATTTCAATATCTCTGTAAATATACTTAGTTTATGTTTTACTCTGACAGTCTCCGTGCTTGAGTGGTTACCAATCCTTCCTCCATTCCTCGGCTATGAATCCGGAGGTCGCGGGTTCAAATCGCGACGTGCGCAAGTAAATTTTATTTGATTAATTTTGTGTTATTTCACAATTTATTCATTTAAAATAACATAGTATATTTGCGGCACGTTCCACAGTGGTAGATACTTTGTTATGAAGCGAGTCCCTAACAACTAAAATTGACAAACCGCGGACCAGGAATTAACCATAAATAAACATGTGTTGTCTATGGCCGCTTCATTTGGGAGGGGGAGGGGGTAGGCCGACGGCGGGGGAGGGGGTAGGCCGACGGCGGGGGAGGGAGTTGGAAGGACAAGGGCGAGATTCATTCTTGCCTGGAGAGCCGACCTGTCCGCTGCCTACCTGTCGCCAGCCCCTGCATTCAACAACGGGTTCCGTTCCAATTTACTTAGTTATTTATTTTCCCTTTTGCTTCTTGATAAAACTGAAACCATTTTAAAATCATTCAAATTCATTCTATCTTTTAATAACCTGCAGTCGTCCCCAGAAAGGTTAAAGCTTTTCCTAGAGCCTTTAAATTCCGCTATAAAATATACGCCTGCCTACCAGGTATTTATATAGCAAAAGAGAGTTGTTTTTATTTTGAATTCCCTATTCCTGTTTATATGTATCTATTTATCTATCTATCTATCTATTTATATGTATTTGTTTTTATTAATGATAACTAAGCGGTAATTTCGAGAATCGCCCATCAACGAACTAACAACACGACTAAAAGACGGGTGTATTACATTCTCGTATACATCCCTCTACCCTGAGAAGAGCTAGCCGGGGGATATTTTATATATTAGATCTATTGATGAACTTTACTAAGATTGCCAATACAAATGTGCTTACGTAACGGAACGAGGTTCTCTGTACTGTGACAACTTTCAGTATCACCCTGGTGAAAGACTACCATTCAAAATAACGTTATTTGAAATGGCTTTGGTTGTGTTTGATGACCAGATCTGAATAGCCAGGTCCCTTTCCCACTACTTTCAGCCTCACAACATAAGCCCAATTGGGGATGCCTGATGTTGGGAGTAGCTGGGACTCTTATTTATTTACAAAAAGCTTCTTACGCTTTTTAAGGTAATTTTATAGATATTTTCGAGTCCTAAAATTCATTTTATGAATACTTTCTAGTCCTAAAAATTAATACCAATAATTCAATAAATACCAACTCTTCTTGTGCCACCAATCATCTAATAAACGTAACATCAATAGAAAAGGAGAAACAAATAACCATGTAAAACTATCATCTCTATAATTAAATTTTTCTAAAACTTTGTTCATCTGAAGCGACCTGCCAGGTAAGTATGTTTTTCTGTATCTGTCTGTACATAATTACTTAAGAAATATTTGTACAGCGCCCTTGAGGTGATTTTTCACAAAAACGGCGCTATACAAGTCATTCAACTATTATTATTATTATTGTGCGGTGCTCGCATAAAAAAAATATTTAAAAAGGGTGTTTCTCATCAATACATTTAAGTATTGGATAAAATAATGAAAATGTGTACCTACACCTACATAGTTATCGAATTCCACAGAAAAAATAGTGCTTACACGGGATATGGTGCTGCTAAATAACATCTCTTGATATCTTCAACGTACCTTGAAGGTTTCAAGAGACATATCTCTTAATTTTTGTCATTCTACGTAACTTTTATGCTGAAATGTATTTTTATTTATTCATGTGTATAGTGAATGGACGCAGTCTGTTATACACAAAACAAACAAACAATGTATATATACATATGTCTGCATGCTATATGGTATGGGATTTCTCTCACCGTGCCACGGTTCGTGGTCGTCAGTAGTAGCCGGCAGTCTGCCGGCTGTAATGGACATATCATACGTTTTATGCATGGCCAATGTTTTTTTCCTCATTTTCAGCATTTATTCACAATACTTTATTAATGTACATTATGTACTATTAATAAAATGATTTACATAAGTAATAAATGCAAACTATCAATTTTTATCTAATTAAATGAATAAATTCTAAATATGTACCCTGCACACGGAGTGTACAGCACCGGGATTTTCTAGTGCCGTAAGGGAAGACGTAAATAATAAAAATGTATAAATTGCATTATAGTTAGAAGCTAAAGTATGGTCGGAGAGTGATGGTAGCTTCAAAGGGAGGTTAAGGTACTTGATCCATTGCTTCACGCAGCACCACTGTGGGAACTCCTCCACATCCATTCAGTATTATCCATGCCAGGCCAGATGGTTAACATTTGATTGGGTTCCAGGTGCACTGCTCGTACACGGAAGTGTGCCACGAGTGCGGGCGCGCCTTCAAGCACCAAGACCACCTGAAGGCGCACATGAAAGTCCACTCCATGGCGCGGCCCTTCGAGTGCCAGTACTGCGGCAAGGGCTTCCGCAGCAAGAACAACATGCAGATGCACGTGCGCAGCCATCTCAACCTGCGCGAGTACTCGTGCGAGATGTGCGGCGTGGCCTACGTGACGCCCAGCGCCCTCAGGTACGTCTCTGTCTCGCTCGCATGTTCGTCACATTATGCCAGTTCTACAGTTCTCTATAGTATTCGATGTCTGTCTGACAGGTACCACATGATGACCCACAGTGGTGTGAAGCCCCTGCAGTGCACCTTCTGCGACTACCGCACGGACAAGAGTAGCACACTGACGCGCCATATCCGCAAGCACACGGGCGAGAAGCCCTTCACCTGCTCCTTCCTCGGCTGCAACAAGTCCTTCGCCGCCGGCAACGAGCTCACACGCCATTGCCTCTCCCACACGGGCGAGAAACGCCACGCCTGCGAGAAGTGCTACAAGACCTTCCGGCGTGCTGACGCCTACCGCAAGCACATGATGAAGAAACACAAAGTTCAGAACTTCCAGATCGTGCGCAAGACTCGCCTCATCTTGGAAGACGTGGTGGAGAGCTTGCACACCACGGGACAGTCTGCTTCCGACAATCTCAACGCCGCCGTTCAGGCCGGGTCCCAAAACGCCATCACCAACATGGGCGTCAATAACATCACGCTCAACAACATGGGTGTGAATAATATAGGAATTGTGAACATGGGGGGCACCGATGTGGTGGTCGCCGATGGGGATATGGCAATCCCAGGCATGGCTAACGCGGCCACCAGCACAAAAGAGTTGGAAGAAATTGTTAAGAGAGAAAAAAAACTCATTAAAAGTGAGAAAAAAGAATTCAAATGTATTTAAAAGTGCTAAATATTTTATGGTTTAAAAACGAATGTGGAAATTATTTTTTCATCTTTTGACGATTATTATTATTGTGAATTTAAAAAGTGGCAATGACAGATTCCAAGAGTGATGACATGTTGTTAGTTTAACGGAGGAATATTTGTTGTTTTCATTAAATTTATATTATATTATATGAGGAAGTGCACTGCCGTAAAAGTGAAGTTAAAAATGCCTAAATCAGTTTTATATGGTAGAGTAAGTCCTAGTGTAGTCATTCATATTCTGAGACATTCAAACAAAGCAACCAACTTAACTTGCACTCATTTGGTAAGCGTATTTTTCAAATTGATTATTATTGTCTGAATTTTTTTATTTTTCGATAATCAGTTACGAATATTTAAACATTATTTCATGTAAGATGATTTGAGTGCTATTATAGAATGCTTTGAAGATATTTTAACATTTCGTAATTAATATGTAATAGTTTTAATCTCAGTATATAATTTGCCACGTTTTTAGGGCACCCGTGCAATCACTGATTTACTTAGCTTTATTTTATACTACGAATCAAACATTATTTGTACGATTATGATTTTTACTAATCGAGAGTTCCCCTCGTTTCTTTGTATTATTCGCTTTAAAAAGGACATTTCGCCGCACTCACAGTAATTTTTTTTGCTTGTAACATACCGTGAAAGTGTGTTTCACCCCCGTTTCGTTTAACCCATTCTGTCCTGAGTTATTTGCACTGAAACTGACCACACACTTGTCACCAGTATATGGAAAAAATACAAATGAAAACTTGCTCAATTCAAGTTTTGTTGGACTACATATTATGATTAAAATGTATTATCACATAATTTCCATATCGAAAAGATTAAAAAATAATCATTATATTTCTCGAGATACCTGCGCATGACTGCTGCTTCCTTGTACTGATTGATCTTGCGCGGATGGGATGGGTTGACAAAGAGTGTAATATCATCACCGTTCAGGCAAAAGTCACCAACCCCGAAAAGGCAGTTTTGAGTTGAGGATGTCACCCGAAATGTAAAGTTATGTTAATTAAGATGCCGCCACGGTACATTACTTAATAAAATTTTGCTCAAATCAAATTATAAAATGATAAAACTTTCAAATCGCGATATCTCAAAATGATGTTTTTAGCGTTGGTGACTTTTGCCTGAACGATGATGATATGCTGTATAGGATACTACTTGCAAAGTACGTACGTTGAATATGTTCTAACAATATAAATATAGTATTGTACGGTCCGGTAAGCAAATATCTTGAAATAGAGATTCATGCTTTGCAATTAGTACCCTCATATGCCACTTTAACAATATTAAAGATTTATTTTATAGCAATTTCTGGTTTTGATGGTGGTAGAGGGGAATTGATTTAATTAATTAAATATATTGTGCAATAGTTTAGTGGCTTCTTGATGTTGGTGTTGTGAGACTTGCGAATTCATTTCCAGTTCAGGAAGTGTGTTATCCATCAGATGGTCGTCTCGAACCCACTGTATGACTATGATTAACACTGTCCAGGAGGGCCGCACTGTTGAATTAATCCAGATATGTCTAGTCTTTTAAAAAGTACACACAATTTTGAATCCCGCCTAACGTAGAATTTTTTTTTTCAAGCCTTGAAATGCTGTCAAAAAAATTATTCTCGTTGCGAAAAGCCCCGCATTAACTAATTCCTTCCTACAGAGCCCCTTCCTTAATCCGCCTCACAATGTTTCCCAAAGTTCTCCTGTACATCGTACAGCTATGGGACCCTCGTTTGAAATGTATCAGACAGCTGATTTTTAGCAAACTTTCAAATTACGATAACACAAATCCGAAGTGGGTGAATTTTGCCAGAAGGCACACAAAATACTTTGAATTTGGAAAAATGATTTAATCATTTTGATAAAAATGAAATGAAACATGAAATTTGTTTAGTAGGCGGATAGAAATGAATAATATCTGAAGACTTGTTTCTACAGAAATATCCTAACCATGTGCCTATAAGTTGTAAAAGTATTTATTAAAAAAAAAAACACACATCATTTCATCATGTGCCATTATATATAACATCAGTTTTCGTTTCTCTCCATTCATATACAGGGTGTCCGGTAAGTAATGTGCGTGGGGGAAATTGGAATATAATGTTTAGTAAAAGCCCCATGATTCGTCGTGTTAATTGGACTTTTTAGAAATTTTCTAAAAATGACACCCTTGCTCACTTTCTTCGGTGCCATGATCACAATCAAAGGAATTTTCTCAGTCTGATTACAGAAGTACAATACTATTATTGCGTTACAGCTGTAGTTTTTTTTTTTTTAGAAATGTCTTATATTTAAAATTTCCTTTTTAATTATATTTTCCCCCAAGTTTGAGATCTCGCCGTGTAAAATTTTTATGGTGTCAATTGTTAAAAAAATAAGAATTATCTCCAAATTAAAAGTAATAATGTTTTTTTTTCTAAAAAATGCATAGCATGTGTTATATCATCTTAAAATCTATTAAATCGGCAAATTTTAAGCCAATTCGCCACCAAGGCCTCCATAGAAAAAAATTACATCACCTGAGTTCAAACTTGGGGGAAAAAATTGATCAAAACACAAATTTTAAGTTGTAAAAAAAACTAACAGTAGAAATGTACTTCTGATAACATTACTATTCAAGAATAATATGTTTTTAAATAGGCTGAAAAATTCCTTCAATGAGTGAGGATGTCAATTTTTAAAAAATTTCAAAAAAGTCCAATTAAGACGAAAATTGTAATACATTTATTAAACATAATATTCTTTTTACGGGACGGTCTCGGGATCACCCATTTAAAGTTGGAGGTTTATCCAGTACTTACCGGACGCCCTGTATACATATTTACATAACATTCATTTTGAAAATAATCATAATTAAGTCTAGAAATTATGCGAATTTCCACTGTAAAGTATGAGAATATTAGTTTTAGGTAATGAATGATTTTATGCAATGTTTTGGTTCTATGAAAATGTTTTAAACCGGTTAAGACTCAACAAACTATCACAGCGTCCAAACTTGTAAACTTTCCTAATGTTCAACTTTAGTTGTTGCAGTAATGGCACTAACACTGTATAGCACTGCATATATAAAATACTAGCGGCCCCTTATTTTTTAATGCATTCCTATTGGAGCCTTCTCGTGGTACTACCGTCGAGAGCTCCGTTGTACCCTCTTTTTCTGATACATGCGTTATTTATAATAAAGGAGGAGAGGTTGCAACAACTATCGGCGGTATGAACTATGCCTTCGACACCAGCAGGCACGAAACGGAATGGAGAATTTGTTTTAGGTTTAGCCATCGCATCTCGCAGAAAATGCAGAAGTTTCATTAGAAAGCTTTCCCTGTGATAGTTTGTGGATTCAAATATACATATTTTTGTTTATTCGTAGATTTAAGGCGATCAATACTATATATAATATTATTAGTTGATTTAAGTTGGCCGTTGAGTCTTGACTGCATGTCTGTATCGGATTTATACATATATCTGGGTTTATATTCTGCCGAGTCTGGCTGGCTGGCTGGCTGGCCGGCTGGCTGGCTGGTCTGGTCTATATGTACTGCGATGAATTCATCCCTGGTTCGAGGTATTCACTCAACACTCGATGGGGTTATGGAAATACGTACCTAGAATAATGTTTTCACCCCGCAGCTATGTAACGGGCAGCTATATTGAATTGCTGCATATGATTTTCACAAATTCACTTAAACAAATGAAATTCAGTAATAAGTATATACATCAATGGGTACCCACTCTCCTAGTGAGGTGTTCACGACACTTATAACAAACACTACATTCACAGTATCAAACCTACCTTACACTCCACATTATAAAACACCATACAAAGCACCTTTAAAAAAAAGCATATAATGTAAAATGGTACCGTATAATATAGATATAAATAAATACATAATTTAAACACTATATGTACTTTGTGTGTGAATATCACAGTTTTAGTAGAAATTTAAAACTTCCGTTCATGTCAAAAGTGCCCAATAGTGATACATAGATTTGTGTTAAGACTGTATTCCCGGGGGTGGAGTCCAAATCTCACAGAGGGTAATTTGGTAAACTACCAAATTTCTGTTACGCAATGAACCGTTTTTCATTAATGGACTGTCATCCGTTCGTAACCTTATTTTTGTCTTGAATGTAATTCAAATATTAGTTATAAATGGTACGAACGGACGGTTATAAAGCCGGTCCTTGTACAACAATGTCAGCAAACCGGTTTCTAACTAAATATGCGTGTAATTTTTTAAAAGGCCAACTTAAATCAACTCTTTTTGAAATTTTCCAAGTTTAGTGAGACATCGTGTTATGAATAGTATTTTATTTAAAGAAATAAATTCTAATTGCGTATTATTATTATCATTTAGTAAATTATTTTCTGACTAAATTCCTTGATTATATTATTTTTTAATTAGTACATCTATTGCCATTTTCATTATGTAATTTGGTAATAGGGTGAACATTGCGCATCAACTTTAAAAAGTGAATAGCTAATTTTTATTATTGATTATTTTTGGGTTGCTAAAAATCATGCAGAAAAAGTATCCAAAATAATTTATAAAGTTTGAATTGTATAAATCTATTTTTGAAAATATTTAATTTGGATCCTAGGAAATTAAACATGGCGGGAAAAATACTTTTTCACTTTATTGAATAATAACCCTTTATTAATTTAACATTTAAACTGTTTTGGAGTTAAAATTAACCAAACACTCAAATTTTACAGGTAGCCGATGTAAACAGATCCACTTTGTAAATTTTCAATTTTTGTTGAACCACATTATAGTTCGACCACAAACAAAAAACCATTCCCTAGTGCCGTCCGGAACGAGGGGGGGTGCGGAAAGGGACTGCACATGGTAAGCCCGGTTTACATACTCTTAGAAATTATCATTTCCAATGATTATTTTTTTGGTAAATGAATACGTAAAACTTGAAAAAATATATATTGGCAATACATATTTTTTTCATTGTTTTCTTCATCCATCACTCTTTATTTTGAAAGAGATACCAAAATACAAGAATTTTATATCTTAATTGACGCTTTCCAAAAAAAACCTAGTTTTCTTGCCTACTCTCTGCGGCTATCTAAAATTATGCAATCATTTGAGACCACCTGAAGTTTTTTGATTGTAGGATTTTTTTCTCAGCGGTGTATTGCTCCTTACGAAAATCATCAACAATAATTTTCTTCTTGTATGGAAATTGTTTCCCCTTTGGGAGTTGAAGATAATACATGAACAGTTGATTCACCGGTTGCCTCATTTTCCGATTGCTACCTCTTCAAATGTTGTACGTGTAAAATGGGCTTTTTCGTGTTCCAGCGCCGAAATGTCACCTACGAGAGCTAGCGAAATACTAATGAGTCATGGTTTTTTTGCTTGTGGTCAAGCTATAGTTGGCCAAATGGTTTCTGTCGGTGCACGAGTTCACAGGTTATCCCTCTCTCTCACACAAGGAGAATGAGAATTCTGTCTCTTAATACTTATTGATAGTTACAATCACAATATGAGACAGAAAATGGAATGAAATGATCCGATTTGAATAAGCAGGCGTAAATAACATTTTGGTTTGGTAATTTATGAATTGTTCCACTTATTACGTCTGTTCTAATCTCAATGAAATGTGGATTGTATTTACTTTGGCTAGAATAAAAGAAAAGAGATTGTACTCCCATATAGATTTATTAGAATAAATATGTTAAATGTATTCCATATAACGACCAGTGGCTTAAAGTAATCACGCAGCAATGTGAGATGATTCATTTATTAATATTTAATTAGCACATACAATCGTGGAGGGAGATTCCTTTAGTATCTACATTATAAATATGATATGTATAAATCATATTCCAAATTATAGAAGAAATTTCTCACTAGAAGAGCCTTAATGCTTTTTATTTAAACTAAATGTTAAATTAATTTTAATTCTTGTAATAGTTAGAATTGCTTTGAATAAAGAATATTTCAATCTAATTTTGTATTTTCTATTATTAATTTCATTTGTAATCGTGTAATCTTATAATATATTGTGTTTCTTGCGTATGTCTTGTACTTGATGCAATAACTCTATACATTGTGGTCGTACTACTCCCAGGGCCGGATCTTGAATCCTGCAAACTACGCGGCCGCGGAAAGTGCCAACACGGGGGCGCCAGACAGCGAGAAAGATAGAAAATGTTATGTTACATCAATAAAACTCCGGCTTACCTATCGGAACTGTGCATCCCTGAAAATTCCAATTCACGACAAACTCTTAGATCAGCGCCGTCATCGGCTATCGGAAGACTGAAGGAATCAAAGCGCACACCAGATACTAAGTTTGGTGAGCGAGCTTTCAGCGTGTCAGGCCCTAAAGCCTGGAATAAACTGCCATACGATCTAAGATTGATTAAAAACTCCTAAAGTAATTAACAGAAAAATTTAAAACTTTTCATAGTCCGCGACATTGTAAATAATTATAAATATTTGTAGTTACAAATAATAAAACCTTTGAATTTCTATACCAAATAGAAATCTGCAAAAATGGGATAAAGAGTATGTGAAGAAAATTCTTGAGTTCAACCATATCTCAAGAACAATAAGGAACTCCAGTGAAAAATATAATGGCTTTAAAAATATGTATTCATATAGATCAGCAAACGCCGATTCTGAATATATAACTTTTATTACATACAATTATACGTAGAATTTATAAATCGTTATTTAAAAGTGAATAAATAATCATCTCATCAAAACACCTTCTTATGTTGGTACCATTGCATTTGGAACATCTGACGTCACATGCGCATTCTTTTTTTTGGATTAGTATGGAAATTTATCTTTTTAGGTTTTGTTTTCTAAATACGTATTTTTTTTTGGTTTTAGCGAAATTTAAACTTAATTTGGGTGACTAAGCTCTATAATTGTTGTTCAATATAAAAAAAATAAAACTATTATTAATAATAATAATAATAATTGAATGATTTGTATAGTGCCGTTTTTGTGAAAAATCACCTCAAGGGCGCTGTACAAATATTTCTTACCTAATTATGTACAAACAGATACAGAAAAACATACTTACCTGGCAGGTCGCTTCAGATGAACACAGTTTTATTAGAAAATTTATTTATAGAGATGATAGTTTTACATGGTTATTTGTTGCTCCTTTTTTATTGATGTTATATTTATTAGAAGATTGGTGGCACAAGAAGAGTTGGTATTTATTGAGATACTTATAATTTTTAGGACTGGAAAGTATTCATAAAATGAATTTTAGGACTCTAAAATATCTATAAAATTACCTTAAAAAGTGTAAGAAGCTTTTAATAAATATTAACTTTTTTTAAATTTATTTTACACTTTGGTTATTTACAGTGTTGCGGGCTGTTGACGAATTTGCGCATAGATGCGTGAATTTTTTTATTTATTTAATGACTTTGGGTAAGTACTAACCGGCTAGCCTAGCTAAGCAATTTACAAGTGAATTTCTTCAATTTATGGATACGATTGTCTGAAAAGATGTGTTTTAAGTTTAGTTCTGAATTCTGTTGAGTCTTTGATAATTCTTAAGTCATGCGGCAGTTCATTCCAGGCTTTAGGTCCTGACACTCCGATAGCACGATCACCGAACTTAGTATTAGGTGTGCGCTTTGGTTCCTTCAACCTGCCGATAGCTGATGACGCTGCTGACCTAAGGGTGGACTGCCGTGAGTTGGTGTTTTCGGGAATACACAGTTCCGTTAAGTCACTTAAATACCATCCAGCAGAACTTGAACTGGATTCTTTCAGGATATTTAAGCCAATTGAGAATGGCATGAGTAGAGTATTCATGAGCAAACCAATTATCAATACGGATATTATAATAATGTTAATGCTCAATACTATTATTATTCTTCGAGTTAAAGTTTCTAAAAAGGTACATAATGTTATTACTTATGTTTAGTTATGGTTTACTATGAATAGAATATTAAACTATGTACGGTAAAACTCATCCTTGTTTTGACATTTGACATTCTAACCTCAAAACCGACCGGCCCTAGATTTGGAGCATTTTGGCGGACTTTGAAAATTATTTTAACTATGAACACTAACTTTAGAAAAAAAACTAAGTATACCGGTATTTATGTTTGAACATCATTGATAAGAAAAAAGAAATTGTACTGGTGTTCCTTATTGAATGGACTAGTTATGAAGGCTATTGAAAATGTCATTCTCAATTAAATGGATATAATAAATAAAAAGAGATTTTGCTAAATTCAATTTTCTTTTTACATGGTAATAATTTGGCAAACTAAAAAATCACGCTCGTCAATATCCTACACTTCTATAATCATTTAGGTGGGGAGGGCTCTGGAGTCCCCGACAAAGCACCCAACATCAGGCACTACGTACAGTGGAGCATTCTCATCTTGGATTTCCTGGCACAGGCAGCATTTTATACTTACAGCCAGCTCATGGATGGTGTCACATAGAGTTTGTCGTTTTGTGTTTAATTCATAGAACTCCATCTAATTTTTTTTTCCAGAAATTTAATGTGAATAAAATTTAATAACAATTATTTTTATAAACAATAATTATTAGCCTGAAACACTCATCCAAATTGAAAAAACCTTCCGAGAAAAGATAAATGTCGCCGACAGGACTCGAACCTGCACCCTTCTGATTGTCGGTCAGATGCTCTACCGTTGAGCTACGTCGGCTTATCGCAAACCCGCCAAGTTAATCAATATATACTAATGTTTCATTCAACAATTACTGTTTTTTATTATATTTCACCTGTAAACAACCAACTTTATTAGTATGAGGAAGGCTTGTAACGGCTAAATCCCTCAATAGATGGCATCGAGACAAATTATGTCTACATTTTATTGGTGAAAAATGTTTCGACTTGTCAAATATTTATTAATTGATAAACTAAAGTTTTTAAAACAAGATTTTTGGATGAGTGTTTCAGGCTAATAATTATTGTTTATAAAAATAATTGTTACCCTTTGCGCTATACACAAAAATCTTGTCTTAAAAACTTTAGTTTATCATTTAATAAAATTTAATAATGTTATTATTAAGTTCTGCAAGTATTTTTAGTTTTTATTATTGTGACAGTTGTTTCGGTTCAAGGCCATTTTCAAACAGCGGTTAATCCACACTGTGACGACTTATTTATATGATTTTATTCACTCCCACCCCATTCTAATTTCAATTACATTCTTATTTAACAGCCGTCACAATAATAAAAAACTAAAAATACTCGCAGAACTTAATAACAACATTATTAAATTTGATTTACATTCAATTTTTGGAAATAAAGTTTGTCTAATTGGGAGAGGTGGGAAGCCTGATAAGGACTGAAGAGTGAATGCAGGTAATAGGCAGCTAATTATTTGGAATGGTACTTACACTATGTTATTCCTGTTTTTGTTTGTGAGACAAATGAAATATTTAGTTGTATTTCATGAAGGCTATCTATGTTATCTATGTACTGTAGCGTAAATATGATACGACGGCTAATGTTCTCTCATCTCAAGATTCGTGGGTGAGAATGATGGTGAAGCACAGGGAAGTGGGATGTATTGATTGATACAGTAAATAAAACCCTTGTAAAAGGAAAGAACATAAATTTAATGATTCTATAACCACGTCTATCATGGTTTAGCAAAGAAAAAAGTAAAGAGAAGGATTGATCCCAACACGAAAAGGTTCAAACAATAATTGATGGCTCTCATGGTCCGACTCCTCTCCTCAGCATCATGGAAGACCTCTCCAGGTCCAGATGCTCACCGATCGTAGTAATCTCCAAAAAGAAGTCTAGGACGACTCTTCTGAAGCGCCATCCGCCATAGCCTCTTCCGTGGGGTCCAGACAATGGAATATGCAGATGCTACCTTATGTCCTTTTTTGGTCCGCTCATCACTTCTTCCGAGATTTTCACCACAGCAGCAGGCACGCGCGGTTTGGCTTCATCGCCTCACAATCCGGCCATCGATCAATCAATAAAACAAAAAAACACACCCACTTCGGGCAAATTCAGTAGACGCCCTCCGACGTCAAACAAAATAGAAAATCAAATACATAATCTCTCCCAAAAAACACACGTCGATCACGACCGCTCCAGTCAGGTTATGTCGCCCGCCATGTTGAGTTGCTCCCTTCCGTCTGCCGTCTCCCATAGACATCCTCTCACCAATCTCTTCCGTAGACAATTATCCCAATCATAGACTCGGGGTCAGTATTTACGTTACAATTCCCCGCTTCCCCGTAAAAATTTTATGCCGCGAAGTGAAGTAAAATTTGACCTAACCTTCCTCTCTACTCTTTTCAATTACAGAAAAAACTGAAAACAAAGAAAACAAGTAACAACCAATATAAAACAAAAGTCAAAATTGACAAACAAAATGGTATATCTTAGTATGACAATACACAAAAAAATCAAGTTGTGATACATTGGTGGTTAAGCATAACCGAAAAGCAAGGAAACACTTCATACTTATAATCCTCAAGCAACTTATAAAATAAATAAAAATAAACAAGTTACATGAACCAAACACTTCCTCACTTTATGAGAGTCAATTTCTCTAGGTTAACACTTGTGAGGTTTGGAGAACTCAAGCTCCCACTTCAAAATTTTCAAAAAATTATTTTTATTATTAATAATACCCTACTTAACTAATCCTCTCTTCCTCTTAACAAAAAAATTACAATTACCATGCAGTTTCAACAGGGTTTTTTTTTTTTTTTTTTTTTTATATATGTATCTAAAGAATTAGACACAGTATACCAATATCCATTGGATAGTTTGCGTATTCACCTCCAAAAATTTTCCTCGTCGTATAGTTATAGAACTATTTGGTTGTCATTTAGCCATTGCTAAATAGTATAAAGATGAGGGTTTACATGTTACAATACCTATCTATTCGTGTGGTTTCAAACAAGTACATTTGTCAATATCTATATATATAAACTTGCAAAGTACAATTTCTCTCGAAATTTTACATCTTCCTATCTTTTCAAATTGGTGCTCGATTTTTTTTTAATCAAAAATCGACACTGGTTACACAAAAATACTTGATAAATTTACGCTGGTGTTAGCAGTGTAAAAATAGTATATATTTACTAAACCTATTGGACAAATCAACTTAAAAATACTTATCAACATATTATAAACAGTGGTATTACTAGATCTAAACTATCTACTAATCATCTTCTCCTGTTCAAGGAGGCAGAAGATGTTTACTCCAAATTGGTAAATATTTGTTTGTTGTGTGCATGCATTAGCAGTACTACACTTGATACTTAATACTAATATTATTACAAAAAAAATCATACTTTCTAAATGTCTATACTATATTCTTTAAGGAAAGAGATACCAACTTACTTTAGACATAATTATAAACTTAGAATATACATTAAACATTATAGTTACTAATTAACAATTAAAACTATTTTATTATCTGTGTGAAAGAAAGTAGCTCAAAATCTCCCAGACAGAATATATTAACTATCCTTTTCGAGTGTGTCGTAGTAATCTCCAAAAATTCTAATTTAACTTTTACTCCGGTGCACTCCAAAAGCATAATTTTACCTACGGCTAAACAAATTAAATACAAAGAATACCTACTATAAATATATACATATTGTCAGGTAACACACCATCAGACCGGTAACCGATTTAACTTTCATTTAGAGTATTCGGAATTATTAGAGGTAATTAACCGATATACCTAGCGACAACAATAATATCCGATATATATGTATATATCATGAAAATTCTTAAGTTTAATTTTCGAGGTACACTATTGGTATGTACCTATGTAAAAAAATAATCAAAATTATTATAAAAACAACAAAAAAAAATCAATCCCCGTTTTTTTTGTTGTTTATTTTGTTAGGGCGCCACTGATCTAAAAGATCAGAGAAACAAATAATATGTTTCTATTCTAGTCTAATGAGGATAAGTGTCAAAAAAAATATCATCAATAAATTAGAATTTGTGTTTATTCTGAGCACCTGTATTGAAGGTACCAAACTCCAGTACATGTGACCACAATAACACCTTTAAAGAAACAAGTGAAGCGACATGAAGGGTTGGTAGTCCCACATGCTACCACACTGGCTTCTTACAAGAAAATTAACCTAATACTTAATCTAAACGAACTATATCCTTAACATGAAAATTACCTACTACTTTGCCTTGCATATCCGCAAGGGTATAAATTAAGTTAGAGACTTTGGTTTTAACAACATTTTGTACAAACCTCGGAGCTAATTTATGCGAAAAGAAATTGGGTCCACTGGACTGGACAAAATTTTTCCGCCACACAATATCTCCCACCTCATAATTTACCGATTTGCGACGTAAATTATAATGCTTTGCATTCTTTCTATAAGCCTGTAACAGAGCCTCTGAAACTTTTTCATATATAGGAGCCAAGTCCTCTAATTTCTTAGCAAAGTTTTCTCTCGATTCTTCTAGACTTGAGTCCGATACGCCTGTCGAGACATAATTTTTGTGAAAATTACCATTAATGACCCGTTCACGACCGTGCATCAAGAAGAAAGGCGTATAACCTGTTGCAAAATTTACCGAATTATTTAGGGCTGACTGAATATGTGGCAGAAATCTGGACCAATTACGCTGGTCAGACTCGGACAAAATAGACAGTGCTGTACCTATTGTTTGGTTATAGCGTTCGACGACATTGTTTTGAGGTGTGTAAATTGCGTTGTAAAAAGGTGGAGGCACATTATAATCAGACAGTAACTGTTTAAATTCTTTAGATATAAATTGTTTACCGTTGTCGCATACAAATGTTTGTGGAACGCCATGAACAAGAAAAATGTGCTGTTCTACATTTTTTACAATACTTTTTGTGGTAGCATTTCTAAGCGGAAAAAATCCAGGTATATTTAGAGAACACATCTACGATTGACAATATATACATAAACCCAGAGTAACTACTTGGCAGTGGACCGACTAAGTCTATTGAAAGCATTTGCATGGGTCTGGTTACAATCTTAGGATTTGAAGAGATGCCCGCTGGCGCAGATGTATTGATTTTATGTGCTTTGCATGTCTTACATCGATTAACAAAATTCTTAACATCCTGGTACATTCCTGGCCAATAAAAATGTAGATGCACCTTTTTGTAAGTTCGAAATACTCCCGGATGGCAAGAAAGATCCGCTTCGTGTTCTTGTTTTAATACTTCGGTTCGCTTTTCAAAAGGAACAACCAGCTTCCACGCCGTATCTTCACAAAGAGCGAAACGAGTTTTGCTATGCCTAAAGAGATCATTACCCCTAATTTGAAAATTGACAAAACGTTGGGGTGAATTTTTACAGTTTGTAAATAATGTGTTGTACCATTTATCGTTTGTTAAATGAATCGTGGTAGGTATATCCGTTGATGTCACTAATGCTACCTCCATGCGCGACAGTGCGTCCGGTACCGTAGTTAGTTTACCTTTTCTATGAACAACGTCGAAAGAAAATTGAGAAAGACGAGTTGACCAACGAGCTAAACGACCTGTGGGGTTTGTTAGAGAAACTAACCACTGTAGGCTCGAGTGGTCCGTAATTACAGTAAAGTGTGTTCCTTCAACATACGGTCTGAAATGAGTGACAGAGTCTAGAACCGCAAGTAGCTCGCGCTCCGTAACACCATAATTACGTTCATGAACGTTTAAGCAACGCGAAAAATAACGTACCGGGTGTTCTTCACCATTAAAATTTTGTGTTAATACACCGCCTATCCCGACTGCGCTAGCATCACAATGTATTACAAATGGTAATTTGAAGTCAGGACAGTTAATAACCGGCGCTGATGTCAGTGCCTCTTTTAATTGGTTAAACGAATTTTCCGCTGCCTTGGACCATACAAAATTGCTTACTCCTTTCCTTGATCCTGTAAGTTTAGTCAGAGGAGCTGCTATCGTGGAAAAATCTTTAATGAAACGACGATAATAACCGCATAATCCTATGAAAGCCTTTATTTGTTTTGAGTTCTTCGGAATCGGGTAATTTTTAATGCATTCTACTTTAATGGGATCTGTTCTCAGTCCTTCCGAATCGACAATATATCCCAAATACTTTAACTCCTTTTTACAAAATTCGCTCTTTTTTAAGTTTATTGTTAGTCCGGCTTCTTTTAAACGATAGAAAACCTTCTGCAAAAGCTTTAAGTGCGATTCAAAATTTTCCGAAATTAATATTAAATCATCTACATATCCAAATACGTTATCATCAAATTCTGGGCCAAACAGTTTATCAATTAAACGTTGCAATTCACTCGGTGCATTTTTTAGGCCGAAGGGCATACGCGTAAACTCATAAAGACCATACCCCGGAACAACAAATGCCGTTACAGGAGCTGAAGATTCATCTAGAGCAATTTGCCAGAACGCTTTCGAGAGATCTATAGAAGAGATGAAACGCGCACCCCGTAGCTTATCTACAATCCGAGATACATAAGGTAGTGGGTATGAATCTCGCCGAATGACGCCATTAATTTTACGACTGTCTAGGCAGAATCTTGCAGAACCGTCTTTCTTTGTTACCAACAGAACCGGGCTAGACCAAGCCGAACGTGATGGACGCACAACTCCCAAAGCTAACATATCTTTCAATTCAGCTTCTAATAGGCGTTGACGTGCTGGAGACAAAGGATAGTATCGTTGTTTTATCGGTTGACCCGTGGTCTCGATATGATGTTGTACTAGGTGCGTAAGTCCTAATCCGCATTTTTCAAAAGATATGTTTTCAAATTGTCTAATTATTTTTTGCAGCTTACGATTATCTCCGGAAGTAAGAAAATTGGCTGCAGTAACTTTTCGACTCTCACCCACCGTATTCTTCAAATTACTGCTGTCCACCCTTGGGAACAATTGCGGAGCTAATTGGAATTGTTTCCAAAAGTCGACCCCTAAAATAATCGTAGCTGATAGAGAAGGAATTATGAAGAAAATAATTTTTTCCGTTGTTTCCCTATAAGTTACTGGTACCTCTATTGTGCCAATAATATCCTGACGCTTACCATCAGCAGTTGTGACGAATGATTTACAACTAATTATTTTTAATCCTAAATTAACAAAATATTTGTAAGTGTTTCAACCAAAACAACTTACAGAAGCACCGCTGTCCAAAAGACATGAAAAAATTCTATACGAAATAACAATATTAACATGAGGCCTTGTGTCATTTCTATTGTGTTCCAGAGGCATAGATGCGTCCATCGTTTGCGCTCCTGAACACCTTAGATTGCCAGAAACTTCAGCCGATTTCCCCCCATCTTCGTACGCAAGATGGTGAAAACCGTACTTTAGTTTTTTGAACTATTGTTACGAGAATTGTTGCCTAATTTTCTCTTCCTACAAAAATTCCACGTATTCCCCGGTATATTACAAAAATTGCATTTCAAATCGGCTCTATTCCCAGGAAAAGAAGAAGAAGGAGATTGATGATTAATTCTCTTATGAAAATAAGCGGTGTTAGTATTTCCCTTATGCGTGTTGTTTATTGCTGGCTTCGCAGTAAACATTTCTAGTTGTTCACAGACAGCAACTAATTTATCAAAGTCGGAAGTGTCACTTGAAGCAAGTACACTTGCATATTTGTTTAATAAACTATGCTTGGCTAGTTTTACTAATTGCATTTCGGATAAATTGTCAACAAGTTTAGAGTTAGCTATTTTTAAATTCGCGACAAAATCTGCTACCGACTCGTCCGATGATTGTCGCATATTGTACAAGTTACGCGACGCCTGCACTTGTGCATCTTCACGTTCGTAACGCGCGAGTAACAATTGCTGCAGATCTCTCCACGTCAGATTGTCTTTACATATAGAGCGAAACCATGTAGCTGCTTTTCCTTCCAGCAAATCACCAAATCCGAGGACAACATCCTCTATTTTTGTTCTCCTGCTTCTACACAATTCTTCTATCTTATACAAGAAATCTCTGACGTCCGAGGTTCCGTCATATTTCAAATCCCATTTGTAAACTCCTATCTCGCCACTTGTTGAATAATAATAATTATTTGTTATATTCGTAACCTGAGATTCCGTGGGTTTATTATTTGAACCTAAAACTTCTTTAAGAGACGCGTTAAATTTACGTGCGTGTGCCCGCATTTCCGCAAGAGTCGCCTCCGGAACGATTTCTTTTTCCTCTAAAATAGTGGACAATTCCTCTTTCGAATAACTGTTAATGTTGTTAATCTCCATTGTAAACAGAATTAAATTACTTATTTATAAAGTATCCGAGACGCAAACAATCGTGTACACGCAACACCATCTATTGTCAAAATCATGAATCATTTTAATTTCATTTATTTAAATTTATTTGCATTAGTTTTAGTTACCGACGCCAGGAAATGCCTGTGTCGCAAAAATAAATACCGTTTCTTTCAAGAATAACAATGTCACAAATATGCCAAAAATTACGACAATTAATATTTACCAACCTTCTAATGGCGTGATCGCTGACCTCATGTATGCACACATATACATAAACAATATTATGATATAATTAATAATATTTCTGTATCAATCCATACATCACACCACACGAACTTCACCCATCAATTCCAGAGTCCGTGTCCATAATATCTTAAATATTATTCACAAAAAACGTTGAGGCGCCATAATGTAGCGTATAAATGATACGACGGCTAATGTTCTCTCATCTCAAGATTCGTGGGTGAGAATGATGGTGAAGCACAGGGAAGTGGGATGTATTGATTTATACAGTAAATAAAACCCTTGTAAAAGGAAAGAACATAAATTTAATGATTCTATAACCACGTCTATCATGGTTTAGCAAAGAAAAGAGTAAAGAGAAGGTTTGATCCCAACACGAAAAGGTTCAAACAATAATTGATGGCTCTCATGGTCCGACTCCTCTCCTCAGCATCATGGAAGGCCTCTCCAGGTCCAGATGCTCACCGATCGTAGTAATCTCCAAAAAGAAGTCTAGGACGACTCTTCTGAAGCGCCATCCGCCATAGCCTCTTCCGTGGAGTCCAGACAATGGAATATGCAGATGCTACCTTATGTCCTTTTTGGTCCGCTCATCACTTCTTCCGAGATTTTCACCACAGCAGCAGGCACGCGCGGTTTGGCTTCATCGCCTCACAATCCGGCCATCGATCAATCAATAAAACAAAAAAAACACACCCACTTCGGGCAAATTCAGTAGACGCCCTCCGACGTCAAACAAAATAGAAAATCAAATACATAATCTCTCCCAAAAACACACACGTCGATCACGACCGCTCCAGTCAGGTTCTATCGCCCGCCATGTTGAGTTGCTCCCTTCCGTCCGCCGTCTCCCATAGACATCCTCTCACCAATCTCTTCCGTAGACAATTATCCCAATCATAGACTCGGGGTCAGTATTTACGTTACATCTTATAATAATAATAATAATCGGATGATTTTTATAGCGCCGTGTTTGTGAAAAATCACCTCAAGGGCGCTGTACAAATCTTACTTCCTATTCTTACATTATTCCTATATTAAATCTATGACATTTTTTTTGGACACTATCATTACACATTATTTATAGACCATATAAAGAGATGCAGTTAGATTATCAAAATTAAATACGGCTTGGTCTAAGTTTTCATACATGTCTAATTGAAAAAAAAAAGAAGCTAACTGTATTTATTCCTTACGATATATTGCAAGACGCTAATACAAATTATAGGAGTTATGTGAAGTTGGGCGGCGGGTGAGGACGGGGGCCGGAGGTACTGGTCCTTTCTTCCAATCTTCTTTGTCTTTGTTGGTGACGGGACGCTTGGTGTTGGTCTGCACGTACGCCATGCGCTTGTCAGCCGGCTTCAGGATTCGGAAGGAGCACTTCAGCGTGTCGTCCACTGACATCATTGCTCCTGCATTATCGAATTCCCCCCAGTACCAGTTGCTTCTTGGCAAAGAACTCATACCCGTCCTCTACCACCTGATGCACCCTGCAGATCAGGTCAAAGTCTTGCTTGTTGAGGAACTTGGCCACTATCTCAATGACGAAGGTAAAGGCTCGTTCTCGCCCCAGCTGGCGGTGTGCTTGTTGGGGTCCCAGCAGCCCACTTCCCGGTTGTATACAATATTTTTTACAACCACCGTGGCCCGAATCGCCGTTTCTATTAACTGTTGGCACTTCACTAGTACATGTGGTGACGACCGACCGCCAGATGTGACCGATGCCGATGCGTTAATTCGGAAGAACGAAGCAGATTTCAACACAAAATATTTGAAATATTTGGGTTTTTGTTATAAACTTGATTTAAGCTCGAAACGACAGCACTAAAATTATGTAATTTTTATAAATGTAACCTAAAAATTATTGCGGTTATTTTATGCTATTTTTCTTTAAAAAAAT